>CM042837.1:20075784-20468874 GCA_023653725.1 Bungarus multicinctus | reverse complement strand
GTCACCACCTCCCGTGACGTTCTTCACTGGGGCTTCAAGCTGACCGACAGCATCAGGATCTTTAGGCTCTTACAAAAGATCAGGAGGGTTGGGGCTGACCTCACACCAGGGGTAAAGATGTTCCAGAGGGCAGATGCAATGTCAGAGAAGGTCTTTTTCTTAAGACCTTGCTAGCCAGAATAATTGCATCAATTCAGAATCAATTCAACCCTTTTGAGTATTTGATCCTCCTCGCCCAATGGAGACAAGAGGAAAGAGAGGAAGTTAGTACGCCCACTATGGACTCTGGGCTCACTCACCATCAGTACAGAGACCTTATCAGGACCTGTCTGGATAAACACTCTCCCCAGGGAATGTCGATGTGAAGAAATGAAAGCTTCGTCAGTCATGTTTTACACCAACATGTATGAATGAGCATGAATTGTCTGTGTTGCACAAAAGTGTGTTCAAAAGTGTGTTGCAAAAGCAAACAAAGCAACAATTCATGCCTGTACTTGCATGTCTCCATTTCCCCTCCATTAGCAAGTTTATTTTTTGTTGCGAGAAGATGTGTGACGTTGGTGTTGTGGATAATGGGTGTCATTCATTGGTTTGGGTTATCTTTTTTCCCCTCTTTTAATTTCCTAGCGAGGTTTTAAATGCACTGGTACACCCGAAGCATAACCGTGCGTTGCTATAATTAAACCAACCACAGAATTGCATGTGAGATAATAACACAGTAACCGAGTTTAAAGCATGCATGCTTTAAATAATTTCCATGAAATGGTTTAGTAAGTCAAGGTGCTTTTAATCAGGACTGCATTTCCCTTCCCCCCCCTCCTTTCTTTCTCTCCCTTTTCTTAAAGTATAATTCTAGGGAAGTGAAAATTAAAATAATAATTATATTTTGAGGTACCGCAAGATCAATCTATATCACCACTTATAATCCAGAAATAATTGCACAGGAGTCAGGGAAAACAACGTTATATCTCCTGGAATCAGTAAGCGTTTATTGTGTGAAAATTTGCACCTCATTAAAAAGGTGTAAGCCTTAGCTTGGTCCAGATGGAAGGCTTAAAACTGTAGATCTTGTTCTGTCTCCTTTCTCCAATCAACACCTTCTCTCCTTAACTTTTCTGTTGTGAGACTTGCAACTGCTGTACTGCAGACACTGCTTCTTCCTCATTTGGGCTGTCTGTCTTAGAAGACACGGTAGACCTTCTCCTATGCAGCCCAATCTGTCAAATTTATTGAGACATAAAGTGAAAAAAAGGAACACTCCTTTTGTTTCAATGAGGTTAATTCCTGGTCATTCCTTTCTTATTATTTGTTTTTGTGATGACCCAAAGGGGCGTGGCACAAAGGCAACACAGTCAGATAATCAAGAAGAGTCCCTTTATTAGCTCCAACTTTGCCCCCAATGTCCAGGTTACTTTCTGGCTGGATAAAAACTCTCCCAGGAACAGCCTTTGGCTGCAGAGAATCAAGTCCAAAACATGGTCAACATAAACTGTAACTTTAAGTCCACTCAAGCCAAACTGAGGTAATTAGTTTGGCAGGGTAGGAGCAAGAATTCTAGACATGAAGGCACAGCAAAACTCACACAACTGGGAAGACACCAGGAATACAGATAAGCAATGACAATACAGGATAAAGTCACATTTGCTCCCAGCAGCTGCCACAGTCAACATTCAGTTCTTCTAAACTCTCATTGCCAGGTGTGGCTAATGAAGGGAATCAGGGCCCTTTCCTCCCCTGTAAGCCATGCAACCCACATTGCTCTCTTCTCCGTTCCTCCCTGCGTGCCCTAGGATGAAGAGGGGATGGGCCTGGGTCTTCCTCTGAATTCCCTCTCCCTTGTTTTACCTCTCCCTTCTCTGCTCTGCTCAGCCAGACTTTGCTCTTCCCCAGCCTCCATCACAGCCAATGGAGCCACACTCCCACTCCCTTTCGGCTATTGGTCTTCTTCCTTGGATTCAGACTCTGACAGGGGATCACTGTTTTGTTTAACTTGCAAGGTAACCTAGAGCCTTGCAAGTCTTCTATCCAAGTGCCAAACAAAGCCAAATTTCCTTAGGTTTTCAAGAACATCCATGTAGGGGTCATGTAGGGGTCATAACTGGCTCTATAGGCAAAAGAGGAAATGCAAATCCTAAGTGTTTGTCTGAGCTGGTTGAAGTTGGGACTGCTCTGGGATGCTGCAATGAAGGAACTTGTGTTCTGAAAGGGTGTCGGGCAATTGCTATTGGGGCTTATTGGCTATGTCCTGTGTTGGAACTTGGGTGAGGGGCTAATCCTACCATTCTGCCTTTGTTTAGATTTTGTTGCAGGGAGTTTCAAAATACCCTGTCTTGTATGGATTACCAAATCTGCATTTCTAAAAGCTGGCCTCCTCAGTTTCTGCTTCGGGGCAGGTTGCTTCCTGCCTCTAAAAAACATGTTTCTCTATTTCTCCCTTTGGGGAAATATATTATTCTGCCTTTTTTAATATTCCTCAAAATACTTCAGTCTTGCGGGTGGGGTGGGGTGGTTGGCTTCCCACATAACCACAGTGATTTCCTTAACCATTACGGCAAGAAAATTCGTACAATGGGGTTAAATTCACTTAACAACTGTCTCACTTAGCAACAAATCTGGGACTCAAATACAATCCTACTTGTATTGCTGACCTTTAGTATAGAGAAGCTGGGCTGTGGAACCTGGATCTGTAAATTGGTATCCAGTGGTGGGATTTAAATATTTACTACCGGTTCTGTGGGCATGGCTTGGTGGGCATGGCAGGGGAAGGATACTGCAAAATCCCCATTCCCTCCCCACCCCACTAATCTTTTTTCCAGCTCTGTTTTCCTGTGCAGGACAACAAAAGACCCAGCCAATCAGCTGGGACTCAATGGGAGGCGGAGAATAGATGGGACGGGGCCAGTCAGAGCTGGTATTTGCCGGTTCTCCAAACTACTCAACATGTCCGCTACCGGTTCTCCAGAACTGGTCAGAACCTGCTGAATACCACTTCTGCTGGTATCCATCCCAAATAAATGTTCAAATCCGTTTTATAATTATATAACTTTATGCAGTGATCTCATTGCTTTGATCTGGATGTGATGGATCTAGGGGAGCCCTCTCTAATTCCACCTTTTTGTCCTAGACGTCATCAGCTGGATGGAGTTCATCTCCCATAATTCTGAGTGATGGCCTGTCTGGCGGGGGAATTCTGGGAGATAAAACCCATACCTTTCCCCAATAGTGGTAAGGCACACAACCTCACAGATTTTGGAGCACTTTTCTTCATTCTGCAGAGGAATGAGTCTCTAGATTTGTACCCCAAAATGCTACTCTGATTGCAGAATTGCCTTAAAATAATGTTTTCTGGAGATTTTCCTCAGATAAAAAGTTCTAAGGAAGCTTTTTTTTTTAAAAAAAAAAAAAGGCCAGCAGACTTTTGCAATATGCTTTGGTAAGGAGGCCTTGTTCCTTAATTACAAAAAGCTGCAACCTTCTCAATTAACCAGGGATAGATCCTATTTTCTGATAAATGTCCTGGATAAATCAGTCCTCCCATTTTTTACCATTTGTGCAGGACTTATTAACACTCTTAAGCAGGAGTTATTAAAAGAGAGATTGTCCCGGCATTTGACTTTCCTCCCAGGTTTTCTACAAAGTCAGTTTCCAAGGAGAAATAACTTTTTAGGAGCAAGATAGAATTTAGATTTTTGTTTTGTATGTTGCCCATCTGGTTCAGTACTGCAGTCCAACCTGCATTACTGCACTCTAACCACTGCATTGCCCTGGCTCATGTAGCTATGCAAGTTAGCAACAGCAATAGCTATCAAGTAGATATGCAAATTAACATTAACACTTAGACTTATATACCGCTTCCTGGTGCTAGTTTACAGCCCTCTCTAAGCAGTTTATAGAGTCAGCATCTTGCCCACAACAAACATATTGCCCCCAACAATCTGAGTCCTCATTTTATCCACCTTGGAAGAGTGGAAGGCTGAGTCAACCTTGAGTCCGTCAGGATTGAATTCCTGGTAGTCGGCAGAGTTAGCCTGCAATACTGCATTCTAACCACTGAGCCACCATGGTCCTTCCTTCCTTCCTTCCTTCCTTCCTTCCTTCCTTCCTTCCTTCCTTCCTTCCTTCCTTCCTTCCTTCCTTCCTTCCTTCCTTCTTTCCTTCCTTCTTTCCTTCCTTCCTTAGCAATAGCACTTAGACTTCTATAACACTTCACAGTGCTTTACAACCCTCTCTAAGCAGTTTAGAGAGTCAGCACATTGCCCCCAACAATCTGGGCCATCATTTTATCAACCTCAGAAAGATGGAAGGCCGACTCAACTTAGTGCCAATGAGAATCGAACTGCTGGCAGTGAGCTGAGTTAGCCTGCAATACTGCATTCTAACCACTGTGCCACTACGGCTTATTATCTTATGTTCTGACCCAAACCTTGTTCCAAGGAAACAAACACAAAACAAAGGTAACAGCAAAACCTTGTAATGATTCTTTACGAATTCCGTTCCTTCACGGTTAAAAGGCTGTTTCAAACTAATTGTCTCTGATAAGAACGAACCTTGCCAAGGTTTTGCAAGGCTGCCAAGAACATTAGATAAAGTTATTAAGAAATATTTCAAACACAAAGAGTTGCCAAACACCAACCAAGATATTCCAAACGTCCACAAGGCTTGAGTGCAAAAACTTCTTTGCCTCCTGCAAAGAACTCCAGTTTCTCAGCTGGCTTTTATCTCTTAAGGGAGGGGCCATTACCTTGCAGCCTTACTCCCGAGTCACCCGTGCTGCTGCAGCTTCTCTTTCCATTGAGCAGCCCTGCGTGCACACGCACTGTGCACAGGCTCCTCGGGGGCCTCTTCATCACTGCTGCCAGCCTCCACAATCTCCGAAGACAGCACTCCACTCCCTGATGATCCTGGCCCCATCCCTGCATCACACGAAGGCCCCTCATCTTAGTCCTCATTCTCCGAGACCTCAGCCATCTGCACCTGCTGCCAGTGAACTACAACACCTTACTCCCAATACAGCCCAATTTTGCTCTGAAATGAGGGTGGTATGCAGTTAGTATTAGAGTAGAAACTGCATAATTAGAAGCCAGGCAATGAAATTTCAGGCTGTTTTGTATTTTTGGTAATGTCCTTGATTGAATACATTCACGCCAGCCAAATCAGTTTCCAGAGAACTCTATACAATAATGATAATAATAAACAAAATTACTCAGATTGAGCCAGACTTAGATTTAGGCAGCAGCAGACTTCAAGCCTTCCCATAGACTTATTTAAGTTTGTTCCCCAAAACTTTTCTGAACCCTTCAAAATGATCCATTTGCTTCTTAAATAAAGCCATAAATTGTTGACAATCCAAACAGCTTTCATTATATATGCCAATCCAAACAGCTGTCATTATATATGCCTTTATCATGCTTGGCTGATGAATGGCTAGTCCACATGGCATACATCCTTCTTTCTCTCCTCCCCCTCCCAGTTTTATAAACCAATCTTGCTTCTATTTGGATTTTGGCAGCTTTTCGTGATAGACGCTGGGCATTTAAACATTTTTCTCCTCTCCTTATAAGTACACACACATACAAACACATACCAACACCACACATTAACAAAGCAGTGCTGTAAAGAGATGAATTCTGGTAAGGCTCAGAAAAACTTTGCCATTGTCCCAAATTTCTCCCCAAAATGAATTGGAAAAATAGCTGAATATTCTGATTTTTTTTTAGAAAACAAAAAACCAGTCTGTCCACAGTCTATACTATACAGTCAAGAGCCGTAGTGAAGCAGTGGTCAGAATGCAGTACTGTGATATTGCAGCTAGTGATATTGCTCTTCCTTCCTTCCTTCCTTCCTTCCTTCCTTCCTTCCTTCCTTCCTTCCTTCCTTCCTTCCTTCCTTCCTTCCTTCCTTCCATCCATCCATCGTGCATAGTGGTTAGAATGCAGTATTGCAAGCTAACTCTGCCCACAGCCTGGAGTTTTATCCTGACTGGTTCAAAGTTGACTCAGCCTTCCAACCTTCTGAGATGCGTAAAGGAAGGAAGGAAGGAAGGAAGGAAAGGAAGGAAGGAAGGAAGGAAGGAAGGAAGGAAGGAAGGAAGGAAGGAAGGAAGGAAGGAAGGAAGGAAGGAAGGAAGGAAGGAAGGGCCATGGGGATGCAGTGGTTAGAATGCAGTATTGCAGTCTAATTCAGTTCATTGCCAGCAGTTCGATCCTAACTGGCTCAAGGTTGACTCAGCCTTCCATCCTTCCGAGGTGGATAAAATCAGGACCCAGATTGTTGGGGGCAAGAGGCTGACTCTGTAAACCGCTTAGGGAGGGCTGGAAAGCACTGCAAAGCGGTATATAAGTCTAAGTGCTATTCCTATTTCTATGCAAGAGGTGGATAATTATCCCCCTCCCCCTGAGCAAAGTCAATGGGAAAGCTAGATTAGTTTAACAACCAGATGAAGAAAAAAAAGGTTGTAAAAAATCAGCCATGACTCACTGAAGAACCACTTTGCTTAACAGTGGAAATTTTGATCCCAATGGTGGGTCATAACTCAAGGACTCTCTGTAGTGCAAAGTGATTAAAGGTGCATGCCAACTTCATCTGGGATTATATGAGTTTTCTTGTTTTGTTTCGTTTTTTAACGTGGCAATCTTGCTGCATGGACACACTGCAGGTTTTGGACATTTTTAAAATACTTTTTCTGAAATGCGCTGCCATTTTCCCCCTGCCCCCCTCCCCCCAATTAAATGGGGCTCTGGCACTGCCACAGTGGGGAGTTGGAAGCTATTTCCAGCCCTGGCATTAAACCCCTTCCCCCCCACTGTTTTGAAAATGTATAATGAAAGTAGGGAAACAAAACAATGATGCTCGTTGTTGGCCACCCTGGTGTCATTAAGGCTTGACTGTTGTCTTGTGTGATGATTGTGGGTGCGTTTAAGAGCGTCGATGCAGTCCATGCACAAGTATACACGCCTGAATGGAAATCAGCACCTTTCCCTTCGGGGCCTCAGTTTCCCCATCTGGAAAGTGACAGTCCTAATACCCTCCTGCCCACCGAGTTCCCCGATTGTGAAGTGCGGAGCTGAGCTAACATGTTATTACCGCTGAAATTTTTTTTTTTTCATCTTCCTGCCATTAAATCTTTGCCGGGAAAGGGGGAGGCGAGCAACTTCCCCAATTCTGTATGAATGCTAAAAGTGCAGGGATTAGCAAAAGGCACATTAGTACAACCCTGTTCTTAGTGCTGCTATCATACTTCAGCCTAACTTCCTCCCCACCCAAAATAAAGTGCACAAAGCAGCTAAATATAGGCCTGCCGTTTGGAAGGTACATCTCTTTTTTTCTCTCTCTTTTGGAGGTGTGACTGCAAAAAAAACACCCAGTGAAATTAGAGCCACGGGTAGCGGCATTTTGGGTCTTCTCGGCTGGCATAATAATTTATTTCCTCCCCCCTCCCCCCAAGGGAGATGGTATTTAACTTGTCTTGCCTGCTCCGATAGTTATAATTATGTGCCCAGCAATTTTACTGTGGAAGCAGAGATACTGATTGGTGGGGAGAGGGGCCAAGAGCGTTGGATCTGATCCAAGGGTGGGCTTCAAAAGTTTTAGCAAGGGGTTCTCTACCCGGTTGCTGGGGGGGGGCGGGGGCGTGGCCATGGTGGGCGTGGCCTAGTCAGCCTCCTGCATCATGGTGGCGGGGGTGAGGGGAGTTTTCGCCCTCGGCAGACACCAGAGGCTTTTTTTGAGCCTCCGGGAGGGCGAAAATGGCCTCCCCAGCTTCCGGAGGCCCTTTTAAAAAAAACTTTAGTGTTGTGTGACTGTTTTACAATTCGGAACTTAACATCTTTGAAATTTGTTAAGTTTTCATTAGGCGGGGCCAGCCAATGGTGGGATTTGCGGATTCGCCAAACTGCGCAGAATCTTAACTAGAGGATTGCCCGAACCCACATGCAAACCCACAGCATCCCATCCCTGGTCTGATCCCTTGGTGAAGCCAGTTTCTAGGTGATGGTGTGATGTTTGTTGCTTGGGTGGCTTCACCATAGTCTAAGATGAACGAGTTAGAGAAGGAGGGATGTTAGGCACTGGACTTGCAAACCGTTTGTAACTCTTTACAGATCAATAGATAGACAGAGTAGGCACTCAATATGGTCTACTCATGCTTAGTGGCATTTCAGAGCATGATTTCATTGCTCAGATATCCTTCTGCAACTTAGGTATATTTTAGCTTCCTTTCCTTTCCTTTCCTTTCCTTTCCTTTCCTTTCCTTTCCTTCCTTCCTTCCTTCCTTCCTTCCTTCCTTCCTTCCTTCCTTCCTTCCCTCCCTCCCTTCCTTTCCTTTCCTTTCCTTTCCTTCCCTACCTTCCTTCCTTCCTTCCTTCCTTCCTTCCTTCCTTCCTTCCTTCCTTCCTTCCTTCCTTCCTTCCTTCCTTCCTTCCTTCCTTCCTTCCTTCCTTCCTTCCCTTCCCTTCCCTTCCCTTCCCTCCCTTCCCTTCCCTTCCCTCCCTTCCCTTCCCTTCCCTTCCCTTCCTTTCCTTTCCTTTCCTTTCTCCTTCAACACCCACTTCCCCTTTCCCCTCGCCTCTCCTTTCCACACCAGCCTGCTGGCCTTATTGTGGAATCTAGCAATAATAAGGGGAGCAAGGACATTAATATGAGAGCCAGTTTGGTGTAGTGATTGAGACATTCATCTAGAAACCAGGAGACTGGGAGTTCTAGTCCTACATTATGCCAAAGCTAGCTGGATGACCTGGGCCAGACACTTTCTCACAGCCCTAGAAAGGAGCCAAGGGCAAAACATGTCTGAAAAGCCTTCCTAAGAAAACTACAGGAAGTTGTCCAGGCAGTGACCTGGAGTCAAAAACTCAAAGTAAAAGAAAAGAAGAACGGAAAGAAAGGAAGGAAGGGAGAGAAATAGAGAAAGGAGGGAGGAATAGATGAAAGAAAGTGATGTATGCTTTCTTATCCAGGCAGTGACCTGGAGGCAAGAACTCACAAGGAAAGAAAAGAAGGAAGGGAGGGAGGGAGGGAGAGAGAGAGAGGGAGAATGAGAGGGAGGGAAGAAGTGAGGGAGGGAGGAATAGATGAAAGAAAGATGTATGCTTTCTTATCCAGAGAAGGATGAAGAAAGAGTGATGATGGATTCCCACAGAGAGAAATGGAGACAGGTTGTCCAGGCCCTTGATGGCCAATTTTGTTTTTGAGAGAAATAACAAACTGCCTCAGGCAAATTTATTTTGTTATCCAAGTTAAATTTAACTCCAGGCAATGAACCTAGAAAACTGGTATCCATACCGCCACTAAGAAGGCATCTTAATGGTGCTACTCCCTAAGGCTCCAAGCTCCAAGAGGTCTTTGTCACCTTCCCTCCCTTCCTGCCAAATCCCAGTTGTGTGCAGTTCATGTCACTAAGTTTTTCTAGGAAAGGGAGGGAAAGAGACGAGGACGAAAGAGAGGCGGGATGGGAAAGATTCTAAAATCCTGGCACAATCTTGATGAAAGTTCAGCTTTCCCAGGAGAATAGAGTTCTTAAATCAGGCTCAGGTAATCAACAACCCCAACATGCCCGGGGGGGGGGGGGGGGGGAAACAGAAAGAGGAACGTGGTACAGCTAAGATTTACGAGTGTTCAGCTGGGCCGGCGTTGTTTTCCCAGCTCCAGAAGAAGTCACAGCAAGGGTTCCTTTTCCTTCCCCTCCTTCCCCGATTTATTTATTTATTTATTTGTGTATATATTAACTCTCCTCATCCCCCTTAAATCTAGCAAATTTCTAACCCATATAAATCCAATTACCCATGTTTTGCCTTCAGGGAGTGAGAGAGATTAATGTGACTATTTTGGCAGGAATATAAAAGGAAAGAGGTGGTAATAACAATAAAGGCTCATAAAGAGGAACTGATCGCCAGGCCTATGCCTGAAGCCAAGCTGTAATTCTTGCAACACTTTCTTGGCAATGCCAGCCAAGGACCTTTAAAAACACACGCGCACGCACGCACACACACAGAAGTAGGGACACAAGTTATTTCTGTGCCACAAATAGGTCCATCCGCAAAGGAACAGTTTCTGTGTGATAAGCAAAAGCAGGCTGTGTTGTGGCCTGCCAGTGGCCAGCAGAGCTGGCAGCAGATTTGGACAGTGAGGAGGTTGGGGAGGAACATGGTCCAGTCCTGGAGTCTGGGAAAGGCTCTGACGACGGCTCTGCATCAGAGATGGGGCCAGGGCCGTCTTGACAATTATCAGCTGCCTTCTGAGTCAGACAGCAGTGGGGTAGAAGAACAACTGGAGCCTGTTCCCAGTGTGCACATGCACAGAGCTGCCAGGAGAAGGAAACAGTTAAGGAACAAGGGTTGACTCAGGAGTAAAATGACAGGTGGACAGTGAATGGCCCCTCCCATGAGGAATAAAGAGGAGCAAAGGGGGAGTGCAGGAGACAATTAGTTCAATTCATTAGGGTGAAGATCTGTTCCTGACTGCTTGCCAAGTATTGTCTGCTACAGAGTGGCGCTTGAAAGATATCGGCCTGACAGCTTTCCAAGCCTGATAAAGGTCTGTAATTGTGAAATCTCTTGGCTGGGACTTTGCTGGAGAGGAATTCACTTTAAACTAAATAAAGAGTTTTTTATCAGGACGTGAAGTCAGCTTTGTGCTTTTGGGAAGCCTAGGTCAGAACAGGCTGTATACTTCCCTAAACATGCCATTTCTACCCGTTCCTACATCAACAACAAACACAACTGCTGCACATTTGTAGATGCATACCTTTTGCTCTAGATTTTGACAGGTTTTCTGAAGCATGTCCAGGCTGGAACAAATTCCTTTGATAATAATAGGTTGGAAGAGCTTCATTGCCACCATGGATTTGGGGTACGAGCGAAAGGGACGAAAAGGAGAGCAATACACTTGAGTGCATTGATTTGCTTAGCCTTTCACTTGTTTTGTTTTAATTCTGACTTAGAAGGGTATAATTATGTTACTGTCTGAGATCTAACAGCATCCTAAAAAAATCCATTGTTTCAAAACACTTTCAGATTAGACTTCTAGAGAATAAAAGAGAGAGAGAGAAAAAAAACATGTGTTTGGAGCTAATATGGAAGGTGGCCAACTCTGGGTTTGAACTGTAGCCTTGGTATAAATACACAGCCATCGTGACGACTTGCAAAAAAATTCTTTACCATCATGGGTTTGGAGTCTGAGTGAAAGGGAAGAAAAGGAGAGCATCTGAGACTACGTATATATCCCCTCAACCACCTCTACTCTTCTTTGCAGGTTGTGCCAAGACATCACTTATTTCTGTTCCTATTCTTCATTTTATAACCAGCTTTACCAGTGACATAAAGAGGGCTGCAAGCCAAGCAGGCAAAGAGGTTGGCTTACATGGACTATAATCAAGTCTTCATGTTGTAACTAAGAGGCCATCTATTAGTAAAGGAAAGGCAGGAAGAATTTACGTCTGAACCGAAGAAACTTCTTCATATTGGAATCATATTTAATTCAGTCAGAGGTGTTGTTAATGCTCAGATTGAAAAAGCGTTGGCGGTACGTTCTAGGCGTTTTCTTGTTGGGAGAAATATCCTTCTGGGTTCAGTTCCAAGTGGGGAAAAAGACACTGGAAACATGGAGGCTGTTTGGAAAGTTTAATATCAGGACCACATGGCCTGGAGCTCCAGAGTGAAAAGGAAGAGATCAAGGGGAAAAAAAGGACTGAGGTATTGAGAGTGCTGGGTTTTATACCCTCTGTTGGGATTTGAATTGGAGCTTGTATTTTAATTGGTTGTCAGACCCCCATGGGGCCAAGCAGGGGCAACTCTCTAGGCTGTCCTGAGTTCCAGGCTTGGTTGAGCCTTGCTGGATGATTTATGCCCTTAAAAGGGCTTTTGAGCAATTGCTATAGCTTTAACTGGAGATCCTTGTTATGTAAAGTATTCTGGCCCAGCTTTAATGACCCACCCATTAACAAAGGTGGGGGTGAGTTTCTGCTTCTGAAGTGAGTTTCTGCTTCTGAGTTTCTACTCTTTTTAGAGGAAATATTCTGCCTTTTTAATATTTCCTAGGCTATTTCAATTTTCTAGGAGAGGGGTGAGTGCTAACTTCCTACACTCTTTAGTTGCCACAGAGTGTGTGAGTGGGGGGACAGAAGCTTTCGGAAGTAATTGTACCAATTTTCTTTGAAAGGAGTCAGGTTTGAGAACTTGATTTATCTACCTTTGAACCATTGTTGACCCATATCTCTCTTACTTGTCCCAAAGGTGCTTTTCCAAAAGGCAACTGAATTTTCTTGGTTTTTGTTGGTTTTAGTATCAGTTTATAAATGCTTTGGTAAGACCACACTTGGAATATTGCATGCAGTTTTGCTCACCACGATATAGAAAAGTTGTTGAGACTCTAGAAAGGGTGCAGAGAAGAGCAACAAAGATGATTAGGGGACTGGAGGCTAAAACATATAAAGAACGATTGCTGGAATTGGGTATGTCTATAGTTTGATGAAAAGAAGGACTAGGGGTGAGATGATAGCAGTATTGGAGGGGTTGCCACAAAGAACAGTGGTCAACCTATTATCCAAAGCACCCGAAGGCAGAACAAGAAGAAATGGATGGAAATTAATCAAGGAAAGAAGCAACCTAGAACTAAGGAGAAATTTTCTGACAGGGAGAACAATTAATCAGTTAAATGACTTGCCTTCAAAAGTTATAAATGCTCCAACACTGGACGTTTTTAAGAAGAGATTGAACGGTCATTTGTCTGAAATGGTATAGAGCGCCTTGCTGGAGCAGAGAGTTGAAGACCTCTGAGATCCCTTCCAACTCTCTTATTCTTTTAAAAAATGTTTTGTTTCTCATCCAAGAAGCCTTTTCAGCTGAACTTTGGGATAACCATGGCCTGGATGATGGACACTCATCATCTCACCATCTCTATGGAGACATCTTCTTTACTTCCTTGTCTATCCGCACCTCATTGAGTGCATTATGGTCTTCCAATATCTGGTTTTTAATTCTGACTTGTAATGGTACAGTTAAGCAACTGTCTGAGATCTAACAGCTTCCTAAAAAAATCAATTGCTTCATTCACAACTTTCAGATTAGACTTACACAACAACAACAACAAAACCCATGGGTTTGGAACTGAATTAGAAAGTGCCAAGTTTTGGGTGCGGGCTTTGTAGCCTGGCTATAAATATATAGCCATTGTGATGATGTCAGGTTTCCAAGTAATACATCCTATTTAATAAGACCTCCAAGGCAGGCAAATTCCTCAAAGAGCATTTTATTGGGATATATCAAATTGGCATATTCCAGGTGAAAAACCGGCTCTGGGTTCCCGCCGGTTTTACACCCAATTAAAAGTCAAACTTTGTCACTTCTCCCCAGAGTCTCCAGTCACATGGTCCAATCAGCATACAGTTCAGTTGCTAGGTGACCTCCACCTCTCCATCACCAGCACCAACGTCCTTGATTCCCAGGGGAAATAATTTTATTTAGGCTACAACACCCCAGCTATCTCTAGACCCCTCCCTCCCTCCCCACTTTGCTCCAGGCTGTGTCAGCCCTGAAGCAACGAGAAGAAAACTGTCCCTAGAGAAAACTGACAACAGAAAATGGCCGCAGTTCAGCCAACTTCAGGGTTGACAGATGACTTGCAAAGTATTACAACTGGATTAACATTTAAGGTCAGAAATATTGTCACCTGGTTTTATCGCCCATTCTTACAGCATAAGCTCTTAAACCACGAGAAGGCACAACATCATTGATCTTAGGATAAATATCAAGTGATTCTTGAGATAAAAAGGAAATTAATAGGCTAAATGCCGGAGATCCAGACTTTTTTTTCAGAAATCATTGGAGGCTAAACCGACTAGCTGCCCCTCAGCATCAGGTAGTCCTTGACCTACGACCACAACAGAGTCCAAGATCTCCATTGCTAAGTGAGACAATTGTTGAGTTCGGCCTCATTTTACAACCTTTCTTGCAATGGTTGTTAAGTAAATCGCTGCAGGTGTTAAGCCTGGTTGTTAAGTTTATCTGGCTTTTCCATGGACTTTGCTTGTCAGAAGGTCTCAAAGAGGGGAAATCAAGTGATTTCAGGACACTGCAGCCGTCATAAATATGAACCAGTTGCCAAGCTGACAAGAATGTTGTTCTACAAGAATTTTGATCACGTGACCACGGAGATGCCACAAAGATTGCAAGTGTGAAAAATTGTTGTAAGTCACTTTTTTTTTAGTGCTGTTCTAACTTCAACTGGTCACTGAACAAACTGTTGTCAGTCAAGGACTACCTGTCTTTAAAACCAATGTTTTCCAGCTTTTTTCTTCAGCAAAGAATGGCCAAACCGAAGAGTGTCAGGGTGGTTAAGTGAAACAAGAAGAGGGTATCAAACTCAAAAGTTGTGGGAGCTTCATCACTGGAGGCTTTCAAGAAGAGACTGGACTGCCATCTGTCAGAAATGATGTAGGCTCTCCTGCTTTGGCAGCGGGTTGGACTCCCAACTCTGTTATTCTATTCTGTTCTAGAGTAGAACTCACTCTAACAAAGGACTTGGATGTCTTCATCAGTACTACATCACCTTTGGAGGGCAACTAGATGTATGTATTGACAAATATAGAGTCAATCAAGGGCAGAAAATTGAGTTGAAGTTCCATTTGAGGGTCTCCTGTATCCTGTAACATCCTTTCTTTGATTTTGGTTTAGCACCATTCATGAATAGAATAGAATAGAATAGAATAGAATTCTTTATTGGCCAAGTGTGATTGGACACATGAGTAAATACTCTCAGTATACATAAAAAGAAAAGATACATTCATCAAAGAGTCAAGAATCATAAGATGCAACATTTAATGATAGTCACAGGGTACAAGAAACAGTCAATAAAAATCATTAGGGTACAAGCGACAAGGTTACACTCATACAGTCATAAGTGGGAGGAGATGGGTGAAAGGAAGGATGGGAGGATTAATAGTAATAGTAATGCAGACTTAGTAAATAGTTGCACAATGTTGTGGGAATTATTTGTTTAGCAGAGTGATGGTGTTCGGGAAAAAACTGTTCTTGTCTCTAGTTGTTCTGGTGTGCAGTGCTCTATAGCGTCGTTTGAGGGTAGGGAGTTGAAACAGTTTATGTCCAGGATGTGAGGGGCCTGTAAATATTTTCACACCCCTCTTTTTGACTCGTGCAGTATGAACACAGCCAACTTCATATGTCTGAACCATGCTTTAATTCAGGGGTCTCCAAAGTTGGCAACTTTAAGAGTGGTAGACTTCAAAACCCCAGCATTCTCCATGGCTGGCTGGGGAATTCTGGGAATTGGAAGTCTGCAAGACTTAACTGTCTACAGAGATTCTCCATCAATCCAGGTCATGGTTGCCCCAAAGGTGTTTTTTTTTTTCAAGAGGCAACTGGACTTCCTGGTCTTTCTTTGAAGACATTTTGCTTCTCATCCAAGAAGCAAAATGTCTTTAAAGAAAAATATGAAAGTCCAGTTGCCTCTTCCAAAAAAAAAAAAAAACCTTTGCAAGTCTTCAAATTGCCAACTTTGGAGATTGTTGCTTTAATATAATATACAAAGACAGAGTTTAGCTGCTGTTTGAAAGAAATAACAGAATAAGGAGCCAGATGATACCTAGGGAAGTTTTCAGCACTGTGAGGAAAAGGAACACAGCAGGATTCAAGAAGTTTCTGTGGCACTGGCATAGCTTTTTTTAAAATAATAATAATAATAATAATAATAATAATAATAATAATAATAATTATTATTATTATTATTATTATTATATTTATATACCGCCCTTCTCCTGGAGGACTTAGGGCGGTGCACAGCCAACCATAAAACTTCATTACAATTTACAAAAGTTAAAAATAAATTAAATATTTTAGGCTGTCTAAAATTATACCCTCCCCCAATAAGTTATTAAAACCCAAATTTTAAAATCCCGATTAAAACACAAATACTAAATTAAAAATCCCATTTCAGCCTAGGCCAGCTTGCTCGAAGAGCCAATGCACGTCTGAAAGCTCTCAGGTCCATATTATTGCGTATTTCCGGAGGCAGACCATTCCAGAGGGCGGGGTCCCCCACAGAGAAGGCTCTACTCCTAGGGGCTGCCAGGCGACACATAGAAGCTGACGGCACCCGAAGAAGGCCCTCCCTATGGGAACGCACAGGTCGGTGGGAGATTACCGGCAGAACGCGGTCCTGCAGATAACCTGGTCCAATGCCATGGATCGCTTTAAAGGTCAAAACCAGAACCTTAAAGCGAACTTGGAAAACCACTGGCAGCCAATGCAGCTCGCGCAGGAGAGGCATCACACGGGAGCTTCGTGATGCCCCCATAACCACCCGCGTGGCCGCATTTTGTACCAGTTGGAGTATCCGGGTGCTCCCCGCAGGGAGCCCCATGTAGAGAGCGTTACAGTAGTCCAGGTGAGAGGTGACAAGGGCGTGAGTGGCTTAATTAGGAACAGGAAATTATATTCGTAACTTATTCAAAAATAATCAATTATAATATATTGTTACTATTACAATATACTTCAATTTTTTGCTCTTCTATCTAGCCATTGATTAAAATAAATCCCAGATCTTATAATACTCCATTTCTTCTTGCTCTCTAATGTTCATGCTAATGTTAATCTGCTCATTTCTGCACATTCCAGAGGGCCTGAATTCTGATTAAGTGACGATGGGGAAGCTGCAAAGGTTATAAGTGTGAGGACTGGTCCTAAATCACTTTTCTCCGTGCTGTTGTGACTTCACATGGTTGCTAGATGAATCATTGTATGCAAAATAAATAAAAGAAGGACATAACATAGAGATCGGTGAAATTTTTTTGAAACGATCAACATTCAGGAAGAACAGTAAGATTTCTTTTTAAAAAATGATAATACACTTAAGAGAAATACTGACATTAAGCAAGTTCTCATTACAATATTAGGAACTCAATTAATTCCATCTTTTCTCATTTGCTTAGAATATTGGAATGTATCATGGCAGACGTAGCTTGAAATTAGTATCAGTGTTCTTAAGGGCTTCCCCCTCCCCCCCCTTACAATTCTTACTCAATTCATTGAAAGAAAAAAAATTGCATTAAAAATTCTCTAAAAGGAGAAGAGAGTTTAACTGAAATGTTTGTGGCAGACTATGGGGCTTTTGTGATTTTAAATTGGATTGTAGTGAGTTATTGCATGACTTTTCGAAGTTGCAACGTATTATTTCGTAGTGTGCCTAATACAATATTGGGCTGCGTGCATGAATGTTGTATGTCTTATAGTTCCATCGTTTTCCCAGCAAATTGCACTTTTGTGAAATTTTCATGCTGCCTTTGAACCTTAAACAAAGACATCAAAAAGGAAATTGTACTAAGGTTTTCTTCAGTCGTAAGGCTGCTAGTACTGCTAAATCTTGCCCTAGAGCAGTGGTGGCTAACCTTTTGGGGCTCCTGTGCCAAAAATTGCACGTGCACCAGCGTGCACGCATTCGTGTGCCAGCACCCAGAATGCAATGCAGCCCTCCCCGCGCCCCTGCACATGTCTGCACAATCCCCCCACCCCACCCCCTTACCTGCACTGCGCCTCACAGCTGATTTTTCGGCTGGTTTGAGGCCTTTTTCAGCCTCCCAGAGGCTTAGAAAAAGCCTCTGCAAGGCTTTTCTGGTAGAATAATAGGCCCATTTCATCACTTCCTGTTAATACCTGAAGTGATGAAACAGGCCTATGCAAGTCTTTTCAGACCAAATAATAGGCCCGTTTCATCACTTCTGGTGTTACAGGAAGTGATGAAACGGGCCTATAATTTGTCTTGAAAAAAGGCTTTTTCCAAGCCTCTGGTAGGCCAAAAAAGGGCTCAAACCAACTGAAAAAAATCAGTTGTATGGCGCGCACATGCACAGTGAGGTAAGTTTGCCTGCGGCTCGCGTGCCAGCACAAATGGGTCTGCGTACCACTTGTGGCATGCGTGCCATAGGTTTGCCATCACGGACCTAGATAAATGGTTGGAGGTTCCTCCCTCCAGCAAAGTAGAATATTTGTAGCTCAGGGTTGAACTGTGAGGTCCTTGGTACTCTCTGATATTGGTGATTTTCTTGCAGACATTTCATTACCAAACTTCAATGCTAGAAGGGAATGAGGTATGGAAGGAGGGGGGAGGGAGAGGGAGAGGGGGAGGTCTGTTGCTGTCCTTGGTGTTTTCTGAGCTTGGTTATTTTCTTGCAGACTTTTCATTACCCAAACTAGGTAATATCATCGGTTCTATATCAGTAGCACTGATGATGTTATATAATTTGGGTAATAAAACATCTGAAACTATATAACCAAGCCCAGCGAGTGCTAAGCACCCCAAATTTCCCCCCTTCCTATAAAGAAATGTGGAGGAATCGCCCCCCATTTTATCTGGCCAAAGGTTTGGAGGAGACCTCTGAAATTTAGTTGCGACCATGTCTGCCAAAGACGACTTCTTGTGCAAATCTCTGATTGTGTGTCTCAGTTTCCCAGTCTTATCCACACCTTGAATTGCTGATGGACTCCCTTGCAGAAGCTGCATACATTTTAACGATCCTTTTAATGATCACAGGATTTCTGCTCCATTAAACTCTGTTTCAAATGATAGAGAGAATGGGATGTTTTGAGAAGGCCTTGACTATTGATTCTGGGATACAAGGAGTTGAAAGAATCATGACATCCCTTTCCAAGTTGTGCCACTGATTCTTTCATTCAGGTTAATGTTCAACTTACAGTAGTCCAATTTCATTCCCAACTGCTGGAGTTCATGTCATCTATCCATGAGGTTGAGATGAGATTCCCTATTGATATATGAATCTTCTTCTTTTTTTTTTTTTTTATTCTGGGCAGTTGTTCTTGAGGCTGTTATACCAAAGAAGAGACATCATGATTCTGTCATAAGGCTAAGGAGAAGGAAGAAGAAAAAAGTCTTGTCAATTCCTCTTTTTTCCCCTATAGCTTTGCTTTGTCTTTTTTTTTTTTAACATACCAAACCCAAAGTTCAGAAGACTTTGTTGCAATGTTCAGATAAAATGTTACACAAGGAGTGTCTGCAGGGTATGGTCAAAACAATAAATAGATTGCAGCTGGAAACTACAATCAAAGCTGTGTCTGTTTTTTATATGCTTTGACTACACGGTTGTGATCACAATATAGACTCCTTTTTATCAGGTTCTGTGGATATCCCTGTACAATACTCAAACAATTAAAGCATATTTGCTTGCAACGAAATAGCCATGATCACACAACATAAGTGCTTTGTCACCATGTGGAATAGTCATGCACCCCATCTCATCTAGACTGGAGCATACTCTGGTACTCTTGTGTAATGTGTAGCTTAGCTCACAGTCTGCCATTGAAGTGGTGCACTAGAAAAAGCTGGCCCACCTTCTTGCAGATCTAAGGCTGGTATTTTCTGGGAGGAATAGGGAATTAATGATAGCAATATTATTGCTGCATTATTGACTCTGCTAGTTGTGTGGTGTGGCGACTTAGGGTTTTCGCCTCCCATCTGCAAGGTTGAGAGTTCAATCCTAGGTAGCAGCAGATGTTTCTCTCTTAGGGTGCAAAGAAAAAAAAACTGCTGTGAACTCTATGTGGTGTCAGGAAAGGCCCAATAAACTCTCTGTTCCATTCCGTTGCCTTGACTCTACCCTGAATTAAAGGGATTACAGGATAGTAAAAAGGTTGGTTTTTCTAATTGACTTTGCTAGTTGTGTCCTACTGTGAGCTCTTGTACAGTTTTTCTGCTACCCCGTGCCTTCTCTCCTTCCGCCTTGCAAAATGCAAACAAGTAAAATCAAAACAACAATACCCATCTCCTAAACTAAATCGTTGAGTCGATCAAAGGAAATCACACAAAGCTTCATCCAAAATCGGAGAGGGAATGAAATGAGATTTTTTTTTAATCTCATATTTCAGCACATTCAGTTTCTGTAGACAGGGCTGCCACCAACGTTGAAACGCAACCCAAACACAAGAGTCTTAAATCCCAGAGCCTGCCTGAAAACTTATCCTGACACCAGATGACAGGCTCCCAATTGAATCCTCCGTAGGCCTTAAATGCAGTTGTGCTCCCTTTCTAGAACAAGTTTCATCTACCCTGAGAATCCTTGATTTGATGTGGCATCTCCCGTGGCTGGCTTCTCTTGATGTTTCTCTTTGTTTCTCTACCTACAACAAACAGGTAGATATTCTTAGGAAAGTTTGTAGACTCGTTTAGGATTGTTTGTGTATCTGTTCATGGGATCATGCTTAATTGCTTACTTGCGGGTAACTATTATCCTGGAGCAGAAATAATATAAAGGGAACTGTGAATTCAACATTAATGAATGGATTAAGTAGCCATTGGGAGATTGTTACATGCCAATCTCAGTGTGACCATCTGCAGCGTGGGATAAATAAACTTACTTTACAGGGCTGTAATGCTAATTATTAAGAGAATGATGGTGTTTTGGCAATCAAACCATCTGTTCCTTATCTTTTTCTTTCCCATAACACATTAAAGGCAAATGCTCAATTTTCTATGCCATCCTGATCATTGTTGGATGGTGTATAAAATTGGGCGAAGGTACAAATAAACTTTAGAGTTGGCTAGGCAACACTATCCGATGGTGACACTGAATGGTGGATTCTAATTCTCACAACAACAAAAAACAACTAAAAAGTTGGATTAGATCAGTGTTTTCCAATCTTGGCAACTTTAAAACACGTGGACTTCATTTCCCCAGAGTTTCTCAGCCAGCCAGGGAATTCTGGGAGTTAAAGTTCACACATCTTAAAAGTTGATAAGGTTGGACACTCCTGGATCAGATGAAGAAAAGGGCCACTGTCATTCAGTCCAGACCAACTAAATATGAATTCTCAGCCAGGTGAGTGATTCACAAAGACAATGGTATATAGTATCGATGAAAGTTTATGCTGGCTTGAGCTAAGATTGAGGACACTGATTAGATTCTTGGTCCATTCTGTTGGTCAATAGTTGGATTACTTGGGATAGGGAGTAAATTCCATTCCAAAGATGGCTTTTCTGCCCTGAAAAATATGACAATTTTCTGTGGCAGGTATGTTAAACTTCTTAAGGTAAGAAGGATTTCATTCCACTTGAAGCTGGATACCGATGTATATTTGAAACAGGGGTGGAAACCTGACTTGAAGAGGCATTTATTGGTATGAACTTGACATGCCTCAGTTGTCTTCCCTAACATCATTTGACACTTATCTATTTCCCTTTGTTTACTATTTAGCAATGAATCACTTTGTCAACCCTGAAATGAACCTGGCTGAGGCCATCTTGGAGGCTTCAGGGCTACTACACAATGGTGGGAGGGAGGAAGTAGGTGAGGTTTTGTAGCCAAAACAATAAGGTTTCTGTGTGGGAACCAAGGACATTTGCACAGGTGGCTGGCCAGAGGAGGAGTGAAGTAACCAAGCAACCGACCAGCACCTGGATTGGAGGAAAGGGGAACTTACTTTTTAATTAGGTGAAAGTCACGGGAACTTTCAGAGTTGGTTTTCATCAATTGTGGCAATATGATGCACCCAATAAATTGTTCTTCGAGGAATTCCCTGCCTCAGAGTTCTGCTTTCTATGGGTGCATTACTTGGAATGCTGACACACTTCAGACTTAAGCTCATGCCTGTCTGTTCTAATCAGTTTGGTTGAGATGGTTAAGGTGTCCTGCCCCACTTCCCAATCCTTTCCCTCCTTCCCTCCATCAGGAATCTTGAGCAAACTAGGGGAAAGATGGAGTATTTTGCGGCAATTTGAAGCAACCAAACAAACTTGAACTTCTTAGGGAGAATTCGTTCACAAAATTCAGCAGCTGGCTCACTGATTCAGATTAGAACAAAGTTGGGTTTGAAATTCACAAGGTTCTTTCAGGGATCCAAATAGATCCTGGGTATGCTGCTGATGCTGGTTCAGATCTGTAAGCCCACCTCTTTCTGAGGGTATCTGCCCATCTCTGGTGGCACAGTGGTTAGAATTGCTTTCCAGCTCTGTTCTTCAGTGCAGGGCAACCAAAGAAGACCCAGCCGATCAGCTGGGACTTAGGAGGCAGGGAATAGATGGAGATGGGGCCAGTCAGAGGTGGTATTGGCCGATTCTCTGAATTACTCAAAATTTCTGTTACCAGTTCTCCAGAACTGGTCAAAACCTGCTGAATACCACCTCTGGGGTGTGGAACAGTAAAATAAATTGCTTTGGGATAATTCAGCAAGTCTTTCTGATATTGCAGCCATTGATATTATCTTGGCAACAACATCTTCCTTTGGAATGTTTTTTTTTTAAACTTCCTCATCTAGGTTATACGCCTGTGTGGTCTTCTGGTGGGCTCCCATCCAAATATTAACCAGATCCATCTCTGCTTAACTTAAAAGATCAGCCAAGGCCACCTACCATGGCCACCAACTCTTGCTTTCCTGATTTCTAATTGCAAATCCTTCTACTTATTTCCTGGTTCTTGTCTTAAGACCTGGTCTTGCAAGCTATTGTCCCAGAACAGCGGCAAAGTAGCTAACACTCTTAATAATAGGCGGCCTGCTACATGCCGAAGAAGAAACCGTCAATTTGCAGTGTGTTAAATGGTCAATATTATAAACAGGCTCAATATGGGCCAAGCATTGATTGAATGAACTGGAAGTAGAGGCAGATGTAGAGGTTTCTCTGCCAGAAGAGAGGGTAGGGGGTAGGTGGATTGGGGGAGAAGAACTATTTGGCAGTTATTACAGTTTAACAACTCTGTATATCTGTTACACAGTTGTTAGCACTATATAGGCCTTAAATAATCAATTGGTATTTAATTAGCATACAGTACAATTACTGCCTTCTTAAATCTATAATGATAAACCAAAGTTGCAAGTTATTGGATGCTAATTACCAGCTGATGATTAGCAACAGCGAAAGAAATTTGCCAGACTCATTCGCGATATAATATGGCATGTCCGTTGCCTATCGCGGAGCAGAACAGCGTGCCTTGTTTTTCCCTCTGCTTTAGCAATCAATGGTTGTTTAATGTACAATATTTGTCTAATTAACTCTAAATTATATTCTCATCGACAACTTTTCTGGATAAGAGATCTGCATCGCGCATGATGGATTAGGCACAGAAGCCTCTGGTTAGCGGAGTTGCAGCTTGCGCCTGTAGAAAACTCATTCTGAAATTATATCCCTCTTCCTTTTCTTGGTTGACCTCCCTGGTGTTTTGGAGAGCACCTGTCCTGCAGGTAGAACCAGGGGTGTATTTTGACATTTTTTAGAGACAGTGCGGCATTTACACATCTACAGAGTACAGTTTAAAACCTGGTAGAATGAGACTTATTGCAAGGTAAAGCCTCATGAATTTTGATAGGTCAAGGAAAAATCTTTCTCGATCTGGTTGGAGAAGAGAATAGACAAATGTGGGACTTATAGTGTCCAGCCGGCTGGCTGGATTATTAATTTGTTACTGATTTTTCTTATGCTTTTAAAAAATAAATTCCAAGCTGGAAGGTAGCAAAACAAAGTGGCAGTGTTGCATTTCATTCATTCATTAATTCAGATGTCTCTAAAGAAATCTGCATGGCTTTAAGTATCTATAACCTTGACATGATGGGCTTGGATTTAACAGATTAACAGAGTTGGAAAGGACCTTGTAGGTCATCTAGTCCACCCTCTCAAGCAGGAGACCCTACACCATTTCTGACAGATGGCAGTCCAGTCTCTTCTTGAAAGCTTCCAGTGATGAAGCTCCCACAACTTCTGAAAGCAGCTTCTGTTTCATTAGTTAATCATTCTCACTGTCAGAAAATTCCTCCTTATTTCTAAGTTGAATCTTTTCTTGATCAGTTTTCATCCATTGTTCCTTATCTGGCCTTTGGGTACCTTGGAAAACAGCTTGACCCCCTCCTCTCTGTAGCAGCTATTGGAACACTGCTATAATATCTTCCCTGGTTCTTCTCTTCACTAGACTAGCCATGCCCAGTTTAAGTCTTTATTGAATCTGAAATGGCTTGGTTTGTTTTTCAAACCTGTTGGGTTAGGTTACACTGGAACAAGTTTCTGATTGAGTGTCTTACCATAGTCTTGATATATGATGTGGTTTGTCAGATGCAAAGAATCAGGACCATACCTTAAGCTGCAGTCCAAAAGATGTATTGCTCAAGCTTATACAGAAGAATTGATCGATTAAAGTTCAATGCTAAAATGGCACCAGGTAAAGGCCAACAGAATTCAAGAGCGATTGGATTTAGACCCTTTGTGGGAACGTAATGCCTTTAGGCTGATGACTCATTTAACTCCACCTCCCCAGATCCACCTCCTAGCATAGTTCAGATCATTATGCTAAATCAAACATTTGTTTGAGTAAACCATATATCAAGCTGTTTGGTATTGATATTTGAGCCTCATGAAGCTGCCTTTGGCAAGTTTTATTGAAATAAAGGAGATGAAGTTCAATAACTCCAGCACCAAATCACTTTCAATGTAGGATCTAATGTCCACAAATATATGCAAATATATATAAACCTTTTGATTCTCTAACAGCCTTCCTAAAACACAGAAAAGAGGTAAATATCTTCTAAGAGGGAGCTTGTAACTGGCTGTTTATATAATGGACTCTTGAATCTCTATCGATCTGGAAGATAATTCTTCCAGCATGTTGTATGAGCACAAAACCACTCAGAAGCAGGAAAGGATGCCAGTGTGTAACATCTATAAATATAATGTTGGAAATCCAGTCAGTTGAAATAGTTAATGTGTTAGACTGAGATCAACAAGAACCAAGTCAATTTTTGAGTATAAAACTCATTGGCTGCTTTAGAGATTGTTAGGGTTAAATTAACACACTTCACAGAAATGTTATAAATGAAGGTAAAACAAGGCAACACTTCCATGTACAACTTCCTTCAGAGAAATTATGGGATACAGGCAGTCTTTGAATTACAACAGTTCATTTAGTGACTGTTCAAAGTTACAATGGCACTGAAAAAATTAACTTATGACCGCTTTTCAGTTATGACAGTTGCAACATCCCTTTGGTCACGTGATCAAAATTCAGGCAATTGGTTTGTATTTATGTTCATTGCTATGTCCCAAGATCATGTGAACCCCTTTTGCAACCTTCTGACAAGGAAAGTCAGTGGGGAAGCCAGATTCACTTAACAACTGGGTGACTAACATATCAATTGCAGTGATTCACATAACAACCAAGGCAAGACAGGTCGTAAAATGGGGCAGAACTCTCTTAACAAATGTCTCACTTAACAACAGAAATGTTGGGCTCAATTGTCATTGCAAGTCAAGGACTACCTGTTCATAGGTCTGATTTAGATTCAGTGTGACCACTTTTGGCTTCACGGGCAAGTTCTTGAAAATGTGGAAATGGCAAAATTGACTGTTTTAATTAAAGAACATAACATAATATAACTTTTAACATAATATATCTTTGTTTCCAGATGGAAACCGCATCTGAACTTTATGCTTGAGGTGGAAAAGAATGAAACTTTGATTTGGGGTTTTATCGACTAGAATGATAGAAATGGCTTGCTCATATTTTTATGAAAAAGCAAAACACTGTGGTTTGATGCTAATGCCTTATTTTACTGCAATAGAGAGAGTCAGAAGTCAATATTTCATTTTCTTTTTTTCTTATCCTTCCTCAGTTCTCTTCCCTCTCTTCCTCCCTACCATTTTCCTATTTACTTTTGTATTTTGTAACTTAGTCTATCTTATAACTCAACTAGCCGATTGCATTGCCCGGGTATTTATTTATCCCAATCCTGTATTAGACATGAAAATCCTGTAGTCGGGACTCACACTGTTGTACTGTCTCTTGCACAGTGTCACAAGTCTTCTATACCTCTCGGGAGTTTCTTGTCTATGATGGTGTTTCATTTTTTTTTATTGCCCTTGGCCAATCGCCTGGCATTTCCTTGAAGGGCTGAGAGGGATCCCCCTTGTGGAATACTGTGAAGCCATTACCATGGCAAGTCTACTGTGCTGTACAGTAGAAGCCATTTTAAAGCAAACACCCCTGAGATGTATTGGGGGTGGGTTTTACTCCCACAGTATTTGTTTCCAGAGTGTACCAAATTTGGTTGAAATGGCTCAAGGCGTTCCAGAGTTATGCTGGAACACACACACACACACACACACACACACAGACCTGTTTATCTATATATAAAAATAAAGAAAGAAGAAGAGGATAAACATGTTAAACCAAAAATGTGGAAATGGCTTGCCCTTCTAGTCTACAGCACCAACACTTCCTCTATATGCTGCTAGCTCACTGCGATGAACTTTTATAAAGACAGACAAAGTCAGTTCTGGGATGCTACCCACCATAAATATAACAATAAGAAAAAGAAATAGCAGTAGCAGTAGAACTAGGAGGTGGTAGAAGCAATAGTTTGCATTGTGGTCAGTTTACAATTGACTGATGCTGACAGATTCATGAATACTTGATGAGGGTTGAGAAACGTGGTTCAGGACCTTCTTTAGGGAGATTGGCACACTTCCTCATAATTGTCCGTGGCAAACCACTGCCCATCCCAGTTGCTCAGGGAAGGGAGAAGGAGGCATTTTGCAGAGAAGAAATATGTCAATTGGGTAGCCTGAGTGACTGGGTAGAGTGCCTCCAGGCTGTATCTGAAAATCAGCTTGTCCTTCACACTCCACATGGATGTTAATAACTGCACCGAATGGATGTTAAAGCAGAAAATGCTAGAAAATGAGGCAGTTGGAGTCTGAAGGAGAACATCCCAGAGACAGGGTGTCAGGTCCACTGAGCCAGCTAACTTGTGGTATAGCACATCATCATCATTTTCTTCATTTAACCACCCCATAATCCCTTGCGGAGTGGGCCACTGAATGCAGCTTGCAGAGTGTTTTAATGGCTGGATGCCCTTCCTGTTGCCAAATGCAGAGTATATTCAGCAGATATATATTCTCATTGTGCCCAGAGAGAGAAATATCTGCCTCTACCTAGGATTGAACTCACAATAATAATCCACATAATCCCTTGCGGAGTAGAATCAAAGCAACTGAATGGAGCTAGCAGAGTGTTTTAATGGCCGGATGCCCTTCCTGTCACCAATGGGGAGCTTTGTTTAGCAAATATATTTTCAGTAGGCCCACAGAGAGAAATATTTGCCTCTACCTAGGATCAAACTCATGGCCTCCTGATTGTGAGGCGAGAGCCCCACCTCTAGGCCACCGCACCACTCTGCACCATGTAGCACATCTACTGTAGATATATAGATCATGGAATTATAGAATCATAAGGCTGGAAGGCACCTTGGAGGTCTTCTAGTCCAACCCCTTGGCCAAGGTGGAAGTGCTTATATTATCCTGACCAAACGGTTGTTCAGTCTTTTCTTGAAAACCTCCAGCGATGGAGCACCCACAATTTCAAGAGACAAACTATTCCATTGATTAATTGTTCTCACTGTCAGGAAATTTCTTGTTAGGTTGCGTCTTCCTTTGAGGAACTTCCATCCATTGTTTCTTGCCTTGTCCTCAGGTATTTTGGAGAATAAATTGATGCCCCTCTTCCCTGTAACAGCCCTTCAACCAAAGGTAGTCCTCAACTTACAACACTGAGAGCATACAAAGACAAATTCCTTGTGTGTCCAATCACACTTGGCCAATAAAGAATTCTATTCTGTTCTGTTCAGTTCTGTTCTATTAACAACTGTCTCACTTAGCAACAGAAATTTGGGGCTCCATTGTGGTCGGAAGTCAAGGACTACCTGTATTGGAAAAGGCTATCAAGTTTCCCCAAAATCTTCTCTTCATTAGGCTAAAAATGCCGAGTTCCCTTACCTGTTCATTGTACGATTTAGCCTTCTCATCTTTGTAGGTCAAGAGCGTAGATTGGAATGTCATTGGTCCGGGAGATGGCAAATCAGTTTCACTTGCAACCAGCAAGGCAAATATATCTACAGCCTAGATGGAGATGCACAAAGTGTTTCTCTGAAGTTTCCTTCCTGAATTGTGATTAGGGGGGTGAGAATTTGGCTTCCTTTCATCTTCTGGTGAGCGGAACGCACAAGACTTCTGCTGATGGATATGATTCATGCTTCCCGCTGTTTGAATGACCCAATTTTTACTTCTTCTGTTATATAACTCTTCGCTTCAACACTTTCTAATTGATTTCCTCAAGATAGTATTGATAGCTCAAGGACTGACTGTAATAGAGGCATATCTGTCTGTCTGTCTGTCTGTTAGCTTCTTTTAACCTCTTGTGGGATGGAGTCTGGGCAACTGAATGGAGCTAGCAGAGTGTTTTAATGGCTGGATGCCCTTCCTGTCACCAATGCGGAGTTTTGTTCAGCAGATATATTCTCATTGTGCCCAGAGAGAGAAATATCTGCCTCTACCTAAGGTCAAACTCACAGCCTCCTGATTGTGAGGTGAGAGCCCCACCTCTAGGCTACCGCACCACTCCTACCTACATACCCACCCACCTACCTACCTACCCACCCACCCACCCACCTACCTAACTACCTACCCACCCACCCCCCACCCACCCACCCATCCATCCATCCATCCATCCATCCATCCATCCATCCATCCATCCATCCATCCATCCATCCATCCATCTATCTATCATCTCTGTATCTCTATCATCTGTCTGTATATATATCTCATCTCTCATCTATCTATCTAGTCTTTTTCTATGGTGTTGTAGTTGTGGGCCAAGATTTTCCCATACAGACCATCTAATTCTTATCAATTTAAGAACAAAACAGAGTCTCGAGAGGTGTTTCAGGGGATGCGTCAGGCAGAAGTTTCTTCAACATAGAATTATTTTCATCCATCAATTGTGATTCCATGCTCACATGGCTCTCATGCTTCTTTCTTCTGCATGGTGCCATCGCATAACATCTCCTTCTCATCCCTGAAATTTGTCCTCGTTTTTCCAGAGGTTTGGGGCTTATCCTATTAGCTCTCATGTTAAATGAGACGTTCCTTTAAATGCAGACTATCTATGTCTGTGATCATTCATAGTCTCTCTCTCTCTCTTTCTTCACTGTGTCCTCCATAATATTGACACATTACCAAGAATGATGTCTCTTTTTAATTCTTTCAGCATTTTTTTTTTGGTCTTTTTTGCTGGAGTTACATGCTGGTATTGCTCCACGCTGAGAACACTTGGTGCTAATGAAGAGGATGTAGGAAATGACTCTCCTAAATATTGAAAAGAAAAGGTTAAAGACCTTTTTGAATGCCTCGTAGTCAAAAGAACTCTTAAAGCCTCTCTTTTCCACACCATAATTCAAGGAAATTAGCAGTGCTTAACTCCTGACAACATTAGACCCTTCCTTGCCTTTCTATTATCAGCTCCATCCCTAATGTAATGATGCTCCTTTGGTAGAAAAATCTGATAACATCCAACATCGACTGATTCAGAGCACAAAAGAATATAGAATCATAATGCAGAGTTCAGTGGAAAATGGATTTCTAATAAGCAGTTATTAGCCCAACTTTACTAGAGCTGGCGTATCTTATAAGGACTATGTACAGTAACCCATGGCAATTTCTAGAAATTAAATACAAATTAATTCCCACAACTGGAGAGAAAAGTTTATTTATAGGATTGCATTTATTAGTGCTGCTTTTTTTTAAAGGATGCCATCATTGTTTTTGTTAATTACAGTTTGCTAAATAATTTTCTTCACGTAGGCATGAATTTTAAGTAGCAAAAATATTATTGTTGAATTGCAGGAAATATATGTGTGAGAAGGAAATATGTTTCAGTGAGTTCTTTCTTAAGTCTGGAAGTGGAAACAGCTGCATCTAGGGTGTTGTTGCTCCTGCTGATGAAATTGATTGGGATGGGATGGGATGGGATGGGATGGGATGGAATAGAACAGAACAGAACAGAACAGAACAGAACAGAGCAGAGCAGAGCAGAGCAGAGCAGAGCAGACAGAGCAGAGCAGAACAGAACAGAACAGAACAGAACAGAATTCTTTATTGGCCAAGTGTGATTGGGACACACAAGGAATTTGCTTTGCTTTCAGTGTACATACAACAATAGTGATAGATCATTAACATAGTCATAGTAAATATATTATTCATAAAACATTAGATACAATACTTAATGATAGTCATGGATAACTAAATAAGCAAACAATATAAATCATACTAGGATACTAAGTACACAATATAAATAGTAAAGATACAAGAAACAAAGTTATTGTCATAAGAAAATAAGGTGATAGGAAATAGGGAAGATGAGAATAAGGATGGTAATATTGCCTTTTTAGATAGTTTGGCAATGTTGTGGGAATTAGTTGTTTAGCAGAGTGACGGCATGCAGGGAATAAACTATCCTTGTATCTAGTTCTTCTGACGTGCAGTGCCCTATAGCGTTGTAAGGTAAAGGTTCCCCTCGCACATACGTGCTAGTCGTTTCCAGCTCTAGGGGGCAGTGTTTATCTCTGTTACAAAGCCAAAGAGCCAGCGCTGGTCCGAAGACGTCTCCGTGGTCATGTGGCCGGCATGACTAAACACCAAACACTGTTACCTCCCCACCAAATTGGTCCCTATTTTTCTACTTGCATTTTTACATGCTTTCGAACTGCGAGGTTGGCAGAAGCTGGTACAAGTAACGGGAGCTCACTCCATTCCGTGGCGCTAGGGATTCGAACCGCCGAACTGCCGACCTTTCTGATCGACAAGCTCAGCGTCTTAGCCACTGAGCCACCAGGTCTCTTCTTTGCATTTAGCGTTGTTATAAAAGGGACAAAATAAGCCAATAACCAGGATCTACTACAGGGCCATTGGTTGAGAGTCCTTCAGAGAATCAGAGGTGTTGTGTGGTTTTCAGCTTGCAGGATATCTGGGTCAGTCACCGGGACCAGAGGTTTTGTCTTCCAATCCTTCGGACTCATGCTGAAGCCCATCCTCAGGGAACTTCTCTGGACAGCATGAACCTGGCTTCCCTATTGACTTGGCTTGTCAGAAGTGTGCAAGAGAGGATCATGTGATCCCCTGGTCAAGAATTTTGATCCCGTGACCATGGGGATGTTGCAATGGTCACGTGAAAAATGGTCACATCACTTTTTTTTAGCCTCGTTGCAATTTTGAACAGTGACTAAATGAACTGTTGTAAGCCGAGGACTACCTGTATGTGAAGGGCTGTTACAGGGAAGAGGGGAATTGATTTATTCTCCAAAGCACCTGGGGGCAAGACAAGAAACTATGGATGGAAGCTTGTCGAAGGAAGACCCAACCTAAGGAGAAATTTCCTGATGGTGAGAACAATTAATCAGTGGAATGGTTTGTCTCTTGAAGTGGATGCTTCCATCGCTGGAGGTTTTCAAGAAAAAAATTGAACAACCGTCAGGATAGAATAAGTACTCCCATCTTGGCCAGAGGGGTTGGACTAGAAGACCTCCAAGGTCCCTTCCAGCTTTATGGTTCTATAATTCCATGACCGGGGAGCAGACTGGATCCTGCAACATTATCCTGGGACACGTATATTTGCTTTCATTCATGGTTTTCAGCTTTGCCAACAGGGTCTCTATGTAAGAACGCACATCAATGCATTCTAAGAGCCCTGTTGGCTCAGTGGTTAGAATGCAGTATTAGAATGCTAATTCTGCTGACTGCCAGGAGTTCGATCCTGACCAGCTCAAGGTTGACTCAGCCTTCCATCCTTCTGAGGCTGGTAAGATGAGGACTCAGATTGTTGGGGACAATATCAGGGGTGGGATTCAAATTTTTTTAACAATCGGTTCTGTGGGCGTGGCTTAGTTGGTGGGCGTGGCTTGGTGGTCATGTGACTGGCTGGGCGTGGCCAACTCAACATCACTCACTTCGAGGCACACATCTCCTTGCCTGGCCTCTCATGACTGTGGGGATGCTGGAACAGACATAAGTGTGAAAAATGGTCATAAGTCATTTTTTCAGTGCCATTGCAACTTTGAATGGTCACTCCACAGGAGCAAAGTACCAGCAAAGGAGGGGAGAAAAACTCCAGAGAAGTTCCTGAGACAGGAAGTCTAGTCCTGCCAAGAACATAATAAGGGTTAACGGAGAGGCAATTTCTGTAAGCAACACCAGAATGTTTCCTTCCTGCCTTCCTTACAGGATTAGGCCAGTAATTTCTTCTAACAACCGGTTCTCCAAACTGCTTAGAATGTTAACAACTGGTTGTAGCGAATAGGTGCGAACCTGTAGAATCCCACCCCTGGACAATATGTTGACTCTGTAAACCTCTTAGAGAGGGCTGTAAAAGCACTATGAAGTGGTATATAAGTCTAAGTGCTATTCCTAATGCTGCTGCTATTTTCATGGAAGAATATGGCGGCAAGTGTAAGCAGCAAGAGTCCCATCAAATATATTATTGCTGAGGACAAAGGGTTTTTAAGAAGAGATTGGACAGCCATCCATCTGGCATGGTGTAGGGCCATGGTGGCGAACCTATGGCACATGTGCTGGAAGTGGCACGCAGAGCCATTACTGCTGGCATGTGAGCACTCACCCAGAAAAGGTCTACTGCACATGTGTGCATGCTGTCCACCCAACAACTGATTGTCAGGTATCTGGCACACATGTGCAGGGGTGTGGTGGCACACAGAAGACAAACATGCGCAGAAGCGCGCAGCACAGGTTGCGCCACATGCACAGGAGGCATGGGAGGGTGCGTGCATTGCCTTCTGGGTGATGGCACGCAAGCACGAGCAGTCAAGCGCGCATGCAGTTATCAGCACGGGAGCCCAAAAAGGTTAGCCACTGTTAGGAATTAGTTGGGTTGGCAATATATAAACCAACAATGTATGTTCGTAGCTTTAAGACAAAGTTACTGTATTGATTTGTACTATGTTCCAATTGGTTGATTGTATTGTGAATTGCCACAAAAGGGAGCTAGAGATCATGGCTTGCTCTCTCTGACATTCTGGGGTTATTCTGTACATATCCTAACAGCCACCACTGATGTAGGGTCTCCTGCCTTGAACAGGGAGTTGGACTAGAAAACCTGCAAGGTCCCTTCCAACTCTACTATTCTGTGTTCTTCAGGACAAAGGACCTCCAAGGTACCTTCTGGTTTTTCTATAACTCATCCATCCTCCAGCTTCAATTCCTTCCTTCTACTGGTTCCGGAATCTCCTGTCTTGCACAGTTGTGCAAAAGCTTGCTGGATTGTGACCACAGTTAACTCTAAGGGGGAAACGTGCCTTGCTATAGAACAAATTAAAGCATTCTGCTTGTGTTGGCGATTTGAAAACATCAGTTAGCTCGCAAACCATTATTATTATTTTTGAAATGTCATTTTATAGGGGCAATAACGCAAGACAATAATCCGGAACAATTTAGCAGCATGTATTTACTGAGCAAAGGGCCATCTATTCCATGAGCTGCGTAGCTGAAGCAAGACTTTTACACAAAATGGCAAACTAGGCAGAAGCAAAATGTCATTTCCTCTGCATATATTAGTGGCGTGTCGGCAAGAAGCACCTTACATTTCGGCCTGCCATTTGCTGGCATTTTCTCACATTCAAAGTTCTTGTAGCCAGGACAAGTTGCAAGTATCGGTAGGGAATTTCATGCCATAGGCACATACTTGGCATTTGCTGAATATCAACTGAGTAGAGTAGAATGACAAAGTTGGAAGGGACCTTGAAGGTCTTCTAGTCCAACCCCCTGTTCAGCAGGAAACCCTATACCCATTTCAGACAAAGGGTTGTCCAAACTCTTCTTAAAAATCTCCAGTGATGGATCATTCACAACTTCTGGATGCAAATTGTTCCACTGATTAATTGTTCTCACTGCCAGGAAATTTCTCCTTCTTCTTTCCTTTGATTAGTTCCCATCCGTTGCTTCTTGTCCTGCCTTCAAGTGCTTTGGATAACAGCTTGACTCCCTCTTCTTTGTGGCATGAGATATTGGAACCCTGCTATCATGTCACCCCTAGCCCTTCTTTTCATTAAACTAGACATACCCAATTCTGCAACCGTTCTTTATATATTTGAGCCTCCAGTCTCCTGGGACTGGGACATATCCTTGGTTTTTTTTAAATGTCTATAAATGCAAAAGTGCATGGAGATTCATTTTGCTAATTTTTCTCTTTCCCCTGAATATATACCAAGCTTAGTATATTACAGATGGATCTGATTCCATTTCTCCACTAATAAGATGAACAAATAAACTTCCCCCCAACTGCATTGTATAGGTAGTGATTTGATTTGATTCAATCCTATTTATCCTATCCTATCCTATCCTATCCTATCCTATCCTATCCTATCCTATCCTATCAATTCTATTCTATTCTATTCTATTCTATTCTATTCTATTCTATTCTATTCTATTCTATTCTATTCTATTCTATTCTATTCTATTCCATTCCATTCCATTCCATTCCATTCCATTTATTATTTCCCTATTTTCTATTCTATTCTATTCTATTCTATTCTATTCTATTCTATTCTATTCTATTCTATTCTTTCCTTCATGGAACATTCTCAGATAGGAAGGAGGTGAAACAAGACAAGGGTAGTCTTCTAACTGCACCAAGAAAGTAAACTCAAAAACACCACTGAATAGAAATTCAGGTCTTCAGTGTCCTGGGACAAAGACGAAAAACAGGGCTCTCTTATCAGGGGTGTCCTTCTGAGAAATAGTAATACACTGTACATATTTTGGCACAATACAATCATTTTGTCTCTCTGCTTCCCCTCTTCGCTAAGACAGGTTGCCCTTGCCAGAGGCCAGAATTATTTCCTTACAGGGTTTGCTTGAAATTAGGCCAAGGACCACATGAATTTTTTAAAACAGATCTGGAACCATCAACTCGGCTGACTTTTCTTTAGCCGGCCTGCTAATGTTCAATATTTTATTGGGTTATTTTTAACGAAGGTGTAATCTCTTTCTAACAACTTACAATGGACAGCTTGCAGTTCATCCTAGGAACAAAGGATCTTCCCCCTGTGAATATTAGACACCACCGAGCTCTTAAAGCCAGACGGAGAGAAAGATGATCCAAATCACACCACATTAAATTTAGATGGCGATACCTTGTTATACCCATCCAAAGCAATTCTTTGTATAACCTCTGGATATTTTCAGAGCTTTTCTTGACATAGTTGCTGAGCCAGAAACTATCGGAGAGTTTAGCGCCTGTAATTAGCATTTTCCTTGCAACTGAAGAACAGCATTGTCATTTTAAGCAGCCTTTCTTCCAAGATCTAAAATGAACCAGAAATGTTCCTTGTTCCAAAGCTGATAGTTCTGTAAAAAGTTGAGCACCTTAAAGAACGCCTGCTCATTAGATGAAGTTAATATTCACCTGTATGCAACTTGCCATGACTGTTATTGGCTTGGTATGTGCCCTAGAGCAATGTTTTCCAACTTTAGCAACTATAAAATGCATGGGCTTCAACTCCCAGAATTCCCCAACTAGCCGTGATGGCTGGGGAATTCTGGAAGTTGCAGTCCACACAGCTTAAAGGAGCCAAAGTTGAGAAACATTGCCTGGAGCAGGGGTGTCAAGCTCAAAGGCCTGGAAACCGCAAAGGACTGGCGTGCAGTGCCTCTGCCAGTGAAAATGGAACTTGGGAGTGGGGTCCCATTTTTGGCTGCAATGGCCTCCTGGCAGCCCTCTGCCAGCACAAATGGAGCAAGGAAGGAAAAATAAGGAAAGAGGGGAAGGAAGAAGAAAGGAGAATGAAAAGGGAAGGGAAAAGAAGAAAAGGAAGGAAGGAAACGGAAGAGAAGGGAAGGAAAAGGAAAAGGAAAGGAAAGGAAAGATAAGGAAAGGGAAGGAAAGGAAAGGAAAGGAAAGGAAAGGAAAGGAAAGGAAAGGAAAGGAAAGGAGGAGATTATAATGAGAGTGAGTGAAGGTCTTAGGAAAGTCCTGCATTAGCACATGGACACTATGAGTCCCGTGTCATGCCGACCATGGCCATGCCCACCCCAGCCCTCCGAGATCAAACACAACCCTGATGCAGCCCTCAGTGAAATCAAGTTTGACACCCCTGTCTTAGAGCTACAGCAGGCTGACAAACAGTTAATTTTCTCTCCATCTCATGGTCCCCTGTTACCTAAACTTAGAACTGGATTTTCTTCAGTCATGGTGTTATGTTCTTTCTCTCTTGAGGAATCCAAAAGCCTGATCTGTAGGATGGATTGAGAGTTTTTCATATTTAGAATCGAACCGCTTAGATCGATGGGAGTAAGTAGTTGTGACTAATTTATGTACTAAAGATTTCAAATGGATTTCCTATAATGACCAAATATGGATCCCAGCCCAACGTTTTTTCTCTAAGAAACACTCCATCACATGCTCACACATACCCATGGTCAAATTATATGTGGATAAAGAGAAAAGAACCAAGAAGCCAGGTGCATTTGAAACTGATCATGAAAAACAACAAGATATTTTTGCCTTTTTAAAAATTATCATCCTTCTATTAAGCCTTACTGACCGTAGTAGAGATGCTATCTGAACACAAGTGAATACAATTTGAAGGCTTGTTAATGGATGTACTTAACGCACAGGAGTAACCCCGATTGTCCATCAACTGACCAACTCTTACATGCCAACAACATACAGTCCAGGATGATCATAGGTGTGTGGTGCGTCCGCCATATATTTTATTCCTCCTGGAGGCTAGGATGTGTCTTTTTATATGTACTGGGCTTGACAATCACACAATTACTCTGACTGACAATAGTTTGGGGCCTCTGCAGGTCTCCAATTCTACCAGATGTGCTAACTGAGGTCAGATGTGATAGAATTCGATCACAATTGCAGTATATGATTTAAAACAGCTTCCAATAACTTGGTTCTTCCCCATGATTCGATCTACAGTTTCCATCCTAAAAAGAGTGCAGAGAAGAGCAACGAAGAGGATAAGGAATCTGGAAGCTAAACCATATAATGATCGATTGAAGGAACTGGATGTATCTAGTCTAACAAAGAGAAGGAGTAAGGGCTGATATGATAGCAGTATTCCAGTACTTGGGGGGCTATGACAGAAAAGATGGAGTCAACTTATTTCCTCTAAGCACCTTGATGGCAGGAGAAGAAGTTACGGAGAGAAACTTATAGAGAGAGATCCAACCTAGAATTAAGGAGAAATTTCCTGACAGAACAAATATTAATTATTATAATTATATTATATGTGGGCATATATATAATTTTGTATTTATTTATTTTGTCATGTTTATGTAGTGTATATTTTGTCCCCCTGGACCTCCCCAGGTTCATTGTCCACCAATCCGTTGTATTCATTTTGTTTTGGGATTATTCGGGGCCACTTGGAGTTTTCCCAGGGTTTGACCTTGAGATATTAAGACTGTCCCGGACTTGAATTCTTCAGTTCCCTTTCCCCCTTGCATTTCAATCCTTTCCCTCCCCACTCCCAAGTAGGGGGTGCGTACAGTGGTGGGATTCCAATTTTTTTACTACCAGTTCTGTGGGCGTGGCTTGGCGGGCCTGGCAGGGGAAGGATACTGTAAAGTCTCCAGCTAGAGGTGGGATTTGCCAGTTCTCCAAACTACTCAAAATTTCCACTACCGGTTTTCCAGAACTGGTCAGAACCTGCTGAATACCACCTCTGGGTGTGTGGTGAGTCCATTCCTGGCAGGAGATCAAGTGCAATAGGAAAGAGACCCTGGCCCATATCAAATATCAAAATTAAACCCTTTCCCCCTCCCCTTCTTTTTTTTTTCTTTTTTCTTTTTTTAAAAAAGAGTAAATTTAGCTATGTTCTGCAAAGCCAGCAGGCAATATTTGCAGCCTGTTTGCACCATTGATTAACCTTCTGGATATTGACGGAGTTTTGTTTACTCCGATGTGGAATATCTTGAGGAAATTCTGAGCCATTTCAAAATAAGATTGCTAGTTTTTTTTTTTAAACTTTCTCCCCTCCCCCCATATCTGGGCATTTAATAGCAGATTTCTAGCATGGAAATATGAAACCGATCCCTCTGCTATTAAAGGTCCAGATACAAGTACAGTCAATTTTAAAAAAGAAAAAAAAAACTCTCTGGCAATCCTATTTTGGACTGTCTGAGAATTTTTTTTTTTTTTTGAAGATACTATACTCCATGCATCTGATAAAGAGTCCTTGAAGGAAATAATAATTTGATTAATTCTGAGTGCCTCGAGACTCCGGGTGGTTTTTATTATAGATGTAAAATTGTTCCTTTCCTGCGACTGTCATAAATGGGTTTTCTCAACATGGTTCTTTGTATTTCCCCCCCTCTTTTTCCCTCCTTAATGGAGCCTTTAGTGCACCTTTGCTAAGAGACTCAGTGCTGTGAAAGGACAAAGGAAAGTGAGAGTTTAGTGAAGAAAAGGCCAAGCTTTTTATTGATTAACTATTTGTTGGGTTCACTGTCACCTTTTCCCTTCCTGTTTTCCTTGCCCAAGACCAATAATTGACATGCAGGGTGGACGCAATTCACCGGGGCCTGCTTTTTTTCGCCTCTTCATTAACTCTCATGTCCTGCCATTGCTAGGGAGGTTGCAGAGTTCATCCCCACCATCAAAACATTAGAAGAAGAAAAACATTCAGAGTGTTTTAGAAAGTCAGCTCTCTGCCGGCTCCAAATGACAGGATGGCATTCAGATGCTGCATTTGTCTGGTTTCCTCCTTCAAGTCCTACAGAGATGGGTGTCAACATTCCAACTACCCAACTCCAAACCAATAAACTCCGAGATAATCAAAGTTCCATTTGATTAGAGTTATTATATTGGCACATCTGGGGAAAACCCAGAGAATCTGAGAGTTCCGGGTTTTCCCTTCCCAAAAGAGAAATTAAAAGATCCATCCCCTGCATCCACCAGTCTATCACATGGCCCAATCAAATCTTCGTCCCAACTGGAGACTTCCCTCCAGACACTCCCTCCAGGTGCAGGGCAACCTGTCCTTGACCCTCTGAGAAAGAATGTTGTTGTGTCTAGTCTTCTACCCCACCATGAAATCCCTCCTCCCAAATTCCCAGGCACTGAATGGGGCAGCCTAGAAGCTTCCAAGTAAAAGAATGGCTTCCAAGGCTGACAATAGGCTTGTGATACTGACTGAATTCTCCATGTTCGTTCCTCCTTCCAAGATCTGGTGAATAGCTCTGATGTTTCATTTGGATGTTCTGTAACCCATGCGTTGGTTGGCTCAAAGGTGTTTTTTCAGGAGGCAATTGGATTTTCTTGGTTTTTTTCCCCTTTCTTTGAAACCATTTCACTTCTGATCCAAGAAGCTTCTTCAACTCTGACAGGATACTGGGGAATGGAAAGATCCACTATCCTGTCGGAGCTGAGGAAGTGAAATATCTTAAAAACAAAAACAAACCCAGGAAGTTCCAGTTGCCTCCAGAAAAAAGCACCTTTGGGACAACCATGACCTGGATGACTGATAATCTTTGCAGATATGTTGGTTGTTGATGGTGCCCAAATAAAATTGAGCATTAGGCTATTATATTATTATTCCTAATATTATATTAGGAGATTGAGCATACAGCAGTAGATGGATGCACAAACCTATTCTAAAATTTGGTTATTTCCCCCCACCCTCCAGGGCATGACCATTTTACAATTTCTTTGTTTCTTGATATTTGGCAACTCCAAGAACCAAGAAAGACACATGGAATTACTTCTGAGTATTTAACAGAATAACAGAGTTGGAAGAGACCTTGACACAGTGGTGGGATTCAAATATTTTTTTCTACTGGTTCTGTGGGCATGGCTTGGTGGGCATGGCAGGGGAAGGATACTGTAAAATCTCCAGTCAGAGGTAGGATTTGCCAGTTCTCCGAACTACTCAAAATTTCCACTACCAGTTCTCCAGAACTGATCAGAACCTGCTGAATATCACCTCTGCCTTGGACATCTTCCAGTCCAATCTCCTGCTCAAGCAGAAGACCCTATATCATTTCATACAAGTAGTTGTCCAATGTCTTCTTAAAAATTTCCAGTGATGGAGCACCCACAGCTTCTGAAGGCAAGCTGACCCATTAAATAATTGTCCCCATTGTCAGAAAATTTTTATTTATTTATTTATTTATTTATTTTAAGATTTATATACCGCCCTTCTCCTGAGGGACTCAGGGCGGAGTACAGCCAAATCTACCCCAGTCGATACAAAAGTTAAAATACGATTAAATAATAGGCTGTTAAAATAAAACAACCCTCCCCCCAAGCATATTAAAACCCCAAATTAAGATCCAAATTTAAAAGGAGACAATTAAAACTCGTGTCAGCCCAGGCCAGCCTGCTCGAAGAGCCAGGTTTTTAATGCACGCCTGAAGGCCCTCAGGTTCGTGTTGGTGCGTATCTCAGGTGGCAGAGTATTCCAGAGGGCAGGGGCCCCCACAGAGAAGGCCCTACTCCTGGGGGCCGCCAGACGGCACATAGAGGCCGATGGCACCCGGAGAAGGCCCTCCCTGTGGGAACGCACCGGTCTGTTGGAGATCACCGGCAGAATGCGGCCCTGCAGGTAACCTGGCCCAATGCCATTTCTCCATAGTTCTAGGTTGGTTCTCTCCTTGATTAGTTTCCATTCATTGCTTCTTGTTCTGGCTTCAGATCTGGGGTGGGATTCAATTTTTAAATAATTGGTTCTGTGGGCTTGGCTTAGTTTGTGGGCATGGCTTGGTGGTCACGTGACTGGCTGGGCGTGGCCAACTCAACATCACTCACATCGAGGCACGCATCTCCTCGCCTGGCCTCTCGTACTGTGGGGATGCTGCAACAATCATAAATGTGAAAAATGGTCATAAGTCACTTTTTTCAATGCCATTTTAACTTTAAATGATCACTCCGCGCAAGCAAAGAACCAGAAAAGGAGGAAGAAAAAACTCCAGAGAAGTTCCAGAGACAGGAAGTCTAGTTCTTCCAAGAATATAATAAGAGTTAACAGAGAGACAGTTTCTGTAAGCAACACCAGAATGTTTCCTTCCTGCCTTCCTTACAGGATTAGGCCAGTAATTTCTTTTAACAACCGGTTCTCCGAACTGCTTAGAATATTAACAACCGGTTGTAGCGAATAGGTGCGAACCTGTAGAATTCCACCCTTGTTTCAGATGCTTTGAAGAATAGGTTGACTCTCTCTTCCCTGGAGCAGCCCCTTAGATATTGGAATATTCTTGCCAGCCTCAAGCAACTATCTGTCTCACTATAGATATACTCTGTGAACTGCTAGGATGGGGCCATCTTAACCTTCTTCCTGCTTACCAGATCTTCCAAGCTTTGCTGCTTCTTTGCCCTCTGGGGAACATCCCTTCCCTCCTGGGATTCCAGATTACATTTTATCATATCATCACACTATTGTCTGGTTGTTGTATGTCCAGAATGAAGCCATGTAGATATTGATATGTATGCAACCTGCAGCAAAAGCCTGGTTGTGTATTATTGGAGGCAGTTTTTGTGGACAAGTTCCCATAATATAATGCAGAAAAGGTTATATTGGTACCAAGATTTTTGGATCTCCCTGGTTAGAGGTACCGGTTGGTAAAAACTCCAGGAAGAGGTCAAAGCTGTAACCAGGAGAAATTAGAATTATCATTACATGTCACCTATGATAAATTAGAAGAGAACCCAAGATCCTATTCAAGAAACTGGGCAGAGAATCAGTTGCTAAAATTTTTGAAGCCCACCCCGGCCAGATGTATCTCCCTAGGGGATGGGACCCACAACATCCCTTGCCTCCCCACTCCATTGGGTTGTGTAAGATGTGACCAGCAAGAGGTAGTCCCTCAGTCTAGTTGAACTATTTCCACAGAGGTACTTTTGTTCAGAAGGCATCAGAAGGCCTTCCAATCAAGTACCTGAATTTTTCCGCAGAGGTTGCACGCCACAGGTTATCGTAAGGGCTCCCATTTAGTAAAGGCACTCTTTACTCTTCACTGCATATCCTGATTGACTTCTAACCATCCAGGAAGAAAGTCTTTGTATTTTAACCTCCCTGTCTCAATCCCTTAACGGATGCCGTTTTTCTTTCTTGAACAGAGGCTTTCCCTCTGTTGACCTCGTTTCAGTGTCCAGTTGTCAGGAACTCAGGACAAGTGGTTAACTGATCAATTCAAACTCAAGTGAGATGTTTGGTCCCTTTCCAAATACACTGATGTCAAAGACAGATGTTCATTATGAGCTAAGGATCCAAACAATAAGAAGGTTGCTGATCCTGATAAAAATGGAAGCTTCTGATTTAGAAGGCACCTTTCATACTTTATTCTATTCTACAACTAGTTAGCAGAGGAGATGAGAAGGATAATGATAATGATATACTACTATTACTACTACTACTACTACTAACAACAACAACAACAATAATAATCATAAAATTTATAATTATTTCAGCAACCCGTATCAATCATCAGCACAAGTCAATGGTATTTGTGATGCATTTTTTGAATGTTCAGTTGACCGAGTTTCATGTTTAATGAGTAAAGTATATTATGATAACACTAAAAAATAATAAGCTATCTTAACAGTTCTTAGGTCTTTAATTAAGATTTGAACTGTTAAGGTTTTACCAGTCCCAGATTGTGAATTGAATGGAAGATTAAATCATCAGCATCAGCATCAGCATCAGCATCATCTTTCAATGTTAACATCCTTCAGTGTTAACCAAAACTTTTCATGGACAGCACTTGAAAAGCATTGAAAGAAAATGTGATAACCATTTGACATGGGCATGGCTTAAGAGAGGAACCATCAAGAAAGAAAATGGAAGGTTCAATAACTTGCTGCTCAAGAACAAGCACTACAAACTAATGCCATGAAAGCGAAGATACAAAAATCCATTGACAATCCAAACTGCCGACTTTCCAACCACAAAGTCGAAACTGTTTCACGCTTAATATGTGAGTGAAGCAAAAATGCGCAAACTGACTACAAAGCTAGACATGATCAAGTTGCTAAATTAATCCACTGGTCATTGTGTAAATAATATGCCCTGCCTGTATCTGAAAAGTCATGGAAACATATGGCAAAGGCAAGCAAGGGTAATACCAATAGTAATGGGGCCTTGGTTGCAGTCTCAAAACAACTGGAGCACCACTTGAACACTATAGGCATTGACAAATTTGCCATCAGTCAATTGCAGAAGGCAGCTGTACTTGGAACAGCTTCCATCCTGCGGCGATATCTGTAACACCTTCAAACATCCAGATTTGCATATCCCAGGTCCTTGGTAAGGACTCGATAGGTAGACAAAAATGTCAAACCCAGACTGAACATCTGGCTGACTGTGCAATTAATAATAATAATAATAATACTAATAATAATACAGCCATATCACATGGGTTTTGCTGGGTATTTTTGAAGCCCATCTCTTTTACCATAATCCGTCTTTTTCGAAAGGCCTCTGTGAGAATCACGCTTCAGTTTTAGGCAGCTATCAAACACCAGAAATTATCTTCATGTTAACAATTCTGCACTGAATTTTTAAGCATGGCAGAAACCAGAACTAGTGCTTGCTAGTAAGGAAGAGGTGAAGCCAACTGGTACTTCTAAAGGGCTTATAGTTCCTATTAAGGTATAATTCTTGGATAAGGGTTAATAATTCCTACCCTTTTGTTACCTTGTTAATTTGCTATTCTTTTGGTGTTGCTTTACAACTAATCCATATTTGTCCAACAATCCCTGTTATTGATTCTGTGGAGTTTTCCTTCTAATTGAATTCTGCAGCTTAGCCAAATAGAGAACACATAGATACACACGTGCACCCACCTTGGTATAGCTCAGAGTTGCATCCTCTTATCTAATGAACCCATTTAACATTTTGTGTTTTAAGACAAAGGATAGTGCTTGGGTGAAGCCAACAGTGCTGATGTAGAACCATCAATGATGTCTGATGCTTTAGTTAGACATGGATTTTTTTTCCCCCATTGTTTTTAGTGCCCTGTGCCATTCTGATGAAAGAAGGATGTTTATGAACGCTTGCCCTTCTCCATTCTAAGGGAAAAGTAAAAGTTTCTACCCAAACACGGTGGGATTCCCATTGAGTACTAGGAATGTTTCTAGACGACTCCAAAGCTCATTTCCCATTTTTCTTTGAGCAAACATTAGCAGAGGGTTTTTTTTAGGAACAAAGCAACAAACCCTTGAGAATGCTTCTTCTTTGATCTACTGAAGTTGGGCAAGAGAGAGGTGACCTCTTGATGGCTGAATGTATTGGAGAAAACCCTCTGAGAAGTCCAGTTTCCTCTTGAAAGCAAGGTCGGCTGAGGTCTAACAGCAACTGCAGCAGAAGCCAGCAAGATATAGTTTGCTCTTCTGATATAGTTTGCTCGAACAAGTGTAGCTCTTGGGGGCAAAAAATATAAAAGACAACCTATATTTCTTTCCATCAAAGATGGTTAAGAAGAGGGTTTTTTGCTTCTCCTCCTGGTTTTAATTTATTTGTACTCCTAAGCATCCCTTCTTACTTGACACAATGCGAAGGTAGCTTTCTACCCAGGGAGGATTAGCTGCATTGGTCTGCATCAGGAATAATAATGACTACAAAACAATGGTTGGCACAGCATTGGGAACAGATAGGAAGATGAACTTTTTGCTGTGAAATAAGGAGCTTAACCAGCAAGACAAGACAGTCCCTTTAAAAGAGACCAATTCCCAGGATGTGATTGTGACATATTGCTGGTATGGGCTTGGCCCTGATCCAGCTCGATAGGCTATTTATTTGCTAAAATTTCTGGCTGAGACATGTAGCAAAGAACTGTGGAAGATAAATTCTCTTTAGCGAATTGGTTGTGTTCCATTCTCGTTTAACTGAAAGATAAATCTTTGTAGTTAAATTTCTTTTTGGAGATTTTGTTTTATTATTAGTTATTTATCTCATGCTGGATCTCCTCCTACTGTTTTTTTTTTCCCTTAGCTGCCTTTTGATTATGGTGTAATCAAATCAGATTATGGTGTAGATGTTCCTTTACTTATTTCCTTTTTCCAATCCTCTGTTTTGCCTTCTCCTTTGACTTTATTGGGGCTGGTTTCTGATAAAAAGAACTCCTTCATTTATTTATTTAGCAAGATAGCTTTATTTATTTGTCCAGGTGGCTTACAGAAACACCCCAATGCAAAAGACAATAAATCCCATCCCCTGGTGTCAACAATCAAACCAACCACTTGATGAGACCCAGATCACCCTAAGGTCCCCAGCCTTATTGGCAGAACCATGTCTTCAGGGCCTTTCGAAAGAATGTCAAGGCCTGGACCAGTCTTGTCTCCACGGAGATGGCCTTCCACAGAAAGGGAGTCATCTCTTTGAGAGAAGGAAGCTGTAGTATATTCTGGTGGTTGTGTAGATTTAACTGGGAAAAGGTGGTCCTTCAAATAACCTCTTTCATGCTTGATTCCTGAAGATTTCATTGACCAGTCTTCTTAGGAATGGTACAGAAGTATCTTCCATGGTTTATTTCAGGATGCTGTTCTATTTCCCAAGGTGCTACCACTCCAGCATCCAGTCCTAATATTAAAATATTACTTGGGCCCAACCCTGTTTAGGTCCTAAGTCTAGACAATGTCAGTAAGGTACTACCATTTGTGAAAACTGTTTTCTTGACTGTATGTCAGAGGTGGTATGCAGCAGGTTCTGACCAGTTGTGGAGAACCGGTAGAGGAAATTTTGAGTAGTTCAAAGAACCAGCAAATCCCACCTCTGACTGGAGATTTTACAGTATCCTTCCCTTGCCACGCCTACCAAGCCACATTCACAGAACCGGTAGTAAAATTTTGAATCCCACCACTGCTGCATGTGATGTGATTTGTTCCACTCTTTGGTAAAGTAACAGTTCAGTTAAGCACTCTAGGGATCGTAGGACGCTGGATGGAAGTTGGGAATTGAAATCCAACTGGGAGATTGGGAACTAAAATCCAATTTATCTGGAAAGCTTTTGATTAGAAAAAAAACCCTGATAAAATATTGCATACATTCTAATGGCTTGTCAGGAGAAGAGTGGTAATAAAATATTAGGAGTAGGAATAAGTGACTTCTCTAGTGAAGAGAAGGACCAGGGTTCCAATATTTGAAGGGCTGCCACAGAAAGGAGGGGTTAAAAGCTATTTTCCAAAAAAACTGAAGGCCAGACAAGGAATAATGGATGGAAATTGATCAAAGAGAGATTCAAGCTTAGAAATAAGGAGAAATTTCCTGAGAGTGACAACAATCAACCAAGGGAACAGCAGTTGCCTTTGGAAATTGTGGGAGCTTCATCACTTGAGACATTCAAGAAGAGATTGGACTGCCATTTGTCAGAAATGGTGTAAGGTCTTCTGCTTGGATGGAGGGTTGAACTAGAAGACCTACAACTCTGTTATTCTGTTAGGTAACATATAATAGGAGTGCTATTTTTCCTTGCTATCCGTGGTTTCCAGAAAATAACAGTGAATGAAACAACAGTTGGGAGATATATGGAACTAAACTTTGGGAACTATCCAGGAGCATCTATTGCTCAGTGCTCTGAGTTTAGTGTTCTGATGCTTCTCTTTGTTACCTGAAATAGAACATCAAAAACACTGTAAGACAATATCCATTCATAGACATAAGACAGAGATTCTACTGCATATGGTTTGTTTGGCTTGACTTAGCTTAGTTCAAAGTTCAAGTTAGCCATTATGTTTCATATCCATTCTTCATACCTTATAGAACTATGAGATCCCAGCCATTGTGCTTTCTCCAAAAAGTATGATCAAAGAAAAATCTGTTTAGTAGGCTGGTGAATCCAATCCAGTGGGGATTAGTTGCACCCTGAATGGCAATCTATATATATATATATAAGCAAAATACCACTGATGCACCATCACAAAATCTTCAGAACCATAAAGCCTACAAACTTGAAATTTGGCAAATATGTTCCTTTTGCCTTCTAGATGCTGACTAAGAAAGGATGTTTCAAAATGACCATCAGAGCATTAGTATTTTGTATATTATTATTAACGCGCTCTGATGCTAAGGAGTTCTAGTCCCCCTCCCCACCTGAAAAAAAATCTGTTCCAAATGCAAAACACAAGCAGAGGAGAGGAGTTTTAGTTTTAGTTTCACAGCACCAAGCAGCTTTAGTAGAGAACAATTGAGCTAAGCCACGCCCAGGCTCCTTGCTGTCTTCCTCTTGCTCACACAGCTCTCACACACTGACAGGACGCTAGCCAGATGAATACCGATGGATGCTGGTAGGTAGAGGCACAATTCCCCACACACCCTTATTTTCCTCCCCATAAACTAAGCCCGATCACATAGTTTCGTAGCGAAGTACGGGTATCCAGCTAGTTTTGTGATAAGTAGCTAAACTAAAATTCCCTTTTTTCAAATCATTCTCTCCTTCCTACCAGCTTTGCTTCTTCTTTCTCTCCTTTCTGATCAGTCTGTCTAGCCCTCCTTCTTCCCTGCCGTCACAACATCTCTTGCCACTTTCCCCAGCTTGAATTTTAATCAGCAACTCCTCTCTACTAGCAAATGCACGGAGGAAAACACAATAATTGCAACTGAGCAATCTATCTTGTAGCCATTGCTGGGGCTGATGTATTGATTTTTCTTTCCTAGTTCACTTGGGGAAAAAATTGCACTGATGTCTTTGGTTTCTGAGATATTCTGGTGGACTTGAAAAAGTGAAAGTCTGTGTTGGAAGACCACAAGGAGGTCGGAGAAAAGAGACTAAGCTGGGGTGCTTAGGTGTTAGAGAAAACTCAGAAGGGTTGGAAAGTGGATTCCCAACCTGGTTGGTACTCAAGAAAGTCCTGAAGGACTTTGGAAGAACAGCTACTGAAACTGAAGCTCAAATACTTTGGCCACCTAATGAGAAGAGAGGACTCATTGAAAAAGACTGGTGTTGTGAATGGTGGAAATCAAAAGAAGAAAAGGACAACAGAGGATTACATGGTTAGACAGGGTCATTGACACAATAAACATGAATCTGGTCAAACTCCAGGAGATAGGGGAGGACAGGGGGGCAGAGATGGGGCCAGGGCCATCTGAACAGTTATCAGCTGCCTTCAAAGTCGGAGATCAGTGGGGCAGAAGAACAGATGGAGCCTGTTTCCAGTGTGCGCATGCACAGAGCCGCCAGAAGAAGGGAACGGTTAAGGAACAAGGGTCAACTTGGGACTAAAGGCACAGGTGGACAGTTGAATGGCCCCTCCCATAGGGAATAAAGAAGAGCAAAAGGGGAGTGGTGTTTGCAGGAGACAATTAGTTCAATCCATTAGGGTGAAGATCTGTTCCTGACTTCTTGCCAAGTAATTGCTGCTACAGCGTGGCGTTTGGACGATATCAGCCTGGCAACTCTCCAAGCCTGATAAAGGTCTGTCATTGTGAAATCTCATGAAAGACTGTTTGCTGGGACTTTGCTGGAGAGGAATTCCCTTTCACCTAAATAAAAGGAGTCAGGTTCATGAACTTGGGAAGCCGACACCCGATAAGTAAAAATGGGGGTTCTTCAATCTAAGAGGCCATTTTGTGCTTAAAAGAAGCATTTCCTCTCTCGGTTTAGCCCAGGTTTTTTCTAGACTGACCTTCTGAAGAAAGGAGGCTGGATACAACCTTGGTTGGACACAGCCGGATAACAGCAGGGAGGAAAGAAAGTATGTATAACTCAGATCTGGCCTCTCTTGGAAGCTGGCTTTGAATGCCTTCAGTGTTTCGTGTTCCATGTTTTGTTTTGTCCATTTAGGGGTTAATTGCCTTGTGTATCTGCCAGCTGCAGGGCTTCCAGGAACAGGAGCCCTGGGTTTTTAACCCTCCCTCATAAATCAAGCTGAAACAAGCATCGAAGGGAAATAAATAAATAAAATGGCCTCATCGGTGAACTTCTGAGAGGTCTTGAGCCATCGGATAGATCAATGCAGCTAAGAGAGGGGGGAAAGGGTCTCCTTCGGAGAAAGTTCAAGGAAAACCAAGAAATGTTGAATAAGTAAGAGAGGAGAGCAGAGGGGGAGGAAGAGGTTTAGCAAAGTCTCTGGACCCTGAGACTCATGGGCACATCCATATTACATATGTCATCTGGTATACAGGAAATGAAATAAGGGTGAGCCGAATAGATTTTGGGTACAAGTATAAAATTCAGTAGTTGGCCAGGCAGGCTTCTTGACTGTTCCAGTTTTTATTTATATCCCACCTTTATTATTATTATTTTTTTAAAATCAAGCTGCAAATGTGTCCAATACACCTTCCTTCCTGACATCAATAACCCTGCAAAGTGAGTTGGCAGAGAGAGAGAGAGAGAGAGAGAGGGAGGGGAGGGAGGGAGAGAGGGAAAGAGAGAGAGAGAGAGAGAGACTAGCTTAAAGCCACCCAGCTAGCTTTCATGCCTAAATCAGGACTCGAACTCATCATCTTCTGGTGATTGGCCCAAAGTTACTGGAACTGGAATAGAACATGGTAACAAGATCAGCCAATGAATAGGCATAGCAACTAAGTCAGCCAATGAGGACTATTAGGAAACTGAAACTAGAAGTAGCCTAGGCTTGGCTCTATATTAAGCTCTGCAGCTCAGTAGCTATGTTAAACTCTGAGTCTGACTATTGAAAATGAAACTGTTTCCCTCCTCTGCTGTGTGTCTTGCTTGCCTGCTGAACTAAAGTGAAACTGATGTCTGTTTCTGAGCTCCTGAGTTGCTGTTCTTGTCTGCTACTGTTTGAGTTTGCTCCATGTAGGAGAAATCTACAACTGGTATTGTAAAATTTATATGTTTATAAAGAAGTTAAATGAAGCCTCAACCACCTGCGTTTACTTTTCTGGCGCTGAATTTACGCTGCAATACTCTGAACAGGCCTTGAGTTTGACACCCCCTGCTCTAGACAGTAGCCTACAAGGTTTCGGCAAACACCACTTTTCTAAAGCTATCAGACTTCATTATTTTACTGGGATTTTTCCTACTGATTGAACTTGATTTAGCACAGCCCATAACTTTTTGCATTACTACATTGGATTTCTACTTAATTCAAGGAGCTTAAAAGCATACTTAAAAGTTAGCAGGCACAGCAGTGCAGTTAGTTGGTAATTTCAGGCTCACCCAAGCGTACACATATTTCTGCTATCAAGATGTGTTCTTTTATCCTTTAATCTCACCTGGTAAGGAGCATTTAGCTCTTCTAGGCATCTGCAGGCTGAACTATATGCTTCAAATTAAGACAGGCGAATAGATGATGATCGGGCTATTGTACAGTTGTTTGTGGGTGAATATAATTCTCTGCCCCCATCTCATCACCTTCTCACTTAGTAGGAAATGTGCATTAAAAACAGATGGAGCTTTAATCACACCATCATAGTCATCATCTTGACTTTTGGACCACATCCTGCAGAGGAGAACAAAGGAAGCGCTGTAATTAATTGTGAAATGCCATTTTCCTGTATACTTAACAGTCATAGGTGATGATCAGTGCCCACCAAAGTGTTTTCTTTTTTTTTCCTTTCTGAATGGCCACTTTGAAAAGAGAAGAGAAAGATGCAAGGATTGATAGAATTCGTTTAAAAATGACATTTCCTTTTTCTCCTAAAGCAACAGGGGTGCACGAAGGGAGACTCAGACAATCTCATTGTACACATGTTGTATTCTGACAATAAAGGTAATAATAAGGAAGGTAAAGGTGACTTCTTAATCTGTACCATTTTAGGATTGCTATCATAGATTATCTTCTGGACATCTGATCCAGCAGAGCATATGTCTGGGTATCCCTTTGTGTGTGTGTAATAGAGAAGGTGTTTGTGTGTGTGCTAGACAACGAGGGTGTTTGTTTCAGGCCACTGATCTCTTTGTACCTTTTGTGTGTATGTGTGTGTTTTTAAATATCTTTAAGATGAAGCACCTGAAAATGCCAAATGTTGCCTTCCATTTGACAAACTGTCTTTATGCACAATCAAGTTATTGCCTTGGTAATAAATGCATGTGCTTTTAATGGTTTAACTGTGCACTCCTGGATTCACAAGACAGGCCAAACCTGGTTTAATAAAGCACAGTTGCTAAGGTACGCTAAGGTGTATTCATCCCACAAAATAAATCAGACCATACATTTATGGGGTGGCCAGATTCAAACATGGCAAGACAGTGATCGGATTCCTGCAATGGTTCAAATTCCAAAATGCCCAACCCCCTCTGAGCCAACTATAATGTAGCATTGTGGTTAAAGTGCTGACCTAGAAAGCAAGAGATTGTGAGTCTCACTTTAGGCATAAAAGCTGGCTGGGTGACTTTGGGCCAATCACCAGGAGACTGGAAGTTCTAGTCCTGCCTTAGGCATGAAAGCCAACCATGGGTGATTTTGGGCCAGTCACTCTTTTTCAGCCCAACTCACCTCACAGGTTTATTGTGAGGAAAATAGGAGTATTAAATATGTTCACTACCTTGAGTTACTAATCAAGGTGGGTTAGAAACAAATACATAAACAATGTCTTCTGCAAACCCAGCCTGTGTACATTAACTGCACCAATAGCCATACCTGAATTGAAATAGCCAAGCTCTCTTCTATCCAACCTGGCATTCCTTTTCCATTCACAAGCAACCTTCTTTCCTCTCCTCCTACAGATTGAATTTCTGCTTCTTTTGGATCTTTCCCTTACAGATTACAGATCAATAGAGTTGGAAGAGATCTTATAGGTCATCTAGTCCAACCCCACCTCCCAAGCAGGAGACCCTACACTATTTCTGACAAATGGCAGTCCAGTCTCTTCTTGAAAGCTTCCAGTGATGAAGCTCCCACAATTTCTGAAGGCAACTTCTGCTCCATTGGTTGATTGTTCTCACTGTCAGAAAAAATTATCCTTATTTCCAGGTTGAATCTCTCCTTGTTTAGTTTCCATCCATTATTCCTTGTCTGGCTTTCAGGTGCCTTGGAAAACAGCTTGACCCCTTCCTCTCTGTGGCAGCCCTTCAAATATTGGAAGACTGCTGTCATGTCTCCCCTGGTCCTTCTCTTTATTAGACTAGCCAAGCCCAGTTCCTGAAACCATTCATTGTAAGTTATAGCCTCCAATCCCCTAATCATCTTGGTTGCTCTTCTCTGCACTTTTTCTAGAGTCTCGACATCTTTTTTGTAATGTGGTGACCAAAACTGGATGCAGTACTCTAGGTGTGGTCTTACTAAGGCTTTATAGAGTGGTATTAGTACTTCCCTTGATCTTGATTGTATCCCTCTGTTGATGCAACTTAAGATTGCATTAGCTTTTTTGGCTGCTGCTGCACACGGCTGGCTCCTATTTAGCTGGTTGTCCACTAAGACTCCAAGATCCCTCTCACAGTTCCTGCTATTGAGCCTGGTCTTACCCAGTCTATATGTGTCCTTTTGGTTTTTCTTGCCTAAGTGTAGGATTTTACTTTTCTCCACATTGAACTTCATTTTGTTAGAAATTTTCCCAGCGTTTCTTGCCTTTAAAAACAAAACAAAACAGCAACCACCAAAAACCTGGGTGAACACAGGATAATCCTCAAATGAGCTGCTCAGGATCTTAACCTTGTTGAGAAGCCATTCTCTCCCTTGATTTTTAATTGCAACGGTCCACCAGGGCATTTTTATACTTCTTAATGCCCCCAAGTGGCCCATCCACTTGGGGGCATTAAGGCTGCTGGTGGCTGCCATGAATGGAATTTTCTCCCTCTGGGACGGCCCCTATCAAACCCATTTTTTTTAAGCATCTTGGCAAGCCCTGTGCACAGCTCGCTGGTGTTCTTCTCTCTTTCTTGCTCGCTCCTTCCCCAAATCCAATTATATTTGTTTTGAATCCAGAGATCAGGGAGGAAAATTTGAGCGACTTTATGCTCGCAACGCAAACAACTGTTTTCTTCCTTCCTCTTTTCTTCCATAATAACATAGCATTTGAGATGTCTAATTGCTCCGCGTACATCATTACTGTCATCAGCTTGATTCAACAGCTCTTCACCCAGCCTTCGCTTGATGGAGGCTCCTTGAGGTCCAATGTAAGCAGCAGAAGTGTTAGCAACCTTATTAGGGCTCTTCGGTTAGTGAGTCTGAGTGGCTGGTGTATTTCCTACTCCTGTTTGTTCTAAAGGGCGGCTAAAACAAGGGTAAATAACTCACTTGCTGTACCGAAAAGATAGCACTTAGCGATAGTACTTAGACCAGTGGTGGCTAACCTTTTTGGGCTCCTTTGCCAAAAAATTGTGCACACGCTTTCACACTTGCGTGCCAGGACCCAAAAGGCAATGTGCGCCCCCCCATGTCCCCTACACATGCATGTGCACAATCCCCACCCACGCTGCTCCCTTACCTGCACTGCGCCTCATAGCTGATGTGGGGCTGGTTTGAGGCCTTTTTTGGCCTCCCAAAGGCCTGAGGAAGGCTTCTGCAGGCTTCTACAAGCTTTGTAGGTCAAAATCTAGCCCTGTTTCGTCACTTCCTGTTTTTCCGAAAATACCGGCAATGACGAAACGGGGCTAGATTTCGGCCTACAAAGCTTATAGAAGCCTGCAGAAGCCTTCCTCAAGTCTTTGGGAGGCTGAAAAATGCCTCAAACCAGCCAAAAATCAGCTATGAGGCATGCACATGTGCAGTGAAGTAAGTTTGCCTGAAGCTCGCACAAATAACTCTGCGTGCCACAGGTTCGCCATCATGGACTTAGACTTATATACTGCTTCACGGTGCTTTACAGCCCTTTCTAAGGGGTTCTACAGAGTCAGCATATTGCCCCCAATCAGGGGTGGGATATGACAGGGTTAACTACTGGTTTGGGATTTACAAGCTTCCCTGCACTGCTGTGAGCTGCGCGCTTGTAAATTGTCATCAGCACGCTGCGTGCAGGGATGCAGCCTTTGAAACAGCCCCTCTTTTCCTGCTTTTTAAAATGCAAGTGTGCCTCGTTTGGCAGCTGAAGTTGAAAAATCAGGAAATAAAGATCAGGTAAGAGCCTGGGTGGGCAGGTGGGCAAAAACATCAGCAGACATAGAACCGATTCTATGTCAGCTTTCTTCAGAGCTACCGGTTCTACAGAGGTGGACAGAACTGGTAGAAACCCACCCCTGCCCCCAATAATCTGGAAGGATGGAAGGCTGAGTCAACCTTGAGCCGGTGAGGATCGAACTCCTGGCAGTCAACAGAATTACCCTGCAATACTGCATTCTAACCATTGCACCACCACAGCTGTTAATTTGGTATCCTTAAGTTGTTTTTGAAGTGTAGCTCTTTTATTTCATTTATTGATGTAGCTGATCTACCTAACTTAGGGCAGAGTGTTGTTGTCAGTCACTAAGTCATGCCTCAAGGATCCTCAGGGATGCCATGGACCAATGCCCAAAAGCCAGAAAATATTAGATGAAGATACAAAGATGGTTACAAGAAATAACAGAACACCAAACAGAATTTAAACCTAAAATATTCTTATTAGGAATAATTAAAGGGAAATTTAGCAAACAAACCCAATACATCATTTTACACATAATAACAGTGGTGAGGATAGTTTTTGCACAGGGCTGGAAAACAGAAAAATACTGGACTGTGCTGAGATGGATAAACTCACAGCGGAATTAAAAGCCAAGGACGAATCGGAATATTATGCTGTTTGGGATAGATAGTATAAATGGGAAGAACACAGAAATAAGAATTAATGTACAGGAATAAATGCAAATATATGTGTTATTGATGACACAATACTGTTAACAATGTAAATTGAGATATGCAATTTTTTAAAATAAACAAATGAATAAATAAAAGATGCCATAGACCATAGCAAACCAGACCCCTTCCCTATCCTCTACTATCTTCCAAAGTTTGTCCAAATTTATGTTCATTACAACAATGACACTATCTAATCATCTAGTTGTCTGTTCTCTTTCTCCAATTGCCTTCTATCTTTACCCATCTTTTCTAATGAGTCCTTGCTCCTCATTTGATGGCTGAAATATTTGAGCTTCAGCTTCAGAATTTGTCCTTCCAAAGGACAGTCAGGGTTGCTTTCTTTTTAGGCAGTGATTAACCATTAAGCAGACTAAGCACCTGCTCGGGGCACTAGGCCCAAAGGGGACACCACAAAGCTGAGAATATGGCTTCATTTGTAGGAATGGGGGCACCAAGATTTGTCAGTGCTTAGGGCACCAGTGAGCCTTAATCTGCCACTGGCTTTAGGATTGACTGATTTTATCTCCTTCCAGTCCAAGGGATATTCAAGACTCTTCTCAAATATCAAAATTGGAGAGCAGAGGGCAGTCTACTTCATCTGTAATCGTAATCTTGATTAAAGATCACCTAATAATGCACACATACTCTTGAAAAAGCAACACATGAACACCTAAGTGCAGGAACAACCTCATGCAATGGGTGATACCCCTCCCAGACCCCATGACTAGAGGAAAACAGGTCTTTAATGACTTCTGAAAAGCAAGAAAGTTAGGGTTAACCAAATCTTAGGAGGGATGTTCTTACAAAAGCCAGGAGCAGCAACTAAGGAAGGGAAGCTGGGCTGAAGCATTGGCCCTGTTAAATGCTTTTGGACAGGCAGATGTTCAGTTCCCTTCAATCTAGACAGTAGACCAATGACAAGGATTTGCAAAAGTTGTGTTTAAAACATCTGAAAAGCATCAGGTGGCTTAACTCTGCCACATAATAGTAAAACATATCATAGTACAGGTAGTCCTTGAATTACAATCAGTTACCTAGTAATTGTCCAAAGCTAAGAGAGACCCCCAAAATAGCATTTACTTGCAGTTTTACTTGTCAGTTAAAAAAATGCCCATTAGCTAAAATGGGCTCACTTAATGGCGATGATGTTTGCTTAATAACCACTATGTTTGTCTTTGGGAACGTTTCACTTCTCATCCAAGAAGCTTCTTAAAAAAAGCATCTTGGGGACAACCATGATTTGGATGATTGCAAATCTCCATAGATAACCACTATATTTGCTTAACGACTGCTGCAAAAAAGGTTGTAAAATCGGCCACAGGCACGAAATGACCCGTTTAATGATCGGCATGACTCAGGATCATAATTCCAGGCTCAATTTCAGTTATAAGTTGAGGACTACTTGAATTGTGATCAACGACACAATCCAAGCTAGGAACCACTTCCATTCTTGCAAGAAGAAGCAATTGGTTGATCGGAAAGCAGTGACTTTTTTTTTATGAATCATCATCATCTTTATTTAATGACCCCATAATCTCTTGCGGGGTGGAGTCTGGGCAACTGAATGGAACTAGCTGAGTGTTTTAATGGCCGGATGCCCTTCCCGTTCACCAATGCGGAGTTTTGTTCAGCAGATATATTCTCATTGTGCTCAGAGAGAGAAATCTCTGCCTCTACCTAGAATCGAAGTCCCAGCCCCCCTGATTATGAGGCGAGAGCTCCACCTCCAGGCCACCACACCACTCCACTCATTTTTATGAATGCCCACGCTTTTATCATTGGGAAAGTCCAACAAAACCTCCCTGAGGCTTCATGGAAAAGATCAGGGCCCACCTTACGTGCTTGCTACAAAAATTGTGCCACCAAAGTTAGATTTTTCTCCGTTTCTTCCTGGTCTGCTGGCATTTGGAAGGCCAGACTACTCAGGGTGAGAAGCTAGCCGCCCCAGCAAAATTCAATCTGCTTCTGACCAGCTGAGGCAGACGGTCTGAAAAATGAACAGCTGTGTCCTAAGGCAGTGAAGCGGGAAAGGCAGAGTATTATAGTTAGCTTTTGTGTTAACAATAAAAGCTACCCTAATCACTACTGACTGGCGAGTTCTTAAGGAGGGAATATTCCAGAAGCGAGGCTCTTGGAACCTTCTTTAGCGTTCCTTTTGTTTCTTCAGATCTTTTTTCCCCCCCCAATAGAAATGCATCTTACCCTATTGTTATCCCCGGAACAAGGATTACCGGTTACCTCACAATCAGGTGTGCAGCTGCAAACCACTGTAGAAAGTTAGCAACCACCCCTCTCCTAGAAGAATGAAATATTTTGGGAAATATTAAAAAAGGAGATAACAGATAATCAAAGTTGGAAGGGACCTTGTAGGTCATCTAGTCCAACCCCCTGCCCAAGTAGGAGACCTTACACCATTTCTGATAGATGGCAGTCCAGTCTCTTCTTGAAAGCCTCCAGTGATGAAGCTCCCACAACTTCCGAAGGCAACTTCTGTTCCATTGGTTGATTGTTCTCCCTGTCAGAAAATTTTTCCTTGTTTCCAGGTTGAATCTCTCTTTGATCAGTTTCCATCCATTCTTCCTTGTCTGGCATTCAGGTGCTTTGGGAAATAGCTTGACCCGCTCCTCTCTGTAGCAGCCCCTCAGATATTGGAAGACTGCTATCCTGTCACCCCGAGGTCCTTCTCTAAGACTAGCCAGGCCCAGTTCCTGCAATCATTCATCGAATGTTTTAGACTCCAGTCCCCTAATCATCTTATGAAAGGGGCAATCACCTCCCAGTTTTACTCCCAAGTTGCCCCTTTTGTTTTAGCTGCTCTCACCTTCTAGCAGCTCTGCACACACGCGCACTGGGAACAGACTCCCTTTGTTCCTCTGCCTTGGTGCTGCCAGACTCCGAAGGCTCCAAAGGCAGCACCCCACTACCAGATGGTCCTGGCCCCATCTCTGCATTGGATGCAGGACCCTCGTCTGAGTCCTCTCCAGACTCCCAGACTGGTCCCTGTTCCTCCCCACTGTCCGATTCTGCTGCTGTCTTCACAAGGTGCGGCCGCGCGGGTGATCTTGGGTGCTTCCTGGAGCACCCATGTTACACCCCTCCTGCGCGAGCTGCACTGGCTTCTGGTGGCATTCCGGGTGCGATTCAAGGTATTGGTGACCATCTTTAAAGCACTCCATGGCTTGGGACCCGGGTACTTACGGGACCGCCTGCTGCCATCATTGGCCTCCCGCTGGCCAGTGCGCTCCCACAGGGTGGGCCTCCTCGGGGTGCCGCCAGCTGGACAATATCGGTTGGTGGTCCTGAGGGTGCGGGCCTTCTCTGTGGGAGCACCCTCCGTTTGGAATGAACTACCAGCGGAGATGCGGGCCATTGCTGACCTTCCGACGTGCACTTAAAACCCATCTTTTCCAACAGGCCGGTCTGGCCTAACGTTATGAGCAGGGTTTTAAATTTTTAATTCAATTTTAATTTGATGGGGTTTTATTGGCTTCAGCCATTTATTTAACCAATTTTAAACTCTTTTTTAACTTTTGTAATTTGTATGTTTTATTGTGACTGTTCACCGCCCCGAGTCCCTTTTTGGGAGAGGAGGGCGGTATATAAACTTAAATAAATAAATAAATAAATAAATAAATAAATAAATAAATAAATAAATAAATAAATAAATAAATAAAACCACAATAGCCTTTTTGCTTCTTGTCTGTCCTCCAAGGTGACTGTAGAAAGAGAAGAGATCTTAAAATGTGTGGGATTCTCTAACACAACAACTCAGTTCAGGCAACATGTTTTACCAAATCAGTTAAAGGGTTGGCGGCTGCATTGACCATCATCCCCAAAGCTTAGTTAGGGTTAAACTTGTTATGCTTGGATGCTTTAGCTTGTCAAGCAAGGTCGGTCCATCCTATTAATTCATGTTTTTTTTTTTTTTTGTATATTACGCAAAGCCAGAACACAGGTTCATTTAGCAAGTAGGTTAAGGATGCAGTGCAAAGACACTCAGGGTTTTCCAGTTCAGCATCCATTATCACTTGATGAGACCCATTTAAATGTATGAAGTATCCTTTCACTGTGTTTATGCTCTGGCGTAGGGGAATGAGCATCAAAATGGTTGCAACTAAAATTGGAACTGTCTCTTGCTGAAAAGCATGTTTGAAGGAGTTAGTATAAAATACAGGAGGAAGCATCCATGAAGTGCATGATGTAATGGGATTCGTTCAGAGGTGGGATTCTACCAGTTCGCAGCTATTCACTAGAACTGGTTGTTAACATTCTAAGCAGTTTGGAGAACCGGTTGTTAGAAGAAATTACTGGCCTAATCCTGTAAGGAAGGTAGGAAGGAAACATTCTGGTGTTGCTTACAGAAACTGCCTCTCTGTTAACCCTTAGTACATTCTTGGCAGGACTAGACTTCCTGCCTCTGGAACTTCTCTGGAGTTTTTTTCCCTTCCTTTGCTGGTACTGGTACTGAAAACAGTGACTTATGACCATTTTTCACACTTACGACTGTTGCAACATCCCCACAGTCATGAGAGGCCAAGCGAGGAGATGCGTGCCTCGATGTGAGTGATGTTGAGTTGGCCATGCCCAGCCAGTCACATGACCACCAAGCCACACCCACCAACTAAGCCACGCCCGCAGAACCGGTTGTTAAAAATATTGAATCCAATCCCTGGATCCGTTCACACATGCAGAGCCTTGCTGGCATCTCCAGACATCAGGTATCCCAAAGGCGCTTTTTCAGGAGGCAATTGGACTTTCTAATTTTTCTTTTGAAGATGTTTTGCTTCTCATCCAAGAAGCTTCTTCAGCTCTGACAGGATAGTGGGGAAGAGAAGGATTTGTATTCCTTGTAGACAGCCGGTCATTTGCATCCTATTAGAGGGTCTTAGCTATACAATTTAGGAATGAACATCCTTTGGAGGGTGTGGGCATAGGAATGGATTTCCAGAGGGAAAAAAAATTGCAGACTGTAGGAACCATTTGCACTACTCAGGTGACCCTAAGGACATATACCTCCAAAAGAGCCTTGGTGGTGCAGGCTGTTAATCATCTAGCACTTAGCTCAATTGCCTGCAATTAGTGCAGGTTCGAATCCCATCAGGCTCAAGCTTGACTCAGCCTTCCATCCTCTCGGGGTAGGTAAATTGAGGACCCAAGATTGTTGGGGGCAATAAGCTGACTTTGTAAAAATGCTGCTTGGGGGGGCCAAAAGCCCTAGTAATAAGCAGGCATATACAGTGGAATGAAGGCTATTGCGAGCACTTAGCATGGTGCTCTATACACTGTAAGCCACCCTGAGTCTTCAGAGAAGGGCGGCACATAAATGTAAATAAAAATTTAAAAAAAAAATTTAAAAAAGTGGCCTCAATGACCCTCTAAAAGGATGCAAATGGCCAACTGTCTGCAAGGAATATAAATCCTTCTATTCCCCACTATCCTCTCAGAGCGGAAGAAGCTTCTTGGATGAGAAGCAAAATGTCTTCAAAAGGAAAAAAAACAAGGAAGTCCAATTGTCTCTTTAAAAAGCACCTTTGGGACAACCATGTCCCATGGACAATTCTACAGACATCCATCAAGTGACAAAAGTCCTAGCCTGCTTTCATGTTTAAGGTGGAACTAGAACTCATCCTCTCCTTGTTTCTTAGCCTGCTGCCTTAACCACTAGGTTAAACTGTCTCTCTATTTTTATAATCTCTTACCTTTATGCATACAATCATCTTGCTGCAGTATCTTACACAAGGTTAGCTTTCCGTATTTCTTTCCTGGTTCGCCATCACAAAAACCAACTAAAATAATACTGGTTTCCTCCTCATATTAATCCACAAAGCAGGTAATCCTCAATTTACAACAGTTCGTTTTGTGACCATTTGAAGTTCCAACGGCACTGAAACTAGTGACTTACGACCGTTTGACACACAGCCATTGCAGCATCTCCATGCTCAACTGATCAAAATTCAGACACTCGGCCATTGATTCATACTTATGACAGTTGCAGTGCCCCGGGTCATGAGATCCCCTTTTGCAACATTCTGGATGAGCAAAATCAGTGGGGAAGCCAGATTCACATAACAACTGTGTTACTAACGACACAATTATAATGATTCACTCAACAACCGTAACTAGAAAGATTGTAAAATGGTTGCAAAACTCACTTTAGCGATAGGAATTTGGGGCTCAATTGTGTCCATAAGGATTACCCTGTATCTTTTGCACGATGGTATGAATTTACACCCCAAATTTCTGTGCGTTCCTTGCAATTCGTTTTGTACTGCAGTCCACGTGCCTGGAAGAGCAGACAATTTCTGGAAGCCATCTTCCTCCCTCAAAGGGCTTTCAAGAAAAGAGTTGACTTAGAGAGACAATAAAAGAAAGAGAAAAGCAGAAGGAGCATAGATGTCCAATAGGCTTCTGGAATTAATGACGTGGGCTCAGTTGCAGTGGGGGAGGGGGGATAAACATTAAAGGATTATGTAAAGGAAGGGAAAAAAAGGTCGAGTTTGAAGGAAGAGTTATTGAAATTTGAAAAATGTGGAATCCTGGGCTGCATTTCAGTAAGATCAAGTAGAGTCATTTTTAATGTTTTATGAGTAGGCTGTTCTCAACGTTCTTTTTTCTTTTTGTATAATCATGCCTTTCCTGCAACTATGAAGTCTTTGTACCACTTTATAATGGCTTGGTAAGCCCACTGTTGGACTATTACATCCAGTTATGGTCCCTACGATATTAAAAAGATGTTGAGACTCTAGAAAGAGTGCAGAGAACAGCAACAAAGAGGATTAGGGGACTGGAGGATAAAACATCCAGTTGCAGGAATTGGGTATGTCTAGTTTAATGGGTGCGAGGAAAGGACTGGAAGTGACATGATAGTAAGTGAATCCTCCAATATCTCATGGGGGGGGTCAACCTATTCTCCAAAGCACCTGACAAAAAGGACAAGAAGCAATGGATGGAAACTAATCAAGGAGGTGTGCCAATTTTAGAATAGAATAGAATGCTTTATTGGCCAAGTGTGATTGGACACACAAGGAATTTGTCTTGGAGCAAATGCTCTCAGTACACATAAAGAAGGAACATTCGTTAAGAATCAAGAATCATAATGTACAACACTTAATGATAGTCATAGGGTACAATCAACATCAAATCATACTAGGAAACAGAGGATACAAGCAACAAAGTTATAGTCACAAGTGGGAGGGGATGAGTGATAAGGAGTGATGAGAAGATTAACAGTAATAGTAGTGTACACTTTGTAAATAGTTGAACAGTGTTGAGGGAATTATTTGTTTAGCAGAGTGATGGCTTTCAGGAAAAAACTGTTCTTGTGTCTAGTTGTTCTGGTGTGCAGTGCTCTATAGCGTCGTTTTGTGGGAAGGAGTTGAAACAGTTTATATCCAGGATGTGAGGGGTCTCTAAATATTTTCACAGCCCTCTTTTTGACTCGTGCAGTATACAGGTCCTCGATTGAAGGCAGGTGGGTAGTAATTGTTTTTGCTGCAGTCCTAATTATCCTCTGAAGTCTGAGTCTGTCCTGTTGGGTTGCAGAACCAAGCCAGACAGTTATGGAGGTGCAGATGATAGACTCAATAATTCCTCTGTAGAACTGGATCAGCAGCTCCTTGGGCAGTCTGAGCTTTCTGAGTTGGCACAGAAAGAACCTTCTTTGTTGTGCTTTTTCGATGACGTTTTTGATGTTAGGTGTCCATTTTAGGTCATGTGATAATCTAGAAATTGGAAGGTCTCTACGGTTGATACTGTGTTGTCTAGTATTGTAAGAGGTGGTAGTATGGGAGGGTTTTCTTTAAAAGGAGTCGGGTTTGGGGACTTGATTTATCTACCTTTGATCCATTGTTGGTCCATATCTCCCTTACTTGTCCCAAAGGCAATTGAACTTTCTTGAGTTTTGTTGGTTTTAGTGTCAGTTTATAATGCTTTGGTAAGCCCACACTTTGGTCACCGTGATATAAAAAAAGATGTCAAGACTCTAGAAAGTGTGCAGAGAAGAGGAACAAAGGGGACTGAAGGTTGAAACATCCGAAGAATGGCTTCAGGAATTGGTTAGGCTAGTTTAATGAAAGGAAGGACTAGGGGCAGGGGTGGGATTCACACCTATTGACTAGAACCAGTTGTTAACATTCTAAGCAGTTCGGAGAACCAGTTGTTAGAAGAAATTACTGGCCTAATCCTGTAAGGAAGACAGGAAGGAAACATTCTGGTGTTGCTTACAGAAACTGCCTCTCCATTGATCCTTATTACATTCTTGGCAGGACTAGACTTCCTGTCTCAGGAACATCTCTGGAGTTTTTTTCCTCCTTTGCTGGCACTTTGCTTGTGTGGAGTGACCATTCAAAGTTAAAATGGCACTGAAAAAAGTGACTTATGACTGTTTTTCACACTTACGACTGTTGCAGCATCCCCACAGTCATGAGAGGCCAGGCGAGGAGATGTGTGCCTCGATGTGAGTGATGTTGAGTTGGCCATGCCCAGCCAGTCACATGACCACCAAGCCACACCCACCAACTAAGCCACGCCCACAGAACCAGTTGTTAAAAAATTTAAATCCCACCCCTGACTAGGGAGGATATGATAGCAGTGTTCTAATATTGGAGGGGCTGACACAAATAACAAGGGTCAACTCTCCAAAGTACCTGAAGGCAGGACAAGAAGCATTGGATGGAAACTAATCAAGGAGAAAACCAACCTAGAAGGAGGAATTTCCTGACAGTTAGAACAATTAATCAATGGAACAACTCGCCTCCAGAAGTTGTAAATGCTCCAACACTGGAGGTTTTTAAGAAGAGATTGGACAGCCATTTGTCTGAAATGGTATAGGGCTTCCTGCCTGAGCAGGGGGCTAGACTAGAAGACCTCCAAGATCCCTTCCAAATCTGTTATTCCATTACTGTCTAACCTCCCAGAAACATTTGCTCCCGAGTCCTACTCAATCTTTTAAATCTTTTATTCTGGACATGCAAAGTTTGGGCAAAAAGATCAGCCTTTTTAAAGAAGGAAAGCAAACAGTTTATCTTAATATAGTTTCCCTAAGTACAAAAGACCGGGAAATCGAACCTAGTGTTTGCAAAGCTTTTTAAAGAAATAAATATTACAAAAGCAGACTCACCAGCTACAAAATGCTGAACCTTTCCCCAAACAAACCTAGTTGATATTTACAAATGTCTAATTTACTCCTTGTGGGATTTTGCATGGTCCTCTTAAATAGAGCTCTCCCCTTGCTGATAAATTTACCTTTTCAAAGGGGGGCTTGGCTAACTCCTGAAGAATTCAGTGAACTTAATGATTAAAAAAGGGGAAAAAAAGTTTCTCTCTTGGTGTGTGTGTGTGTGTCCATATGTACAGTATAATCTTGCATGTGTATATGGCTGTGTCACACACTCATGAACATTTCAAGATGGAACTGAATAGTCCGTAGCTAAGATGTTTATTTGCAATGTTTATACCCTTTTCAAAATGATGTTTTTAGATTGCTGTAAATCTTCATGGCTTTCAGTCAAAGGGCGCTGCAGCTTCCTGAGAAATAAACAGTGATTTCACTAGCCAGACTTCCAGACTTGAGATGTGAATAAAGACTAACGTGGGGACCAGATAGGTGAACAAATCCACCCAATTAAAACACCGTGATGGCAATTAATTCACAATTCGTGATTTGTTGTTGTTTTGCTGACCAGGCAGGAGGTAATTTCAACTTGAAGTGAACCAAAATAGTCCTGCAATATTTTTAAATCTGACAACTTTAGAAAGTCGCAAAAGGGGATCACATGACCCGATTAGGACATTGCAACCGTCATAAATATGAGTCATTTGTCGTGTCATGTAAATCACATGACTGTGGGGATGCTGCAAAGTCCATAAGTCACTTTTACAGGGCTGTTGTAACTTTGAATGCTCACTAAATGAACTGTAGTGAGTCAAGGATTATTGGCACCTATCTGATAGAGCTTTCAGATCTTAGATCTTAAAGTTGTGCTGGCTTTGATAAGATTCCATAAAGTTGTTTCATAGCACGCAACTTCTGCGAGCTGTTATACCTTTTCCCAAGAACATTTGACAACTGTGCAAAGCATCCATGTGGTCTTTGGAAAAAAAAATACACTTTCTTTAAGAATTGCAAACAGGGCTTATGTTTACACACTAGAAATAAGGAGGGATTTTTCTGACAGGGAGAACAGTCAACCCATGGAACAGAAGTCACCTTCAGAAGTTGTGGAAGCTTCATCATTCAAGATGAGACTGGACTGCCATCTGTCAGAAATGGAGTAGGGTTTCTTGCTTGGGCAGAGGGTTGGACTAGATGAGCTACAAGGCCCCTTCCAACTCTGTCAATCTGTTACTCTTGGCCACTACGAAATACCTTTCTGAATTACTTGCAAAGCACTGAACACCTCTGATAGTGATGTTAGACTCTCCAGTTTGATTGAGAGAGATTTATCCCTAAAAGCTATTACTTTTATTTATTTACAATTATTTCACATCCCAAAGGTACTTTTTTCAGGAGGCAACTGGACTTTCTGCTTTTTCTTTGAAGACGTTTCGCTTCTCATCCAAGAAGCTTCTTCAGCTCTGACTGGATGGTGGGGAAGGGAAGGATTGATACTCCTTGCAGACAGTTGGTCATTTGCATCCTTTTAGAGAGTCATTGAGGCCACTTGGAGGTTTATCATTAATGACCCACTAAAAGAATGCAATGACCAACTGTCTGCAAAGAGTATAAATCCTTCCATTTCTTGCCATCCAGTCAGAGCCGAAGAAGCTTCTTGGATGAGAAGCGAAATATCTTCAAAGAAAAAATAAGAAAGACCAGTTCCCTCTTGAATAAAAAAGTACCTTTGGGACAACCATGACCTGGATGACTGAGAGTTTCCATAGGCAACTATTTCACATCTTTTGAAAGATTCCATCCTCTTCTTTTGGGGACACCATCCATATATTTCTTGCTTCGGTTGGCAGGAGCAACTTGCAAATGCTTAAATCAAGCCTCTCAATTAGATTAGCACGGCTGGGGAATTCTGGGAGCTGAAGTCCACACATCTTATTTTTGCCAAGGTTGAGAAATGTTGAGCCCATCCGCTTTCTCTGCTTTAATTTTTACGGTTCGCTCCAGCAAAATTGCAAATGTTTCCCTTTTCTTTTCTTTGGTGTTATTCCACAAAGCGATTTAGGATTGCTTTGCCTGGAACGATTTGGGATAGTTCTGATGGCTCACAGCCCTTGGTTTAAAAGCACATAAGTCAGAGCTCATGTATTCTATATGTCTCTGTTACGCATGTAGCACCGTCTGAAATGGGTTATTTCCACTGGCAAAGCCAGTTCTGTACTTGGTAGATTCTAACTTTTACTACCTGTCATGCTCCTGTCAGAGTCTGAATCCGAGGAGGAAGACGAACAGCTGACAGGGGGTGGGAGTGTGGCTCCGTTGGCTGTGGAGGAAACTGGGGAAGGGCAAAGTCCAGCTGGGCAGAGCAAGGGAGAGGTAGAACAAGGGAGAGGGAGGTCAGAGAAAGAGGCCCACCCCCTCTTCATCCTAGGGTTCGCAGGAAGGAATGAAGGAGAGAGCAACATGGGTTGCATGGCTTATGGGGGAGGAAAGGGTCCTGATTCCCTTCATTAACCACATCTGGCAAGAGTGTTTAAAAGAGATGCTTGCTGAGTGTGGCATTTTCTGGGAACAAACATGAGTTTATTTTGTGTGTACTTTGATTATCTACGTTCCTGGCATCCTCCCAACTATGTCGAGTTATTGCTGTGCCTTCACATCTTGAATTCCTTCTCCTACCCTGCTATACTAATTACCTCCTTTTGCCTTGATTGGACTTATAGTTAGTTTTTATTGACCACGTTTTGGACTTGATTCTCTGCAGCCAAAGGCGATTCCTGGGAGAGTTTTTCTCTAGCCAGAAGGTAACCAGGACACTGGGGGCAAAGTTGGAGCTAATAAAAGGACTCCTACTGATTATCTGACTGTGTTGCCTTTGTGCCACGCCCTGGGCCATCACACTACTATTTGTACAGCTTAAGATTACAGGCAATCCTTTAGCAGCCATTCAAAGTTACGACAGCACTGAAAAAAGTCAGTTATCACCAAGGAACTTACTGCTTACAAACTTCATTGGATCTCCATGGTGTCACATGATCAAAATTCGGGCGCGTGACCCCTCGCATGTATTTGTGCATGGGTCACATGATCACCATTTGTGACCTTCCCTGCTAGCTTCCAACCACCAAAGTCAATGGGGGAAGCCGGATTTGCTTAGTGACTGTGTAATTCATTTAACAGCTGCAGTGATTCCCTTAACAACCATGCCCGCCCCCCCCCAAAAAAAGAAAGATTATAAAATTGGGCGTGCTTCCCTTGACAATTGCTTCACTCAACCCTGGAAATTGTGATTGTAAGTCAAGGAGCACTTGTAATAGCCATGTCCACAAAGTAGGGAATGTCTAACTTATTTAGCCATGGTGGTGCAGTGGTTAGAATGCAGTACTGCAGGCTGACTCTGCCCACCGCCAGCAGTTCGATCCTGACTGACTCAAGGTTGACTCAGCCTTCCAAGGTTGGTAAAAATGAGGGCCCAGATTGTTGGGGGGAATATGCTGACTCTGTAAACCACCTAGAGAGGGCTATAAAGCACCATGGATCAGTACAGCGTGCCTTGAAAACCTGGCTCTTTGACCAGGCTGGCTTGAGCTGATTTTAGATTTAGGTATTTTAATTTTATTTTAATTTTAGGGTTTATGGTAGGGGTTTTAACTGTTTTACAGCCAGGGTATTTAATTTAGTTTTAATTTTTGTATATTTAATGTTTTTAATTGCATGGCTGTACACTGCTCCGAGTCCTTTGGGAGAGGAGCAGTATATAAATAAATTTCTATTCTATTCTATTCTATTCTATTCTATTCTATTCTATTCTATTCTATTCTATTCTACAGGTAGACTTGACTTACAACAGTTCATTTACAGTAGTGGCCATTCAAAGTTACAACAGTATTGAAAAAAAAGTTATGTATGACCATTTTTTTTTAACACTTACAGCCTTTGCTGTATCCCCATGGTCACATGGTCAAAATCGGATGCTAGGCAACTGATTCATATTTATGACGGTTACAGTGTCCCTGGGGTCACGTGATCACTTTTTATGACCTTCTCCCAAGCAAAGTCAATGGGGAAGCCAGGTTCCCTTTAATTTAACAAGTGCATTGATTTGCTTAACAAAAGAGGCGAGAGAGGTCGTTCTAATGGGGCAGACTTTTTGCAAATGTTTTGCTTAGCAACTGAAATTTTGGACTCAAATCGTGCTGGTAAGTCGAGGACTTCCTGTACATAAGCCTTAAGTGCTGTTGCTATTATTATCTGAAATTTCCCATCCCGGTTTCCGGAGCCTAACGTCTCTTCCTCCTTGCCATTGAAATTGGATCTAGTGTATTAAAAGGTTTTTATTTAACCTTTCCTTCCTCCTGCAAAAGGCTGCATTAGCCTACGCAAGCAGGTGGAAAATTGAAATAGGGTCATTTCTATCCGTTCTATCTCGCCCGATGACTCAGGAACCCCTTCAAGACAATTTTCTGGGCTAGATTTTCCCTTTGCAAAGCTCTGGGTGGCCAGAGACAACACGGAAGTTGTAATTGGGGGTGGGGGGGCGTAAGCAGCATTGAGATGAAAGTGGTTCCTTCAGCCGAATGGTTTTGTATAAAGGCCTCCCTCGGAGATGATTTGCATAATGTTCTCTTTTTTTTTCTCACATCGTCCGATGTGAGTTGATAGAAGAAGGAGGAGGAAGAGGAGGAGGAGGAGGAGAAGCAGGAGCAGAAGAAGAAGAAGAAGAAGAGGAAGAGGAAGAGGAAGAAGAAGAAGAAGAAGAAGAAGAAGAAGAAGAAGAAGAAGAAGAAGAAGAAGAAGAAGAAGAAGAAGAAGAAGAAGAAGAAGAAGAAGAAGAAGAAGAAGAAGAAGAAGAAGAAGAAGAAGAAGAAGAAGAAGAAGAAGAAGAAGAAGAAGAAGAAGAAGAAGAAGAAGAAGAAGAAGAAGAAGAAGAAGAAGATGATGATGATTTGGGAATCCCATAATGCAAATCACTCTCCCCGGCTTTTTATAATCGGTCGCCGCTTAAAGAGAAGCACATAAAGAAAATGTGCTGCATGTTTTTCCCAGGCTCAGCCACATCTCCTTTGCTGATGAAATTGCTTCACAATATTCTGACCTGGTGGAGCACAACGTTGAAACCACATCGAAACAAGACCCCGAGCCACTTTCTGCAATTCAATCTTGTTTTTATTGCAGCGATAGAGATGCAAAGCTTAGGAGCAGCGCGCTTCCTGCCTGCCCGTCTCCTTGACTACATTTTCCAGAAATTCTGTTGTTGTTTGGTTTGGTTTGGTTTGCTTTTCTCATTTTGGGTCTTATCAAGAATCCCATTAAGGGTTTTCTGGTTTTTGAAGATGACCAGGACTTCAGTTGCGATGCAGAAGGAAGCACCCTAAATTGGAGATATAATATTGAATTGCTAACTGGGGCAATACAAAACCTTTGCTAGACCAATACTTGAATACAGCTCATGTGTCTGGAATCCGCACAGTATATCAGACATTAACACAATTGAGCAAGTCCAGAAGTATTTCACGAGAAGAGTACTACAATCCTCTGCTTGCAACAGAATACCCTACATCACCAGGCTTGAAATTTTGGGCTTGGATAACCTTGAACTACACCGCCTATATTTAGACTTAAGTGTAGTACACAAAATTATCTGCTACAATGTCCTACCAGTCAATGACTACTTCAGCTTCAACCGCAACAATACAAGAGCACACAATAGATACCAACTCCATGTAAATCGCTCCAAACTTGATTGCAGAATTCAACTTCAGCAACAGAGTGGTCAGTGCCTAGAATGCACTACCTGACTCTGTGGTTACTACCTCAAACCCCCACTCCTTTATCCTTAAACTATCCACTGTTGACTTCACCCCATCCCTAAGAAGTCTGTAAAGGGGTGTGCATAACTGCACAATCGTGCCTACCGTCCCTGTCCTATTGTCCCTGTTTATTTGTACCTATTTCATGTATTCTTACTCATGTTTATACATATGCCTATTATCTTGTAAGCGATTGACAAATCAAATCAATTAAATAAATAAAAGCTGTGTGATATTAGATGATATCCCAATTTTGCCTTTAAAGAGACTGCGGACAGTTTCTCTTGATCTAGAATGAAATAGCAAGGAAACGGGTCAATACCTACCCAGGAAATTTAGCACACTTTAAAAAAAAACAAAAACAAAACCTGGTACAATGTTTGCCAGCTTAACCATGTTAAATACTAATTAACACAACTCTGCTCCAGCTGCGTTCTCTTCATTGTCATCATTGTCATCAAGGGAAGCTATTGACTGCATTTGTATTCCATCTTTATTATTGTTTTATATGACTCAAGGTGGAGAACATATCTAATGCTCCTTCCTTATCCTATTTTATCAACAACTCTGGGAGGTGAGTTAGGCTGAGAGAGGGGAACTGTCCCATACTTACTCAGCTGACATTCGTGCCTAAGGCAGACTAGAACTCCCAGTCTCCTGGTGATTGGCCCAAAGCCATCCAACTGGCTTTCATACATAAGGTGGTACTAGATCTTCCAGTCTGCAGGTAAATGGACCTAAGTCACCCAGTTGCCTACCATGCCTAAGGCAGGACTAGAATTCACAGTCTCTTGGTGACTAGCCTCAAATCACCCAGCTATCTTTCATGCCTAAGGTGGGACTAGAACTCACAACCTACTGATGATTGGCTGAAAGTCATCCAAATATCTTTCACACCAAAGACGGGACTGGAACTCACAATTTTCTGTTTCTTAGACCAGCACCTTAGCCACTAGACCAAACTGGGAAACTATTGAGCATTGTGGTAATCTACTTTGGAAATAAGATAACTAACCCAGGATTGATTGTCCCATATGAATGTTCTGACCAAACACGACAAATCCTCTGACTTGAATTCAAAATATTTGCAGACCCAGCAAAAAGTTTATCTCACAGGTTAACAAGTCCAGCCAACCAGAAGATGAATAGATGTCTGCGACACCTATTCATTTCTACCCCCTGCCTTTGATCCCCAGAGTTAGGGTGGGGCTTCACTAACCGCGGTGGCTTTTCCATCCCAAGGACCGGCCCATAGATTTCCACTGCTCTCCTCTTCTCTGCCTTCTGCGCATCCACGCATCAGGCATTGGGCCCAGCTGTTCTTCCTCTTCCTCATCAGCCACCTCCAGACCTGGGGACTGTTGATTCTTCATCTGAGGGCTGATGGACGGCCCAGGCTCTGCCTCTCTCTCTCTCTCTCTCCCAGCTCCATTCCCTCTTCCCTCTCAGAGCTCCATGTTGCCTTGATGCTGACCCTAACTCCCACACCTCCTCCTCCTCCTCCTCCTCCTCTGATTTAGTTGCTGAAGGGGCTGGTGGCCAACAGGCCACAGACAGTGAAGATATTTGATGAAAGGTATACAAGGTCCTCGAGTTTGACAGATACTACTAGGGCACTACTTTTTGACTTTTGACTAAGTTCTCAACTTGCTTTTCTCTTTAATTTGAAACATTGCGTTCATACCAACTTATGTTTATCATTCAGTGACTCCTTGCACATTCCAATGAACCACCAGAGATTAGTCATCCTTGAAAGAAGTTTTGCATCCATTTGTATCACCTCCACCTTGATATTTTTCACTGATTTCTGTGTGATGGACTGCTGGTGTCAGATGAATGTGTAAAGTACCTCTGTGGTTTTCCAACCGAAGATGTTTAGGAATGGAGATGGAGATCTGGTTTTCAAAAGAGGGCTGTGCCTTCAAAGTAATGCTCGGGCAGATCCGATATTGCATTTTTATTTATTAAAATATTGATTTATACCACAGAATCTCACCCATCGTTCCCAAGACAGCCTACAGCAAAATTAAAACCAACAGCAAGGTAATAAACAAAGAGAAAAACACAATCTCAAATCAATTGAAATTGGAGGGAGGAGGGATGAAATAGATTAAATTTAAAACAACAAAATAAAACTCCAATGAAGCAGCAGAATCCACTGTAATTGCATTAAATTCCCAGGAAAAATCACGCTGCCTTCAAATAATGCCCGAAAAACTATCAACAAATAAAAATAAAGATGCTTACGTTGAGCTTGACTCCTGGGTCTAGAAGGAGGCAACAATGCAATTTTCTTCAGCTTTGACATTTCCTTCTTTAGCCTAAAAAACTCCTGTTTAAGTACATACTAACTAGGCCTTATTCCACCTTAGCTTCTGAACCCAAAGTTATCTCCCTGTTACCAGCTGCTGAGATGAAGATTGTCAAACAAGGTGCCATATGAATGAACCAAAGGGAAGGGGTTATAGAGGTGAAGAAATGGCCACAATCTTCATAGACAGAACCAGGAGGAGGTGAGAAAGGATCAAGGTCCCCATTAAAGTGATAGCAAATATCATTAGAACTTCCTTCCTTCCTTCCCTCCTGTCCCCTTCTTTTATCCCTCCCTCCCTCCTTCCCTCTTCCTTTCTCTTCCTTCCTTCCTTCCCCCTCCCCTTCCTTTTCCATGTCTTTCCTTCCCCTTTTGCATTTTCTTTTTCTTTCCTTCTTTCCTTCCAACCTACCTACCTACCTGGAATTCCCATAGCAAGTTTTGCATGTTGATATTGGTGAGTACCAAGTGTTTAGAAAAATAGCTGGAAAAATGGGGGGAAATGTAGCAGAACCATAAAGAGGCTTAGATGAAAAGAACAAATGTTGATATAACCACCTCGGAGAGACCACAAAGGTACCATCACAATGGTCAGTAAGCAACATCAGTCTGAAATAGGCTGTAGGGAAATCTGTGTTCCCACCATTCTCCTTACTCTTCCCAGTGCAGAACCGTAAAAAGGCTTTGCTTGAGTCTTCGTACAATCTTTTTGGGGAAAAAGGAAAGTCAAATAATAGTTTAGATGGGATAGGCAAGGCCATCAAAACCTCTGGAATTACATCCCGAAGAAGATGCTAGTCAAGCAACCTCTCACAAGATCTCAAGTTGGGAAATTCACTACTGCATCTTTATGGTCATCTTCAGATAGTTTACTCTTTTTTGGAGGGAATCCAAACCTCGTAACATTAGCTAGTTTTCGTGAAGCCATCACATTCTGGTTCTGGAGTTGCACATAACAAGAAGAATGAGAGAAGCTTAAAGAAACTTCATATGTGAAAGCCAGTCAGGTACATGGTTGCTATGGCAATCCAGCCAGCCGAGTACCTGCAGTAGACTGAATCTAGTCTCAGTTTGCACCTAGAAGAGCCACCTTGATTCATAACCACATCAAGGTTTGTTCTTTGACCATTTCAGCTACTCCTGTCCTGCAAGTCAACTACCCCATAAATTGCACCATTCTTCAGTGGGTTGAATGATACAAAAGCTCACACTTGAATGGTTTTAAATCTAAATGAAAATGTTTTTTAACTGCCCCAGCATGGAATTGCTGCAATATTGAAAAACGGTTGTTTAAACTCACTCTCACACTGGGCCCTAATTGATTCTTTGAACCCAATTGTGATTTCAATATCTCTCAGTCAAAAAAATAATCTACCCCTGCTAATTTAACATGATGAACGCTGACGTTGCATTTAATGTGTGAGAGAGATTAATTTCTATTTCCCGGTTAGGTCTTAAGTTTAAACATAACTCTGGATGGGGGTGACTGGGAAAAAGAAAGGAGGTTGGAGGATAGTAGAGAAAAGTAAAGTCCTACACTTAGGCAAGAAAAACCAAAAGCACACATATAGACTGGGTGAAAGGAGGCTTAATAGTAGTAACTATGAGAGGGATCTTGGAGTCTTAGTGGACAGCCAGCTAAACAGGAGTAGCAGTGTGTGGTGGCGACCAAAAAAGCCAACACAATCCTAAATTGCATTAACAGAGGGATACAATCAAGATCAAGTGAGGTACTAATATCACTCTATAAAACCTTAGTAAGACCACACCTAGAGTAATGCATCCAGGTTTGGTCACCACAGTATAAAAAATATGTTGAGACTCTACAAAAAATGTAGAGAAGAGCAACCAGGATGATTAGGGGACTGGAGGCTAAAGCATACAATGAACGGTTGCAGAAACTGGGCTTGGCTAGTCTAGTAAAGAGAAGGACCAGGGGAGACATGATAGCGTTTTTCCAATATTTGAGGGGCCGCCACAGAGAGGAGGAGGGGATCAAGCTATTTTCCAAAGCACTTGAAGGCCAGATAAGGAATAATGGATGGAAACTGAACAAGGAGAGATTTAACCTGGAAATAAGGAGAAACTTTCTGACAGTGAGAGCAATCAACCGATGGAACAGAAGTTGCCTTCGGAGGATGTGGGAGCACCATCACTTGAGATTTTCAAGAAGAGATTGGACTGCCATTTGTCAGAAATGGTGTAGGGTCTCCCGCTTGGGCTGGGGTTGGACTAGATGACCTACAAGATCCCTTCGAAACTCTGATTATTTGTTATCTGATTCTGAATGTTATGAGAATAAGGACAAGGGTCTACTTAGGAGTAGGGAAAGCTCCCTCTTTTCTCCAGAGTAGAAGTTTAGCTGTCAGTTGATGAGTTCAACAATCATAAAGGAGGTTTGAAGGGCTTTACACCTACCTTGAACCTTCAGTTATCCACCCCTAGTCTAGATTAGAGGTCTCCAACCAGTGGGCCAGGAACTCCTGGTGGTCCGTGAGAAAATTTTGGTGGTCCACAAAGAAATAGCACTCTCAAAGCACCCCCCAAAGCAATTAATCCAGGCTGTGCATCGCTTGCAAACACAAGGCTTGTGTCGCTTGCCAACATGAAATAGTGAGGGGAGGGGGGAAAAGGCAGCGGGGGGGTGGATTTGCCTGGCCACTGGGCTGCTTCTTTCCACTTCTTCATGCAAGGAAAGCAGCAAAAGTCTTTCTTTCTTCCCCCAAACTTCACCAGAAATGAGTCTTTGGGACCCTGCAAGGCATCCTGTTCTAAGAGGCTGCGCCAGCATGACAAGTCTCACAAAGACTCATTTCTGACAGAGTTTGGGGGAGAGAAAGAAAGACTTCTGCTGCATCTGCTGCTTTCTTTGCATGAAGCCAAAAGTCTCTCTCTCTCTCTCTCTCTCTCCCCCTCAGAATGGAGCTGGAGTCGGAATTCTGTGATCCCTAATAAAGAATGATCGATCGGTAGGAAAATGGAGTGGGGAATTCCTGCAAACTTTTTTGGGGATTTTCCCAGGGTCTCTGGTCCGCGGGATTTAAAATTATGAGTTGGGTAGTCCCTGAGGTCCTAAAGGTTGGCAATCCCTGGTCTAGATCATCCTTCCACACATGGTGTTCTCCTTCTCCCCACAAAGGACGCCTCAATATCATTGCTTTAAAAAAAAGAAAAGAAAAATTCTTGAATCTTTCAGTGCTTTTTATACCCAGAGGCTGCAGATGCTTTTCTAAGCTCCATTGTCACTAAGATTGCCAAAAAAAGAGAAAATGAAAACCTTAATGCTGCTATGCTTTCTACCCAGAACCAAGCTTGTTTAAGCCCCAAAGCTACTCTGAAGATTGAGAAGGAGAACAGAATTGAATGTGTTACTGATGGAGCCAATGTGTTCTGTTTCCTTGCTCCTCTTCTACATGCATGCATGCTTCAATGCAAATATGATTTTATTTGAAGTGGGTTTTTTTTTTTTTTTTTGGTTTCCTGCCACTTTTTGGCATGCCTTTGAGTCAGTGGTGAGTCTTGGCGAGCTCCAGGCAGCCAACACTGTCTTTCTCCTCCTCCTTTTATTCCATACAACAATGTTCTCAATCCATCGGGAACATAAGATGGTGATCGTATGTTCCAAGCGCCTCCTTTTTTAAAAATTCCTTGCCTTATATTCCTTCTTTCTTTCTCACTTCCCTTTCTTGTGGTGCCTCTTTATCTCATCTCTTCCTGGTTCTTCTGCCTCTTTCTTTCTCTAAATTCCAATGTCAAGAACGCTGTTGGCATGACAAGATCTACAAGAACGACTGGAATTAATGCAATCTCAAATACAAATTATTATTATTATTATTATTTATTTATTTGATTTATATACCGCCCCCTCTCCCCGAAGGGACTCGGGGCGGTGAACAGCCAATAAAAACACATATAACAAGGTACAAAATATGAGACAACATAAAATATTAAAATTTAAAAACTGAAATATAATATGGCTCTAATAAAATATAAACAAGTATTAAAAAGATTAAAACCCGATTAAAATTTAAAAACCCCTAGGCCAGTCCGGCCTGCCGAAATAAATGCGTTTTGAGCAACCGACGGAAGGCCATGAGATCGGGGGCGGCCCTTACCTCCGGGGGTAATTCATTCCAGAGAGGGGGTGCTCCCAATGAGAAGGCCCGCGCCCTCGGGGTCGCCAGCCGTCCAGCCGGCGGCACCCCGAGGAGGCCCACTCTATGGGAGCGTACCGGTCGGTGGGAAGCCGATGGTGGCAGGAGGCGGTCTCGCAAGTAACCTGGTCCCGAGCCATGGAGCACTTTAAAGATAGTGACCAAGACCTTGAAGCGCACCCGGAGGGCCACCGGGAGCCAATGCAGCGCACGTAGAAGTGGCATAACATGGGAGCCCCTAGGTGCCCCCATTACCACCCTCGCGGCTGCATTCTGCACCAACTGGAGCCTCCGGATGCTCTTCAAGGGAAGCCCCTTTGCAGCAATCATCGGCTTTTATATAACCTGTCCATTCCTTGAATTGGTGCCATTTCTATTATTGGCTTATTCCGGCTCTACTTATTTGGACTTTTTTCATAGCCGATGAAAGTTTGACTCCTGCTTTGTGTCTTCCTTCCACTATTTTTACGGTGTGAGTAAAAGGAAAGTACTGTCAGCTCTTTTCCATTGATTATATGACTCTTCCTCCCTGGGTATTCAGTAGGGATTCTAGTTGGCTTAGACTTGTATTATGCTCCTATCAGTTCTCCCTGCCTAATCCTAGGAGACCAGCCTCTGGTAGAGTATTCTGTCTCTGAGTCACTGCTGCCCTTCTTAGCTATTCAGTGCTTATTGCTAGGAGCAAAGAGGGAAGTTTGTGAAGGAGAAAAGGATACCAAGGGATGTCCTCATGTGTGTGTGTATGTGTGAAAGAGGGAAAGAGAGAGATTGAGAGAGAGAGAGAGAGAGAACGATAGTTTCTTACGGAAGTCATTATCACATTTAATGTGGCTTTACTTTTGTCATACCAAGTTCTTCCTAGGTGACATAATAAAGAAGTTGAAAGGGACCAATGGTGGGATTCAAATTGTTTTACCACAGGTTCATTGAGCGTGGCTTGGTGGGCACGCGTGTGCACCAAACACGTGCTTTGCTTGCATGCAGAGGTTTTCCTACTGACCTCCTGCAATCCTGCACTCTCCCTGTGTGTTCAATCCACTGTGCTGCATGAAGCAGCTGAGCTTCAAAAGCAGGAAATAAAGGTCGGTGTAGAGCCGGGTCAGATGGGAGGGCCAAGCAGCTGATCGTCGGAACGAACTGATTTGCTCCCAGATTATCCTCGGAGCACTGGGCCGAACTGGTAGAATTCCTCCACTGGAATGGACCTTGGAGATCTTCCAGTCTTCCAGTCCAACTGCTTGCTCAAGTAGGAGACCCTATACAGGTAGTCCTCAACTTACGAGCCTAAAATTTACGTTGCTAAGTGAGAAATTTGTTAAGCGCGCCATTTTACGACTCCTCTTGCCATATTTGTTAACTGAATCGCCGCAATTGTTAAACTTGTAACACGGTTGTTTGGTGAAGCTGGTTTTCCCGGTGACTTTGCTTGTCAGAAGGTCGCAAAAGGAGATCAAGTGATCCCAGGACGCGGCAACTGTCATAAATACGAGTCAGTTGCCAGGTAACTGAATTTTTAGTCGCATGGTCATGGGAATGCTGCAACCGTCGTTAAGTATGAATAATGGTCATAAGTTACTTCCTTCAGTGCCATTGTAATTTTGAACTGTCCCTAAGCGAATTACCTGTGCCTGTATGCTTTCAGACTTGCAAGGGTCCATTGCTGTAATCTTGCAATAATGTCAGTCTTCATATTTTTGTTATTGGTTTCCTGTCTGGAATGCCTTGAAGGACTGATGGATAGGATTGTGTGACCCCTCTGAAGCCACCTACATTTTCCTGGGTAGATCTATTTACCCAGAGAGACAGACAGATCTAGCCAGGATGCAAAACTGGCTTTTTTCCCAGGCAAGGTAATGCCATCCAAGGATGGTATAGGCCGTGTTTCACAGATCATATAATTTATAGACAGAGAGGCTCCATTAAGACCAGCGAACGAATCCCCTTGCAAATATAAGACAGAAAGCACCGATATTAAAACTCGGTGTATTCTCACTCCTGACCAAGCTTTTAAAGTGCAGCACATTAAAAGCAATTGGAGGAGGAGGGAGGAGGAGGAGAAGGAGGAAGGCAGGAAGAGGAGGAGAGAATTAGAAGGAGGAGGAGAAGAAGAAGAGGAGGAGAGAAGGGGGAGGAAGAAGGGAGGAGGAGGGGGAGGAGGAGGAGAATTAAAAGGAAAAGCAGGAGGAAAAGAGAATTAGAAGGAGGAGGAAGAGAAGAGGAGGAGGAAGGGAGGAGGAGAGGAGGGGAAGGAGGAGGAGCAAAGCAAGAGAAGGAGGAGAGAATTAAAAGGAGGAGGGGGAGAAAAAGAGGAGGAGAAGGAGGAGGGAGGAGGAGGAAAGAGGCAAAGAGAGGGCACCAATTCAGGCGCCAGTCTGACAGAACCTGACATGACTGCAAAGATGAAGCTCTTAAGCTTCTATTTTTGCTCCGGGCCTAGTTTTTTCTCAGATTTGAGAAGCAAGAAAAAAGGGAAAGCAGTTTCCCTGAAGACTAATAGGAACAGCCTGCCATGTCTGCATTTGCAATAGGTTTAAATTGCTGTTGGACAAGGTTTATAAAAGTTAACAGTGCCGTCTGGTAATAAGATCCAATGCAAATGCTGGCTTGTCATTAATTTACTGTATAAACGAGGGAAAAAAAACAATTGTGACTTAGAAGAAGAGGAAGAGGAGGAGGAAGAAGAAGAAGAGGAAGAGGAAGAGGAGGAGGAGGAGGAATGAACCTGGTTGATCTGCCAAAGACTTTTAAACCAATTGTTCTCTACCCACCTTCTAAGATTGAAAGGTGCTGCTTCTCAGCGCTGAATTTCAGTGCTGAATTTCAGTTATTTGGAAACCATGAAAGCAAACAAAACAGGAAGTCTGTAGAGATTCTCAGTCCTCCAGGTCATGGTTGTCCCAAAGGTGCTTTTTCAGGAGGCCACTGGACTTCCTTGTTTTTTCTTTTGAAGATGTTTCGCTTCTCATCCAAGAAGCTTCTTCAGCTCTGACTGGATAGTGGGGAATGGAAGGATTTATACTCCTTGCAGACAGCTGGTCATTTCAACGGTTCCTTCAACCGCTTCTAAAAGGATGCAAAGGAAAGTCCAGTTGCATCCTGAAAAATCACCTTTGGGAGTGGACAGGAATGTAACTGAAATAAAACCATTTCCAATTCCAATCCCATCTCTTTCCATCACTTCTATGGTAAGAGCTAAGGGATTCCCTACTTCCTTGTTGCAGTAAATGTCATTTTTCCTCCCTCCCTCCCTCCCTCCCTCCCTCCCTCCCTTCCTTCCTTCCTCTTGCCCTCCCTCCCTCCCTTATTGCAGACAGAAGCCATAGCTCCACTGAGAGACATTAATGTCCCAACCATGGGATTTATCAGATGTTTCCTGTGAAAAAAACCTACTTCTTTCAGCATTATCAAAATTCTTCAATTTTGTCAAAATTGTGTATCTCATTGTGAAAAGAAATGGAAAAAACCCATGTCTTTTTCATGTATGTTTATGCATGTTTGAATTTCCCAATGCAGCTCTCCCCAATATATACACTGTTGCATCAGAACAATGTCTTTAATCCAATGATCAAATAAATGAAAGCATTTCTGCATGCAGCATAAGCAAATGCATTCATTTTATGGCAATATTTCTTACATTAATGAACTTTTCTATGTATACTTTCCCCAAAACTATGCATTTGAATATGCTATTTCCATCTGTGGCTTTTTTCCTTTTTTTTTTTTTTTTGGGAAGGAAAGGTTATGTAATTTTCTGAATGTAGAAACATTTTTAAGAATCATATTAACACCCATCTGTGCCATGACAGATTCTGTTTTGATAGGTCACAAATATTTTGCTTGAAAAAAATGGGTGATAGATTTCTATAACATCCCTAAATAGGGGATTAACACATTCAGATTGACAAAATTATCCCTTACTTTGGAATTATTGCACAACATGCAATTAACAAGCCATTCATACAATATTTAATCATTGGCAATATATGATCTTTCAATGATGCAAAGGAGGTAAAATAACATGTAGAAGTCCAATTGTTTGCAGTCAGTACACACACACACACACACACACAAGGGGGAGGGGGGAGGGGGGGAGGGAGGGAGAGAAGTAGTGAAGAATAGATGTATTCTTAGGAAAAAAAGAAAGAAAGGAATACGCCAAATTCCAAACAAAGCATTACATGATTCTTGTGTGTTGTTGTCATTGTCATTGTTGTTGTTAAGATGTACCAAGAATCCAGAGGAGATTTAATAAAAGGTTTCCAGGGAGGGAAGCATATCTGGTTCCTGACTTAAAGAAGGGGAAGGGAGATCACAAATAACACAGTTAATGTCTATCAGTTCAGAAATGAAATAAATACAATGCAAATAAGAGCTGCCGGTATGAGTAGGGAGCGAATTTCAGCATTGGTTTCTTTTTCTTTTCTTTTTTAAAGTAGACCGTTGGCGTAAGCCCTAAAATATTTCTTTGCAAATGATGCCACAAAGAGAATTCTTCTGCTAATGAAAAATCATTTGGCTGTACTAAAACGTCTCCAGAGAGTACTTGGGATATAAAAGGACTTCCTATTGTCCATTCCAAGGCAATTCATTACTTCCTTTTATCTCTTTTCCTTTTTTTTTTTCATATACAATCAGATATTTCTCCTGGAGAAGCACATATAGACTTTTAGTCCTTCTGAGTTAAAGCTGAATACTGTAACTGTTAGCAGCTTGCCAGGTTTCGTGCAAAACTCATGTGTATACACACATTTTAGATTCCCTTGGCCATTTTCTTAATTTGGGGTTTATCAACTACTTGCAGACCAGGATGGAAACTAATCAAGGAGAGAACCAACCTAGAACTAAGGAGAAATTTCCTGACAGTTAGAACAATTAATCCAGAAGTTGCTCCCAGAAGTTGAGGATGCTCCCACACTGGAGGTTTTCAGTAAGACACTGGACGGCCGTTTGTCCGAAATAGCAATAGCACTTAGACTTATATACCACTTCACAGTGCTTTATAGCCCTCTCTAAGCAGTTTACAGAATCAGCCTCTTGCTCCCAACAATCTGGATCTTCATTTTACCAACCTCGGAAGGCCGAGTTCAACCTTGAGCCTGGTGGGATTTGAACTGCCAAATTGCATTCAGTCTGCAGTACTGTGTTCTAACCACTGTGCTACCAAGACTCATGGTACAGGGCAGTGGTGGAGAACCTTTTTGGTACTGAGTGCACCTTTTTGGTATATTTATTTATTTATTTATTTATTTATTTATTTATTTATTTATTTATTTATTTATTTATTTATTTATTTATTTATTTATTTATTTATTTGGTTTGTCAATCGCTTACAAGATAATAGGTATAAGTATATACATAGTTATGAATACATGAAATGGGTACATATAAGAAAAATAAAAGAAACAATAGGACAAGGACAGTAGGCACGTTGGTGCGCTTATGCACAAACACCCCCTACAGACCTCTTAGGAAAGGGGTGAGGTCAATAGTAGACAGTATAAGGTTAAGGTTTTTGGGATTTGGGGAAGAAATCACAGAGTCAGGTAGAGTATTCCAGGCATTGACCACTCTGTTGCTGAAGTCGTATTTCCTGCAGTCAAAGTTTGGTGCGGTAAACCTTGAGTTTGTATCTATTGTTTGCTCTTGTGTTGTTATGGTTGAAGCTGAAGTATTCATTGACAGGTAAGTCATTGCAATGTATGATTTTATATACCATACTTACTTAGATCAGACCGAAGATGGCATAATTCAAGGTTTTCTAGGTCTAGAATTTTGAGTCTGGTGGCATAAGGTATTCTGCAACGAGTAGAGGAGTGGAAAACTCTTCTTGTGAAATATTTCTGGACTTTCTCAACTGTGCTGTGTTTGCATGCCGGAAACCGGAAGAGCAGCTCTCCGGTGCACTGTGCCGGAACACCAGAAGCCAGAAACAAAACTCAGCTTTCCAGTGCATGCATGCATGCTGGCTATCTGGTCTTCTGGTTTCTAATGCATGTGTCCATGTGAAGACCAGCTGGCCAGTGCACGAATGCCTGCTGAGGAGCTGCTTTTCCAGTTTCCGGTGTTCCCATGCATGCGAAGACCAGCTGGCTGGTATGCATGTGCATGCCAGAGCCCAGAAGAGCAACGGACAATGGCTGGTGTGCCTGGAAAGATGGCTCTGCATGCCATTTCCGTCACTCGTGTCATAGGTTCGCCATCATGGGTATAGGGTCTCCTGCTTCTTCCCTCCCCAACTTTACATTCCAGAGAACTAGGGAGGGTCCCTTCTAAGAGGCCTTTCCCTACTCCATCTCTCCTTTGGAGTCAGATTTCTCTTATCAGCCTGTTGTCTAGACTGCAGCTCTTCCTCCTGTCTCCCGAGATTATTCTCATAGCCATTATCAGGAAGAGTGTTCAGAACGATATTTTGACTTTGCTGGAGGGCTGCAGAGTGTCCCATTCGTGCCAATATTATCAGAATAGCCCATGCAGCGTAGCATTACTACTGCTAAACCTTATTGTTATTACCATCATTTTGGGGACAGGCTCCAAATGAATTGATCTAGCATGCCTTGTACTCTGTATTGTAAGGCAGGAAGCTTTTACTGTGGGGGTGGGAAGCCTTGGCAGTGAGTTTCCGGCTTGTATGGGATCCTAGAATGAAGATGTGCAAACCGTGCTACTTTTCTTTCCTCAAACATTTGCTCAGTGTAATTAAATATATATAATTCTGCACCCATTACCATCTCCCTCAGGAGTTCGGTATTTTATTCACAGCCGTGTGGGAGACGGAAATAAGGATGCCAAGAAATTGGCACTAAGGATTTAGAAGCAGTTTCTGAGTTCAATCATCAATTTCAGAAATGCTGATTTTAAGAGAACAAATGCTGACACCTTTGAAAAGAAGGAGATGACAGCAGTCCTTGAAGGGAAGGGTAGATAAAAGTCTCTCTGGATTCATTCTGATCATAGTTGTCTCAAAGGTGCTTTTTCAAAAGGCAACTGGACTTCGATTGTTCTTGAGGAGGAAGAAGAAAACATTTTGCTTCTCATCCAAGAAGCTTCATCAGTTGATCATTGCAACAGTCAACATCTGAGAGTTTGAGAAAGGAAAACATAGTTGGCTGCCAAACAGATCTAATCATAAGCTGGCTTTCATAGGAAAGAAGAATACTATAACTGTTTTAATTATGTATAACTGCCATGCACAGAATGGGCTCTTAGACATCCTTGTTACATTTTGTCAGTAGAGAGAATGTTACGAACAAATAAAATTGGAAAGGGAATCCTAACTATGACCTTCATTTTTGCAGAATTATCAAGGTTAGCTCTGTTGGCTTAATTTTTTTGTCACTAAAATATTGATGCAGCCAGTCAAAGATAAGTCGCAGTGAGGCATGCTGTTCCATACTTTGGGGTTTGTATTTCATTGCTCTAATAATTTTAAGGATTTAGCTTTCCCTGTGAAAACTCTGAATGATTTGCTACAGAAAGCTTAGTATAAGTAGTCAAAGATCTGATGATCTCTCTTTGTCTTGATCGTTCTTTGACTTAATTGCATTGAATTTGGTTGTACTTCAAGTAAGGACAACTTTTTTAGGGTACAAAGCTACAAAGTTGTATTTACTTAATTTTGGAGGTCAAAGGCTATAGCCAAGAAGGCTGTGTGGTTCAATTTTGTTGTGTTGCTTTTGGTTGGAGAGAATTTGACTCCTGGGTTTGAAAGGAACTTTATATGTCGTTCTAATCCCATTAGCTGCTCAGTGTAGGATCCACTAGAACTTGACAGATTCCAAGCTGCATCTGTTGAAGACCTCCAGGATAAAACTCACCACTACATAAAGCAGTGTGACATTAGTGATTGTTACCTGAATGTCAGAATAGAATAAAATAGAATTCTTTATTGGCTAAGTGTGATTGGATGCACAACGGTGCAATGGTGCATTGTCAGTTTAGACAATGGCATCAACTCTTTGCCCTTGATCCAGAGCCTTACATGGGGCTAAGGCAGAAGTCTCTGAACTTGGCACCTCTAAGACTTGTAGATTTTTAACACCCAGAATTCCCCAGTCAGCCATGCTCTAGACTTTTCCTCTAGCCTTTTGTTTTTGGTCGGCTTTAACATACTAAAATCTGGACTAGTTCAGACTCACAAATACATTCTTTCTGGGGTTGCCCCCATATCTTTGGTGGACCTGGACATGTAGACCAAAGCACTCCGATTACTTTGTGTTACTTCAAAATGATGATGATTTGGTTTCCTTTTTTTCCTCCTTGAAATCTTTGAAGGTTTCAGCATCCTTAAATGTGTGTGTGTGTGTGTGAGAGAGAGAGATAGAGAGATAGAGACAGATAGACAGACAGACAGACAGACAGACAGACAGACAGAGACAGAGCAGTGGTGGAATTCTACCAGTTTGGCCTAGTTTGGGAGAACCAGTAGTAAAAAATGCTACCGTTTGCCTGAACCGGTAGTAAAAAAACAGCTACTGGTTCAGCCAAATCAGTATTTCCTTTTTTTTCTTCCCAACGATCAGCTGTTCCGATGATCAGCTGTGCCAGCATCCCCCTCGCTGTCTTACTGCTTCACCCAGGAGGCTTCCCTGAGGCCCAGGAGGCCAAAAAATGGAGTGCAGGGGGATACTGCACAAAAAGAAGAAGAAGCCACGCCCACCCAGTCACATGGCCATTCCCACCTAGCCACTCCCACCTAGCCACACCCACAGAACTGGTAGTAAAAATATTTGCATACTAACCCTGAGATAGACAGACAAAGAGAAACACAGAGAGAGAGAGAGATCTCAACTCAGGGAAAAGTTGGTAGAGCATTCATCTTGATCTCTCTGTTCAAAACATTTTGCAGTTGGGTCAGTTTTGAGAAGAAGACCTCTGTTTTGGGGGTCAAAATAAACTGACATGGGTTGAAAGGCTCAAGGAAAAGTAATTTTTTCCTCCCTCTCTTCCCTGATTTCCCCAGGACAGGGAGAGGTGAAGTGGGAGAGAGGTCTATTTATGGCATGCAATTAAAATAAATATGAGTGCCAAAGAGGATGGCAGCACCACCTCTTTTGATGGCTCTGATGGAGCAAAACAGATTCACGGAGAGACTGAGACAGCTCTGTTAACGTGACTCAAAATAGTTGAGCTTGTCTGTCAGTGATTGAAAGCGTAACAGGAGGATAGCTTGTCACCTGTGGGTTTAAAAATGCAGACACTTCCCCTTTTGACTACTGATCATTTCTACGTGGATTCCCATACGTGTCTCAGAAACTTAATTCCAATTGCTGCTTTTCTGAGAGAAAGAGAGGAAAGAGAGAAAGAGAGATAGAGACAGAGAGAAAGAGAGAGAGAGGGAAAGAGAGAGAGGGAAAGAGAGAGACAAAGAGAAAGAAAGAGACAGAGAGAGAAAGAGAGACAGACAAAAAACAGAGAGAGAGAAACAGACAGACAGACATAGAGACAGACAGACAGAGAGAGACACAGAGATAGAGAGTCTCCAAGCTGCAGAATACTTTGTTGTCTGTAGTCAGTAGACAAGACCCATTAACCTTTGGCCTTTTAAACTTCCCACTTAGATTCTATTTTCCCTCCCCCAAATTTAAAGAAAGCCAATGGAAGAGAGAAAAAAACACTGGAAGAAAAGAAAAACGCTGGCATGCCAAGCATAATTGTAGTTCCTTGCCCAATTGCTCTTATAGTCATGTAGCCAAGACAGCTTTAGAGCATTGGAGACATGCATGAAACGCTGCAGAAAATTAAGGTTTCATTATCCGAGACGACGTCTGCAGCTTTCGTAAGGAAATGGGGAGAAACCACTACCAGTGGGCTCTGTGAACTTCCGATGCCCTCCCCACGGTCAGGAAAAGTATAATAATAGCCCAAGAGAAGGCCAGACTCCGACAGCTTGGGTTGATATTATGTGTTGAGTTTATTTGGAATGTGCCAGCCCAGTGGGTAGAAATAGCAGCTGCCAGTAACTTGCTGGGTTGTGTTTTGAGATCACAGTCATCTGCCCCCATGGCTGTGAACCTCCATGATATGGATGGAGAAGTCTGGGAAGGGTGGCATCAATTACATGTTTTTGTTGTTGTCCTTTTCTCAAGAAGAAAGATTATGCTTCCTTCGGGGATAATTATCTCGTGCAGAGTTGAAACCCCAATGCTTAATTTAGCCTTTGTAATTATTAAATTATTAGTTTCCCCACCCCACTCCCAGCAACCGATTTCCTTTTCTTAAAAAGAAAAGGATGGGGAGGTAGAAACCTTGATTTTTAAAGCCTAAAGATGCTTTCAGAGTTGCATCTGATTTGGCCCTCAAGTGATGTATGCTAATGAATCCCTCTCCTGCCCAGATTGGTCAATAAAATGCACAGAAAATTTGTGTAACAACCAGGAGGAATTTTTTCCTCTTCGAGAAACTTTCTCTTTGGCTCTGAGTGTGGGTGTCACTATACCTCCTGTGATGACCCAGGGCGTGGCACAAAGGCAACACAGTCAGATAATCAGTAGGAGTCCCTTTATTAGCTCTAACTTTGTCCCCAATGTCCTGGTTACCTTCTAGGCTGGAGAAAAACTCTCCCAGCCTTTGGCTGCAGAGAATCAAGTCTAAAACGTGGCCAACAAAAACTGTAACTATAAGTCCAATCAAGGCAAGATGAGGTAATTAATCCGGCAGAGCAAGAGAAGGAATTCCAGACATGTAGGAATGGTAGTAATTCAACCCTAAACCTAGACCTAACCCTAGACCTAGCATCCACCCGCAGTTGAGGCAGAACAGTTTAAAAAAAATATCTTGAGTGTTTGTTTCTGCAACCTGCCTAAAGATTTTTAAAGACCTTTGTATTGTCCTAGATCCCACATGCAAGCAACCATCTTTCCCTTTTATGATGTAGTCAAAAATTGTTCCTGCCTTGGACTTACACCATATATTCAAGCTTGAGAGAACAGCTCCTGTCCCTGTTCAAAACCCCTGCCTGTGTGATTTTGGAGGAGTAATGAGTAAGTCAGAAATGTTTTGCTTTAGATTTTAAAGGAAAGGAAAACTAAGGTTAGCTGGCACTGATTTTCTAGTGTATCTGCAAATAAAAGGCAGCACTGTATAACTTCTGGATACCTAAAAGATGCTGAGCTAGCTGCATCTACATCTCTGGGTCCTTCTATCTAACCTTGTTAATCAAGCTCTTCCCACAAGTAGGAGTTAACCAAGGAACTTTTGAGTTTAACAGGAGCTGTCCTGTTTTCCCCAGTGATACTTGAAGAATTACATGTATACTTTTTCCTCTTTGGTCTTTTGCTTAGCAAAAAGTTAATTCTCCACACTAATCAGAGAAAGGATAAAACGTTCAGCTGGGAAGTGAGAGAACCTAATGGGCAGGTAATTAAGGAATTTGCCAGGGGGATTCGGAGATACCGTAGATGGAGGAATAAAGAGGAAGGAGGGAAGCGGGATGGAAATAACTGCATTTATATATGCTCAGGGAGGATTAGAAGCGGAATTGCAAAAATTTACATTCTGTTTTGATTCGGAAAACATCTACATACCTGAACAGACTCCAGGCGTTCAATGGCATCGTTGGCAGAGAAGAAAAATAAAAATGAAAAGTTAAAGGCACGAATGGGAAAGGAGGAAGGGGGAAAGAGGGGAGGGGAGAGGAGAGAGAAGGAGAGGAGAGGAAAGGAAAGGAAAGAGGAGAGGGGAGGGGAGGGGAGAGAAGAGGTGAGGAAAGGAGAGGAAAGGAAGAGAAAAGAAAGGAAAGGAAAGGAAAAGAGAGGAGAGGAAAGGAAAGGAAAGGAAAGGAAAGGAAAAGAGAGGAGAGGAAAGGAAAGGAAAGGAAAGAGGGGAGGGGGAGGGGAGGGGAGGGGATGGGAGGGGAGGGGAGGGGAGAGGAGAGGAGAGGTGAGGAAAGGAGAGGAAAGGAAGGGAAAGGAAGGGAAAGGAAAGGAAAGGAAAGGAAAAGAGAGGAGAGGAGAGGAGAGGAGAGGAGAGGAAAGGAAAGGAGAGGAAAGGAAAGGAAAGGAAAGGAAAGAGGGGAGGGGAGAGGAGAGGTGAGGAAAGGAGAGGAAAGAAAGGGAAAGGAAAGGAAAGGAAAGGAAGAAAAGAGAGGAGAGAAGAGGAGAGGAAAAGAGAGGAGAGGAGAGGAAAAGAGAGGAGAGGAAAGGAAAGGAAAGGAAAGGAAAAAGATGCAGCAAGTTTCCATCGATTGAATCCTAAATCCTGCTGATCATCACTGTGCACTGAACTGGTTTAACTGGGTGCCTTTCTATCCTGTACAAGAAGCAGCCACCGCCAATTCAACTCTTCCCTGTTGCAATACCTGGGTTTAAGCCAGGGGTGGGATTCAATTTTTTTAACAACCAGTTCGGTGGGTGTGGCTTAGGTGGTGGGTGTGGCTTGGTGGTCATGTGACTGGGTGGACATGGATTGGTGGTCATGTTATTGGCTGGGTGTGGCCAACTCAATATCATTCACATCGAGGCATGCATCTCCTCTCTTGGCCTCTCATGACTGTGGGGATGCTTCAACAGTCGTAAGTGTGAAAAATGGTCATGTCATTTTTTTCAGTGCCATTGTAACTTTAAATGGTCACTCCACACAAGCAAAGTACCAGCAAAGGAGGGGAAAAAAACTCCAGAGATGTTCTTGAGATAGGAAGTCTAGTTCTGCCAAGAATGTAATAAGGGTTAACAGAGAGGCAGTTTCTGTAAGCAACCCCAGAATGTTTCCTTCCTGCCTTCCTTACAGGATTAGGCCAGTAATTTCCTCTAACAACCGGTTCTCTGAACTGCTTAGAATGTTAACAACAGGTTCTAGCGAATAGGTGCAAACTGGTAGAATCCCACCCCTGGTTTAAGCTACAATCATTTATTCATGAAGACTTCCCATAAGTTTAGCACTGAGCTTGCTGATATGCTCCCAGTGGCCAACAAGGCCCTGTTCAGCTGAATGGGTCTCAGATAGTTCAGGCCTATTCATTTATTCATCACAATTCTACAACTCCCATCTCACCTAAGTGTCCCTAGGTGGCTTACTATAAATATGGTGAACAGCCTCGGGGGACATTTCTCTGTTGGGAGGAATCCCATCTACCTCTTGCAATATCACCTCCACATTGAGACCAGGTGTGTGTGTGTGGTTGTGTGTGTGTGTGTGTAATGGGGTAGCCAGAGATAAGTGTCAAGGGCATACAGATTCTCTTGTTTATTCTCTGCTTTTATAATTGGCTGATTAAGTCCCCTTTCTATTTGTTTTTTTTTTCTTCCTGACAATCAGATGGAGAGCTATAATATTCCACTTGTATCTTGTAATTACCATTATTTTCCTCCATGTAGATTTAGGGTGAGCTTAGCCAAGGGGACGAGGGGTAGGGGACAGATGGGAAAAGGGACGGACATAACATGTCGGACTTTCGGGCAGAGTCAGACCATGATCCGTATTCATGAAGCTGGGCCCAGGGCAATGAGATGGAAGAGGAAACCGAAGGAGCTATGCAGGATAGACAGTTGAGGACCTGAAGAAGGAGGCAGCCATCTTAAATCTGATAGAAAGGCAAATTACGCAGGAAAGTGTCAATGTCAGCACAACAGCCTTACAAGCCTAATTACCATAATGAAGTGAAAGAGTCCAATCAGCAATCTGGAGCTAATCTTTCATGTATTACAGGTCTCTCTCTTTTGTCGGGCTCCAGAACTAAATGTGTTTTTAATGAAGATATTCCCAGACTCACTGATAGCTTTCTTCTTTCTAACAGGGAGGCGATTGGAATTCTTGAGAAGAGGGCCATTCTGCCACCTCTTTGTTAAAAAATACCTGTAACCTAGCTGGGTTTTGGATTCTTGTGGAAGATGCCTTGAGAAGAGATTGCTGAGGGCAGGGACAGTTTGTCTTCATTTTCCCAATCACAACTCTGATTCATAGAACTATCCCCATCCCACCTCTCCCCAACTATCCCCCATCCCATATTGAAGCTAGTCATTCAATTCCCCTTCCCCTTCCTCCTCCTCCTCCTCCTCTTCTTCTTCTTCTTCTTCTTCCTCTTCCTCCTCTTCCATTTCCTCCTCTTTTTCTTCTCCTCCTTCTTCTTCTCTTCCTCCTCCTCCTCCTCCTTCTTCCTATTCCCTCCTCCTCTTCTTCTCTCCTCCTCCTCCTCCTCCTCTTCCTTCCTACTCCTATTCCTCTTTATGAGCATAGCAACATTTGGGACTCAATCAAGTCTTCTTAATAATGACCATCTTGCCCTGGCAGGGATAATTAAGAACATTCTTGTTCACCAAATCTTACTCCTTGAAGGACTCAGCCATCTGCTGTATCGTAGGAATCCAAACGTTTTGCACCTCCCCAAATCTCTCCAAAGAGTCCTCAGAGATCCTGCAGAGAGGATCACCAAGGGCAGGCTTGCAAGAAAAATATGGAATCTTTCCCTTAAGCTTTAATGGATACGCTCACCCTTTCATATTCAGGGTACGATTTTTCACCGAGGGGCTCTTTTGGGGAAAGTGTATCATAATCATCGTCATCATAATAAATACAATTAAGGCCTCCCGGTAGCAGTAAAAAAAAAAAGAGAGAGAGAGAGAAAGAAATACAATAATTACAGCTGCTTCAAATTCCGCAGCCTCCCAGAACTGTTGCTCTTTGGCCCTAGTTATTGCCAAATCCCTGGCCAGGAAACCTAGCAAAGGGGAGGCAGATACACCTGGTTGACCTCCTGACTGACAAGGTGTTTTGTCCTGTCTTCCTGAACCACTGGTCTGCTTGACAGTAATAGGCCACGTGGAAAGGTGACTACGCCTCATTGCTCTCCACCTCAGTGGAGAGCACAAGGCTATTCTAGAACATATGAAGTACCCACCTTGCTCAGGAGGGAGAAGGGAGGGGCAGAGAAGTGGCACGTATGTTCACATCCTCTCAATTCCTATTAAAAGCTTTGCTTTTCACACACACACACACAAACACACACACAGAGTGTGGTGGTATTACAATTGGCTGTGGGCAGAGTTAGCCTGCAATACTGTATTCTAACCACTGTGGAGGAATGAATGAATGAATGAATGAAAAGGAAGGAAGGAAGGAAGGAAGGAAGGAAGGAAGGAAGGAAGGAAGGAAGGAAAATAACAACAGCACTTAGACTTATATATCACTTCACAGTGCTTTTATAGCCCTCTCTAAGCCATTTACAGAGTCGGCATCTTGCCCCCAACAATCTGGGCCCAAACAATTTACCCACCTCAGAAGGATGGAAGGATGAGTCAACTTTGAGCTGGTGAGATTTGAACTGCCAAATGGCAGGCAGTAGAAGTAGCCTGCAGTACTAACCACTGCACCACCGCAGCTCATTCACATGATTTTCCAAAAACTTCCTGACATAGATGAGCCATCAGCTAGAGGAACAGACGGCCCAATGCAGTGTAAGAAATCTTCCAGGTGAGGTTTGATGGTCATCTGTTGGAGATGCTGCAATGCATTCTGCCCTGCTCAGGGAATTGGGTGAGGCTTCTAAATTTCCTTCCAAGTCCATGATTATGACTTTGTGTAACAACTAAGCTAAAAAAAAAACCCAAAGAAACACCATTATAAATTAGTCTTACTAAGCCTTTTTTCCTGCAATCCGAGGCTGCTGAGTCTTATCATTTGCTCTGCTGTTAAATGCTTCTTTAGATCCTGTAACTTCTTATCATGCTTGTTTGGAACTTTGAGATATGATATCATATGATATTTTTGTGTTCTTGGTAGGGAAGATAGAGCTGCCTCTCACCTTGAATGTCTCTCTAGGACTGAAGGTAAACATAAATTCCCCTCCTCTACCCCAACTATAGATCAACTTCTATATATTCATAGACATTTTCAATTGGAATGGGACAACTCACCTCATCCCACTGGCCCCAATTTACTTGTCCCAGTCACCTTACCTCAACCAAATCCTTGTGGCTGACTTGCCATGGCCAACTCACTGTAGGACAACTTGCTGTGGCCAACTCGCCATGGGCCAATTTGCCGTGGGACAATTGAAGATGAGGTAACTCAATAAAAGGACAAGTTGGTTGGACAAGGAGCGATGGTGCCGATGCCCCCGTGGGCCGCTTAGGTGGAGCTGTGGTGTCCCTTCCTTCCCTGGGGCCCCCACCGGTGGCAGAGGTGGTGGGCCTGGGGGGGGGACTGGCTCTGCCTGTGACTCTTTCCCCCCCGGGGGTCTCACCGGTGGCAGAGGTGGGACGACCGGGGGGAGGCAGAACATACCCCAGCTGGACTGGATTCCATTTTCCATGGCCGGAGGACGGCAGACGCTGCGGACACTCCGGGACTGCCGAGATGGGGCGGCCGGGTCCACGGAAGTACCCAAGGACAGAGCTTTGGGCCTTGAGGGATGCCCCCCTCTCCCTTAGGTGGCCTTCGAAGCTCTCTAAGACCTTCCGCAATGAGGGATCCTGGGATCCGGAGTGATGGTGGGGTCGGGGAAACCGGGGAGGGCGTGGTAAATTTGGGCTTGAAAAATTTTTAAGGGGATTTTTTAAGGGGGAAAAGTCCAGGGCGGGCGGGGGAGACAGCCCGCATGGAATTGGGGGCAGCTGGGCCGGCGAGCGCGCCTGTGGGGCCTCGGGGGTCCCCGTGTCGGGGTGGCAGACAGGGGGTGGGCAGCCGGGGGCCAGTTTTATCGGCACGGTAACTGGGAGAGGTAGGTATGCTAGGGGTGGAGGGCCATATCCGGTTAGGGGATCGCGCTCCCGATGTTTACAAGCGGTAGCGCGCTCCGACCCTCCCTACCCATCCTGCAGCCCTGGTTGTCCGGAATCTCAGGCCCTGAATACCCGGCTGCTGTTGTGCAATGCCAGGTCCGTGGTTAATAAGGCTCCCCTGATCTGGGAGTTGGCTCAGGAGGAGGCCGCGGACCTGGTAGGTGTCACCGAAACCTGGTTGGGCCCAGAGGGAGGTGTCCCTCTGGTTGAGATGTGCCCACCAGGTTTCCTTGCATTTCACCAGCCTAGGGCTCAGGGAAGGGGCGGTGGGGTGGCGGTGCTTATAAAGGAAGTCCTTTGTCCTAGGGAGGCCACTGTCCCTCAGACGGCTGGCTGTGAATCTCTTTTTGTGAAGTGGGGGCAAGGGGTTCAGATGGGTCTTTTGTTGACGTACCTGGCTCCCTGCCACGTCTCATCGGCCCTACCCGGACTCCTAGAGGTAATAGCCGGGCTGGCGGTTGAGACCCCAAGGCTCTTAGTCATGGGGGATTTCAACCTGCCATCGCTCGGTGAAACCTCGGGGTTGGTCCGGGAGTTCTTGGCTTCCATGACGGCCATGGACCTGACCCAGTTAGTTTCTGCCCCCACTCACATGGGAGGTCACATGCTGGACCTGATTTTTGTCTCTGGGCAGTGGTTGAATGACTGTAATTGGGGGGATTTAGTTATTACACCCTTGTCATGGACAGATCATTCCCTCCTTAGGCTGGATTTCTGTTCCGCTACCCCCCACCGCAGGGAGGCGGAGCCACTTAGATGGTTCCGCCCCAGGCGCCTAATGGATCCGGATCGGTTCCAGAGGGAGCTTGGGCCATTTCCTGAATCTCTGGCTCTCAGCTCGCCTGGAGACCTGGTGGCCACCTGGGAGGGGTCGGCTGCCGGGGCCCTGGAGCGAGTTGTGCCTATGCGACCTCTGACTCGGCACAGATCCCATTTGGCTCCGTGGTATACGGAGGAGCTACGGGAGATGAAGTGCCGAAAAAGACGTCTTGAGGGCATTTGGAGGGCGAGCCGTTCCGAGTCTGACCGAACACAGGTGAGATCTCATATTAAGACTTACCTTGTGGCGATAGGGGCGGCGAAATATTCGTATTTCTCCGCCCTTATTGCATCAGCAGAAAATCGGCCTGCCGCCCTGTTTAGAGTGACCCGCTCTCTACTTGAACCGAGAGCGCGGGATGACCTCTTGCAGGGTAGAGCGGAGGAGTTTTCCCGATTTCTGCATGATAAAATCGCTCAGATTCGGGAAGGGCTCGACTCCAATTGGGTGGTCCCGGGGGAGGTGTCCGGGGCAGGTCTTGAGAGTGTTATCTGGGGGGAGTTCGATCCTGTGACCGCTGAGGGTGTGGACAGGTTGCTGGGGGGTCTGAATGCCACCACCTGTTTATTGGACCCGTGTCCTTCCTGGTTGGTTTCGGCCGCCAGGGAGACGACACGAGGCTGGCTCCAGGGGATTGTCAACGCTTCTTTGAGAGAGGGGGTGCTCCCTACCGCCCTGAAGGCGGCGGTGGTGCGCCCCCTCCTCAAGAAGCCTTCCCTGGACCCAGCTATTTTAAACAACTATCGTCCAGTCTCCAACCTTCCCTTCGTGGCGAAGGTTGTTGAGAGTGTGGTGGCACGTCAGCTCCCCCAGTACCTGGAGGAAGCAACTTACCTCGATCCGTTCCAATCGGGCTTCAGGCCTGGACATAGCACTGAGACGGCATTGGTCGCGTTGGTTGATGATCTCTGGAGGGCTCGTGACAGAGGGTTCTCCTCTGTCCTGGTCCTATTAGATCTCTTGGCGGCTTTTGATACTATCGACCATAGTATCTTATTGCGACGGTTGGAGGGGTTGGGGATTGGTGGAACCGTCCTCCGATGGTTCTCCTCCTTCCTCTCTGACCGTTCGCAATTCGTGTTGGCGGGGGGGGAGAGGTCCACCTCTAGGCCCCTGGTTTGTGGGGTGCCTCAGGGGTCGGTCCTTTCTCCCCTCCTGTTCAACATTTACATGAAGCCGCTGGGCGAGATCATCCGTGGTCTTGGAGTGAGGTGTCATCTGTATGCAGATGACACCCAGCTGTACATCTCCACTCCGGACCACCCCAACGATGCTGTGGGGACTATGTCTAGGTGCCTGGAGGCCGTGCGGGACTGGATGGGCGGGAACAGGCTTCGGCTCAACCCATCCAAGACCGAGTGGCTGTGGTTTCCGGCGCCCCGATATAGCCAGCTGACACCTTCGCTGGCTATTGGGGGGGAGGTTCTGCCCCCCACAGAGAGGGCTCGCAACCTGGGAGTCCTCCTGGATGTACGGCTGTCGCTTGAACATCACATCACGGCCGTCTCCAGGGGGGCGTTTCATCAGATCCGTCGGATCTACCGGTTGCGGCCCTTCCTGGATCGGGACGCCTTGCGCACGGTCACTCAGGCCCTTGTCACCTCTCGCCTGGACTATTGTAATGCCCTCTACATGGGGCTCCCTGCGGGGAGCATCCGGAGACTCCAGTTGGTGCAAAATGCAGCCGCGAGGGTGATTATGGGGGCGTCGCGTAGCGCCCATGTGACGCCTCTCCTGCGCGAGCTGCATTGGTTGCCGATGGCTCTCCGGGTTCGCTTTAAGGTTCTAGTTTTGACCTTTAGGGCGACCCATGGCATGGGACCAGGTTACCTTCAGGACCGCATTCTACCAACGTTCTCCAACAGGCCGGTGCGTTCCCACAGGGAGGGTCTGCTCCGGGTGCCGTCGGCCGCTATGTGTCGTCTGGCGGCGCCAAGGGGTAGGGCCTTCTCTGTGGGTGCCCCCGCCCTCTGGAATACTCTGCCACCGGAACTTCGTACCGGCACGGACCTGAGGGCCTTCAGGCGCGCGTTAAAGACCTGGCTCTTTGAGCAGGCCGGCCTGGGCTGAGATAATGATTTTAAATTTGATCTCCATTTTTAATTTTAAATTGGGTTTTAAGGGTGGGGAGGGGTTTTCTAATTTTAGTTTACAGCTGATTCTAATATTTAATTACTTTTTAACTTTTGTATTTGTGGGGTTTTTAGATGAGCTGTTCACCGCCCTGAGTCCCTTGGGAGAAGGGCGGTATATAAATGTAATTAATAAATAAATAAATAAATAAATAAGTAGTACCCCCAGCCTTGTGGACTTCTTACTTGAGACGGTTGAAACGTAAAGCAAGACAAGACCCAATGCAATTCACTTGTCCCTCTCTTGAATTGAATTGTCCTGTAGCAAGTTGTCTGAGGTGAGTCAGCTGAGACAAGTCACTGGGGCAAGACAGCCAGTGTGAGTCAGCCTGGGGTGAGTTGGGCACGGTGAGTTCTCCAATCTTGTCAACTTTAAGACTTGTGGACTTCAACTCCCAGAATTCTCCAGCCAGCTCCCAGAATTCTGGGAGTTGAAGTCCACAAGTCTTAAAGTTGACAAGTTTGGGGACCCCTGTCCTAGACCCTCATTCTGTAGGGTCTTTTTGAGCAACAGTAGAGAAATGGGCTAATATTGCTATTTCCTGATATACATTTTTTTTTTCAAATTCCATGGCTACCTCCCAGCTCTAGTCTTTCTTGGTTGACACTTGTCCAAGAATTCATCAGAATTGATTCTGATTAGCTTTTTAAGCTCAGCCAAGTACAGCTAGGAATTGCCTTGTTAATTACACTCACATCATAATTATGATCTAGCTTAGCATGTTCATTTGGAGTTCAGACCTGTTTTGATTCTCTGCGCGTCAAGAAAAACAATTTAGAGGGTACAAATGTTTTCAAAGCTTTCTCTCTTTCGTCCTGTCCATGTTGAATTTTTCAAGACTGAAGCCTTGAAAACATTTATCTCTTTTTCATCCCTGCCAAAGCTTTGGCACCAAGTGCCTATCAGGAGGATCTCATGTGCTGAACATATCATGTGCAAAGCTTGAAGAGCTAAAGGTCATTTGGGGATAAAGTTTCGTTTTTTCTCTCTCTCATTGGCTGCATCTTCACAGATGCAGCTGGAGTCGAGATAATGGTTAGATGGTGCCCGAGCTCTCTCAGAACTGTGGGCCTTTGTTTCTTGAAATCTCTGGCAAAATAATTTGTGCTGGGTTGCTTGTTGATTTATTTGGACAAGCATTCAAACGCAGATGCATTGATTTTGTTGGAGGGGTGGATTAAGCAATGTAATATGATATCAAACCTAGCCATATATGTTGGCTTTTCTAACCCAAAAAGAAGAAGGTGGGGGAAAAATGCCTTTAGATACGGCAGGCTGTTTTATATGGAGAGAAGAATGGCAATAATGACATTTGTATAATGCAGTTGCTTAGGTCAGTGAAAAGCCGTCATGTTTTTATGCACTCAGTTGTCAGGGGTGTTATCACGTTCAGGATTAAATTATTTCAAAACGTGAAAGCAAGAAGACTTTGTTAGCCAGTGAGGCCATTAGCTAAATTCTGCAGTCTGCTTGGAAAGAATTTAAAGATGCTTTGAGTTTTGAGGGTTCTCCTTTTATGCCCCTGGAAACAATAAACCCAGCCTTGGGAGATTTCTCAGCTTCCTCGTGCCATTTATTTCATCCTTGCAAAAAGAAAGCAAATGTGGCAGTGTCACCCCAGTTTGTTTGATGGCTGGATGCAAAAGATTGACTTCTGACAGGTTTCCATTTTGCCATAGCCTTCAGTAAATGGCCTTGACGAGAAAAAAAATAATTAGTGGCTCCTTAAAGTGAGTTACCCATTTGTGAAAGGAGGGGGGGGGAATCTATTATTGTGGTAGCTTTGAAGAACAGGATTCCATATAACTGTAAGGAACACCAAAAGAAATTTCTCCTTTAGAAAAAAATAATAAAATGAAACCTGATTCTTGTCTGATTATGAATGCAGACAGTTTACACAGCATTTGGGGATTGTTTGTGGCAAATTTGAGAAGGTGATATTTGTTTTGGATTTTTCTTTATGCCAATTTTTGACAGCAGCAATAGAAATTTGACATAGACATAGAGAAACAGAGTTGGAAGGAACCTTCGAGGTCATCAAGAAGTCCAACCCGCTGCACGAGCAAGAGAGTTTTTATTGTTTCAGACTAATAGCTGTCCATTCTCTTCTTGAAAGCTTCCAGCGATGGGGCATCCACAACTTCTGAAGGCAAACCATTCCACAGGTTGATTGTCCTCACTGTTAGGAAATTTCTCCTTAATTCTAGGTTGCTTCTCTCCCTGATTAGATTCCATCCATTAGTTCTTGTCTTGCCTTCTGGTGCTTTGGAAAATAGTTTTCCCCACTCAGCCTCTCAAATACTGGAATACTGCTATCAGTGCCTCCACAAAGAAGAGGGGTCAACTTATTTTCCAAAGGACCAGAAGGCAGAACAAAAAACAACGGATGGAAATTAATCAAGGAGAGAAGCAGCCTGGAATTAAGGAGAAACTTCCTAAGAGTGAGGACAATTAACCAGTGGAACAGAAGTTGCCTTCAGAAGTTGTGAGTGCTTCATCACTGGAGGCTTTTAAGAAGAGACTGGACAACCACTTGTGTGAAATGGTGTAGGATCTCCTGAGCAGGAGGGTTAGACTAAAAGACCTCCAAGTTCCTTCCAGCTCTATTCTATTCTAATCTTATATTCACTTACTTCAGCGTAGGTTTCACTGAATTTGATATAGAATTACTGCTCAAGATTCCTGAAAAGCCTGTACGTTAACAATGGAAGAAACAGCGTAGTATCTTTGTCATGAATTAAAGCCTACTGTGAAAGCCTAAAATTAGCATTAAAGGGACCTCTGGAATTTTCCTGCCAATCCTGCCCTTTGATTGGCACTGAATTCGTTGCGATAAAGCCCTCCTCCACTTCCCTGATTAAGCCATCAGGGAGAGAGAAAAAGAACACACCTTACGTTCTATTTAATGCGCCTTTCAGTTTAATTCCTAGCCACAATTAATCTTCATTTCTGGCACTGATATTTGCAAATAACCTTCCCCCCAAAAAACAAAACAAAACAAAAAAAAAAAGCCATTATACTGTACTTACTGCAATTCCTCTCTCTGTCTATTAGAGATAGTCTGATTAGGTTAGGTGACAATTCCTGAATGTGTTCATTGTCCCCCAATCACTATTAACACATCTCTTCACATATTGACTTACAAAACAGGTAGGTATGGGTCAACGGAGGAAGTATTTCCTTTGTGATGAGTGATTTTATAACCTTATTCTTTCTTTGATCTTGAGGATCCTATCCAGTGGTGGGATTCAATTTTTTTTTTACTACCGGTTGTGTGGGTGTGGTTTGGTGGGCATGGCAGGGGAAGGATACTGCAAAATCCCCATTCCCTCCCCACCCCACTAACCTGCTTTCCAGCTCCGTTGTCCTCTGCAGGGCAACCAAAGAAGACCCAGCCAAACAGCTGGGACTTGGGAGGCAGAGAATAGATGGGGCCAGGGCCAGTCAGAGGTGGGATTTGCTGGTTCTCCAAATTACTCAAAATTTCTGCTACTGGTTCTCCAGAACTAGTCAGAACCTGCTGAATGTCACCTCTTCCTATCTGGGAAATAGTAAGGTAGCTTTATAACATGTCTATTATGACAGAGAAATCTCAAACTTTACTATGGTAAGATTGCTAGCAGCATTCTAAAATAGATACTTGGTAAGTTTGGGCTATATTTGCACGTATAAGTATGTGTGTGAGACAGAAGGACTGACAGCTGTCTCTAACTGAACCATTGACTTAGTTCCCATTTTTGCGGCAGAGTCTAAAAGAGAGTATTTGTTTGTACATCGCTTAAGCCTGGAGGAGTTTGGAAAAATGACATCTCTGAACACCCATCAAAACTCTCGAAAGTGACCTGACAATTGTAGAAATAGCTTTATTTCCTTTTAAATAAACTCCATTTACAGTGTGGACAGAGGTTTTGAGATCTACTTTCAGTAGGGAAGTGATCGTCAGTTTTCACACAACCGTGATGACAGCGAAGCAGTCACCGAAAATCCAGCTCTTCTGGGGTTCTTCACAGCAGGAAGAGAAATAGCTGAGAGACGGCGACGCATCTGCTTCTCAGTAGGAGTCTCTGCCAGTGAGAATCCTGCTAATTAATGTCAAATTTACTTTGGCAAATAATACGTATTATCTCCTTCCACGGAAGGAAATGGTGCCAGTATCTTAGATAACTACCTCTTGAAGAGAAGATTCTGAAGGCAGAAATGGAGACTGAGGGTGTTAGAAATGTACATGCAAACACTTGGAAATGAGACAGTACTGGGCCCCTCTCTTTTCTTGATATAATTAGAAACCATTTAGGTAGACATTTCCAAAAGAATTTTTTTTAATCATTATTTGGATGGATATGATCTTATGTTTAATAATGTAGGAGAAGGGATAGGCAGAAACTGAGGGAGGAGTCAAGAGAGTAATCAGCATGGAGTCATTATGTTCCCACAAATGGTTTAAAATCCAACTCCTCTTGAATTCCGTTAACTCTTACCTAGGGCCAATTTATAGCCTACTATTAGTTGACTTTTTTGTGTTTAGGCACAAGCAATAAATCAGTTTGATTGGAACTTATCATGCGGTCGCAATTCTTTGTACCTGACAAATAATGAAGTTTCATCTTCCCTGCATTGAAGAATTCTTGTTTCAGAAATAAGGAGGTTCTGCCCCAGTGTCTAATTGGACCTGCCAGATCTGTGGGTTTGAACAAGAACTTCCAAAAGTTCTTGTTGCTTCCACATAACTGGCACTGAGAGCGAAGACTTCTTGCGTTTTACTTGAGCTCCCTGATTACATTTGACATAGTACTTCATCCACCTATACCTCGATCAATCGATTAATTGCATAAAGTTATATGGTTGTTATCTTGCCATCAACAAACATAAAATTAGATTAATAAAGCCAATAGAAAAAAAACAGTAATAAAGATGCCAGGCAAAAATTATTCAATCAAATCATTCATTCAATCAAATCATTCAATCAAATCGTTCATTCATTCATTCATTCATTCAGTTTGGGTTATGGGCCCTATTCAGTTGCATAGAGGGAGCCTACAATTGTAATTTCATTGCTCTGATTTGCATCTTCTGGCACTGATTACATCCTGCTTAATCTCATCAGAGATTGTGCCAACCCCCTTTTCATGTTATTTTTATTACATTCATTTTATTTCCTACTATAAATGCATTGCCATTTCCTTTTCTTTAAAAAAAAATATATTTCCAATAGATAACTGCAATTTCCTTAGAAAAATCATGGTGCATGTAGTCCCATTTGATTAGGCACCATACAATTCTCCAAATCTTTTTGGACAAAAGCCCATGATGCATGAATGATTTTACCAGGGATTTAACCTTAGATAACTCCAAAGCAATTTTAAATTGGTGGGGTTAGAACAGCAGGCAATTAACCATTTCTAAAGCTCTGCTGGATTGCACTAGCCAAGGTGGTAAAGAGATTTTGTCGAAGGTCTATTTTGTCTATAAACTGCCTAGTGGAAGTTGAGTTCTGGGGGAGTTAAATGGCCTTCAGTCCTGAGCTATTTTAGAAGGTGGAAAGCACTTTAGATTCAGAGGATTGAATTTTAAAAAAATTGTCAAGCATGATTCACCAATAATGGAAAGTCCACAGTGGAAACATTTAGCAAAAGGTCTATTTATCAGCATTTTTCCAAGATCCATTCTACTTTCAGAAATACTATAACTTTTCCAGAAAAAAACTTTTCCAGGGGGAAAAAAAAACAACTTTCCTGATCACCAAGCACAGGGTTAGCTCCGTAAATTCAGATTCCACATCTGCTTACCTGTCTGCTGATCTGCAAGACTAGACTGAAAACATTTTTTTTTTCATATATATTTACATTCTACAAAAGTACCCCTTTGGTGAAAATGCCCAAATGTATAGGGCATGTGTACAAGGCTTTTCTCTGAGTCACTCTCAATTTTTAGATGTTTTTAGAAATAAATGTTCTTTATTTCTATTGCTCCATCCCTTGCGTATGCAAAACAGGTGTCAAAATACAGCTGTTTAAGTTGGTATTTTGAATTACATCCAAGGTTTTCTTTCTGTAATCTTTTGCAGAGGTGTTATTGTTTGCTGTTAGGAGATAGCTTGATTAGTTGCATCAATTTTAATTTAATAGAAGGAGGACTGTTTAATGCAATAATATTATCAACATACATCATCCTTTTATGAGAACGGCGAGGCAGTCATTGTGTACAATCACCACTGCTGGAGCTGGTAAAAGCTCTATGTCATATTTACCTTCTCCATACAATAAATCATTAAATTTGCAGATGATACAACAGTGGTCATCTCCAGGGCGGGTTGAGTCTGCCTATCGAGATGAGGTGGACCGATTGCTTTCATGGAGTGGAGACAATAGCTTGGTCCTCAACACCAATAAGACCAAGGAGCTTATAGTGGACTATAGAAGGAACAGATCAGACATCCAGCCCTTGCTTATCAATGGAGACTGAGTGGAGCAAGTGGCCAGTTTTAAGTTTCTTATGTTAAAATAAAAGAGGACCTGACCTGGGGTGCTCACATTGCAGCCCTGGTCAAAAGGGCCCAGCAGAGATTATGCTACCTGAGACTTCTCAGAAAACAACAACTGAATGAAAAACTGCTGGTGACCTTCTATCGCTGCACCAGAGAGAGTATCTTAACTTACTGCACCTCTGTATAGTTTGCCAATTGCACAGTGGCAGATAGGAAAGCACTCCAGAGGGTTAATGTCATTGCCCAGAAGATCATTGGTTGTCCTCTCCCCTCTTTGGAAGAGCTTTATAGCTCCCGCTGCCTTAAGAAAGTCCAAAACATTCTCAAAGATCCATGTCATCCTGGGAACCCCTTTTTTGAACTATTACCATCTGGCAGACAGTACAGGACAATAAAAACAAGGACAAATAGGCTGAAAAACAGCTTCTATCCCACAGCAGTAGCTCTTTTGAATTCTGCTGTATAGTGCAGAGTTGGTGCGATGTCAGGGGTTTTCAGTTCAATGTGTGGAGGGTGAAGGATGTGTGTTTGTGTTTATTTTCATGGTCATGGTCATGATGTGCACTAAAGATGGTGTTTGATATCGTTGTATGAGGTGCAATGACAATAAACTAAACTAAACTAAACTAAACTGAAATCAGGATTGTGAAACTGATGTTCCATATCATATACAACATTCTAAAAAAAAATGAACACAGCTAAAAAATTTCAAGGAAAACATTTTATTACTCCTCTTAAGAATATCTGTTATACAGTTAATCTTCGACGTATGACCACAATTGAGTCCAGAATTCCTGTTGCTAAGCAAGGCAGTTGTTAAGTGAATCAAAACCCATTTGACAACTCTTTGACCCAAGCAAATCACGGCAATTGTTAAATGAATGGCTCAGCAAATTTGGCTTACCCCATTATCAGAATTCAGTCGGGAAGGTTACAAATGGCAATCATATGACTCCAGGATGCTGCAAACATTATAAATACATGCTAGTTGCCAAGCACCCAAATTTAGATCAGGTGACCATGGGAATTCTACGACAGTTGTAAGTGTGAAGATGGGTCTTGGGTTACTTTTTTTCTCAGTGCTGTTCTAACCGCAATCAGTTTGCTAAATGACCTATACAGTCTACATTAAGTTCCACCCTTTTTATAATAACATATTTTTGCATGCTTCCCCCCCATCATTACTACTCAAACTCATTTGCAAAGTTTATGAGAAGCATAGTGAGTTGATTGGCCACTGTAGATTCTACTTGCCAGAGTTTAGTAATATTGCTCTGGTGTGAGCCACTAAATAGCCTTATTCACTTTGTTCCATGTTTTTCATTGGTTATGAAAACTCATAAAATCTTATTTAAGAAATTCATTGCTGTTATAAATTGGTTTCCCTGTTGATTTTTAGGCAAGCCTCTCTTTCCCCTGGCAGCTGTGTTTTCTGGTTTTTAAGTGCAAACTCAGCTCTCCATTGCGTGCAGTCAGATTACCAAACTGACTCAACCAGGGTTTCTATCATTTATCTTGTTTTATTGTCTTGATTTGTGCTCTGCATTAAAAAACCAAACCAAACCTGTGGGCTATCTGAGATTTATAGCTCTTTTTCTTTCATTTTGCAAAATCAGAATAAAAATAACAAAGGGAAATAATGAAGGCATGCGCACACAAACACACACACAAGATTTCACATGCAGGCTGTGTTGGTTGAACTCATGTCTGGCGTTTTGTTAACTGAAATCAGTTTGGTCTAGATTCAGCCAGTAGTCATCACTCCCTCCCTCCCTCCCTTATCTTGGACCTTCCTTCCTTCCTTCCTTCCTTCCTTCCTTCCTTCCTTCCTTCCTTCCTTCCTTCCTTCCTTCCTTCCTTCCTTCCTTCCTTCCTTCCTTCCTTCCTTCCTTCCCCTCTCTTTCTTCCTTCCTTCCCCTCCTCTTCCTTCCTTCCTCCCTTCTTCTCCTCCTCTTCCTCCCTCCCTTCCTCACTCCTTCATCCTTCCCTCCCTCCCCCCTCCGTCCTTCCTTCCTTTTCTGTTCATGATGCATTCTAAAGGATTTGCTGTTGATTATAAGTCTATTGATTGAGATGATCATAATTTAATATAAAGTCCATCTTGATGGTGAGTTAGCCAAAAGATATAGTAAGGATGTGACATATAGATGTGTGTTTGTGTGTGTGTGTGTATGTGTTTCCATTTTTGTCACAAATAAGTCTAGAGAAACAAATCTAGAGAAAACTGGATCAGGATTTATGCATCCAGGCAATATAAGGTATAACTCTTAGCTAGAATTCTTGACAATTTTTCATGTAGTGGTACGTATTAGCCATGCAAGCATATCCTCACTCAAAAGTCCAGGCATTTTAACTTTGCATTCCAACATGTGGACGTCCTTAAGTATGGTATATATTCCACACATCTTGTTCTAGCATTCCTAAACTGGCCATCTGTCCTGAGTAAAAAGTGGGGGCTCTAATCCCACTGCTAGATCATAAGTCAGATTTAACTGTCAATCCAACTGAATTCCATAGAAGAAATGAAAAGAGATGTCACCTTATTTGTTCATGAGATCCAGTGTTCCCTCGCTGATGGAACCAAGAAGAAGGATTACTTTCTGGTGGCTTCCTTTCTATGGAAAATCATACTTGTAGACATAAGATTGGTCTCCATCTTGACACTCTTCCAAAAGGCCCTGAAGATTTGGTTTGGCCAGCCAGCCTGGGGACCTCAGGGCAAAATGATCTCATCAAATAATTTGTTCGATTGTCATCACTAGGAGTGATGGGGGTTAATTAGTTTTTAATATTTAATATTGAGGCTTTATTTCTGTAAGAGTCAGTTGGATGGCCATATACATTTTCTTCACAAACAAATAAAAGAAATATTGATTAACCTCAGGCTATAAAGCCTCCAGATTTGAAGCTAATGTTGATTTAGTTGCTTTACTGTGATTTAACTTTAGTATGATTATTATTCCCTATATATTACAAACCCTTCCAATATCAAACTATCAACTTGGCATCAGATTCTGGCTTAAGTGTGATTGTAAGGCTTTAGATTGGGCAAAACTGTGGCAGAAGGTTGAATCCTGGCATTTTTCCTGTTTCTTCAATTTATTGAAACAAACTCCAGGATAAGCTGCCTGTATTTGATGATTTATCAGCTGAGCAGCTGGGGAGTAATTAATATTGCTTTAAAAACACTTTTAATTTTAGGTATTGTTACCTTCAGCTCTTTTTTTTTCTTTTGTTTTTTTCCCCTCCAGGCTGACTTACTTTAATACTACATTTTTTTTATGCTTTAACTTTTATGTTATCACTTTAATTATGCAGCCTTTGGAGCTTTCAGAATAGCTAATGAAAGTTATTTACTTTCATTAATGATAGTTTCTGTTCATTTCTCTGTTTCTCAGAAAGGAAGCACATTAGGGGAAATTTGCAAGATTGGATGGAAATCCGAAGGAGTGTAAGACAAGGAGAAATAGGGAGGAACTGAAAAGAATAAAAGGTATTTCAGAGAAAGTACTTACTCAGAGATAAAAGCTATGACACGGTGACAATTCTCGAGGAAAAATAATATGAGCAGAGGGATGGAAAAAAAGAAAGGAAAATGTTCATTTGTGGGAAAAGAAGCATTGTCATGCACATTAGATTACTGACACAGAAATAAAAGTGAACTTCATTCTCCCAACTTGAAAATATTCCATGTTGAGCAACTTCTATTGATTTTCACTGAGTTAATATCAAATGAACACATTTAACATTCAGGGCTGTAGGTTAATTTATGAATTACATATCATTTGTAAGTGAAAAGCCGCTCTCTGAAAATAATCTTAGTGGCGCTAGCAATATTAATATTAGTTGGAAGGGACCTTTTAGGTCTTCTAGTCCAACCCCTTGCCTAAGCAGGAAACCGTACACCATTTCTGACCAATGGCAATCCAATTTCTTCTTGAAAGCCTCCAGTGATGAAACTCCCATAACTTCCGAAGGGAACTTCTGTTCTATTGGTTACTTGCTCTCCCTGTCAGAAAATGTCTCCTTATTTCCAGACTGAATCTCTCCTTGTTCAGTTCGATCCATTATTTCTTGTCTGACCTTCAGGTACTTTGGAAAATAGCTTGATCCCTTCCTCCTCTCTGTGACAGCCTCTCAAGCACTGGAACACTGCTATCCTGTCTCCCCTGGTCCTTATCTTCCGTAGATTAACAGTTCCTGCAACTGTTCATTGTATGTTTTAGCATTTAGTCCCCTAATCATCTTGGTTGCTCTTCTTTGCACTTTTTCTAGAGTCTCAATGTCTTTTTATAGTGTGATGAACAAAACTGGATGCACTATTCTTGGCATGGTCTTACTAAGGCTTTACAGAATGGTTTCAGTACCTCACTTGATCTCGATTGTATCCCTCTGTTAATGCAACTTAGGATTGGATTGACTTTTTTGGCTGCTGCTGCACATGGCTGGATCCTATTTAGCTGGTTGTCCACTAAGACTCCAAGATCCCTCTCACAGTTACTGCTATTAAGCCTGGTCTCACCCAGTCTATATGTGTCCTTTGGGTTTTTCTTGCCTAAGTGTCGGACTTTTCTTTTCCCTGCATTGAATTTCATTTTGTTAGATATGGCCCAGTGTTCTAGTCTGTCAAGATCCATCTGGATCTTGAGCCTATCATCTAAGGCCATGATGGTGAACTTATGGCATGCGTGCCAGAAGTGGACCCTTCTGGGGCTCTTCCGGGCAAGAGGTCATCCGGAAGAGCCCCACTGCGCATGCACGTCTGCTTCCCACCCGCCAGCTGATTGTTGGGTATCTGGTATGCATGTGTGGGAGCAGGGGGCACAGGAGATGTGCATGCATGCACAGAGATGTGCGAGGTCCGTGGGGTGTCTTGTGCACATGCGCGAGATGCCAACAGGGGGTGGGGTGGCACACTCATATTGCCTTCAGTTTTTGGCACGGGAGCCCAAAAAGGTTAGCCAGCACTGATCTAGGATGTTGGCTACTCATATAGAGGGGGTGGGGAATACAGTCCAATTAATTAATTTAACTTTTGGGATGGAGTTCATCTTAAATAAAGCAGGTGAGATCTGAAGAACATGGCAATATGGTCCTGGCTGGTGTCAGACTTTAAAAACCAAGAAAGACACATTGAGATGCTCCTAAGCAGTATCCTTTATTATTCCTCACCTATAGACAGGATCTTGCCAAACTAAAACAACTACTTGCATCATTAAAGATATTCTCTGAGAACTGCTAGGGAGGAGCCTTGTTAACTCTCTTCCTCCCAATCAGAGTATCTAAACTTTGCTGTCTCTTGCTCCTTGGAACACAGCCCCCTTCTGGGAATCCAGACTACATTCCACCATAGTGTCCTCATCAGCAGTGCAATATTCCTGGAACAAAGGATATTTCCCTTCGTTGGCATTCTTGGGTAGATTTATTTTATTTTGGTTTGTCAATTGCTTACAAAATAATAGGTATAAGTAAAAGCATAGTTATGAATACATGAATACATATAAGAAGAATAAAAGAAACAATAGGACAGGGATGGTAGGCACATTGGTGCGCTTATGCACGCCCCCTACAGGCCTCTTAGGAAAGGGGTGAGGTTAATAGTAGAAAGTCTAATGTTACTATAAGATGACTGTTTTCTTATTATCCTTCCTTTTGTGCTGGGAAGCTGCCACCTCCCAACCCTCTGCCTCCCCAGTAAATCCCTGCTTGTACAAAGGGGGCAGAGGGCAATGCAAAATTTGAATTTTGAACAATGAGTGGTATTCAGATCCTTTGTAAATAAACATGGATTGTCACTTTTTCATAAAAAGGAATAGCTTTGTGAGTGATCTTACAGAGACACCAGGGCAGTATTATGAATATTTCATCCCCTAATATAGCTTACCTTTGATTCTTTACAAAGGATTAGGGAACTGTTTTCTTGAGAAAGCGAAGAAGGAGTGCAAGAACTCGCTCTGAGAAGAGGCAAAAACCTGTCCAGGCTCTTCAGCTGCAACCAAACAGGATGCAGGAGGAGAGATCAGGTCTCAATGCTGCAGCGTTGTGTAAGAGATATCCTATCATGTGAGAATGAAATGCGTCTTAGTCTTTGGAAGCCACCCTGAGTTCAACATGACTTGAAACCGCTGTTGGTGATCTCATTCTTTGTCCCTTCCTCCCTCCCTCCCTCCCTCCCTCCCTCCCTCTTTCTTTTTCCTTCCTTCCTTCCTTCCTTCCTTCCTTCCTTCCCTCCCCTCCCTCCCTCCCTCCCTCTTTCCTCTTTCTTCTTTCTTCTTTCTTTCTTTCTTTCTTTCTTTTTTTTCTTCTTCTTTCTTTCTTTCTTTTTTCTTTCCTCTTTTCTTTCTTTCTTTTCTTTCTTTCTTTCTTTCTTCGACTCTTTCTCTCTCCTCGCTCCTCCTTCTCTCCTTCTCTTCCTTCCTTCCTCCCTTCCTCTCTCCCTCTTTGTCTTTCTCTCCTCCTTCTTCTCTCCCTCTTACAGTCTTCTCTTTTTCTTTCCCTTTCTTGCTTCTTCTTTCTTTCCTTTCCTTCTTTCTTTCCTCCTCCTTCATTCATTCCTTCCTCTCCTTCCTTCCTTCCTTCCTTCTTGCTTCTTTCCTTCCTTCCTTTCTTTCTCCTTCCCCCCTCCCTTCCCGCCTCTACTATTTTGGGCTTAATCCTTAGACTAAGCACAGATTCCCATTGCTCAGTGGTGCCACCTTGCATTCACAACTGGAAAGACCTTCTTTGGCTGATCTCAGAAGAGAAGGCGACAGTCCCTCCATGTCTGTGGCTGTGTTGATGAATTCATTAATTCTGCACAAGAAATAAGAACAAGGCTGCAGAGAAGGGGAAAAAAATACATTATAGAAATGTTTTTATTTTCCCATTGCATGTTTTGACGGCACATTCAAAAGCAGGCAGAGCACTTACTTGCATTCTTTACAAGCCTTTGTATTAAGGATAAAGTTCTCTCTACCCACCTCCCCTCCAAAAAAAAAACAAAAAAACAAACAGGCATATTATCTGAAGAATCCTACAAGGAGCTCAAAAAGCGAAGCAGATGAATGAGGTTTGTTGTGGAAGGCGAAGGAATAATTCTGCATATTTTCTACCACCAACCTCTGCTTTTCTCTAAGTGAAATTCAAAATAAATTCAGAGGCCATCCTCTGGCACCTTCTAAGGACTTCCTTTCTTTGCTGATGTCTCAGAGGAACGTCTGCTCCCAAAGCAAACTTGAACAACAGACTCGCTTCTTCAATGATGCCCTTCAAGCAGCCCAAACTAGCCCCCTCCATCCCTACAGACTCCCTTTCTCTCTCTCTCTCTTCTTTCTTTCTTTCTTTCTTTCTTTCTTTCTTTCTTTCTTTCTTTCTTTCTTTCTTTCTTTCTTTCTTTCTTTCTTTCTTTCTTTCTTTCTCCCTTCCTTGCTTCCTTGCTTCCTTTCTTCCCTCTTTGTCTTTCTTCTCTTTTCTTCTCCCCTCACTCCCTCCCTCTTTCCTTTCCTTTCTTTCTTTCTTTCTTTCTTTCTTTCTTTCTTTCTTTCTTTCTTTCTTTCTTTCTTTCTTTCTTTCTTTCTTTCTTTCTTTCTTTCTTCTTCCTTCCTTCCTTCCTTCCTTCATTCCTTCCTTCCTTCCTCCTTCCTTCCTTCCTTCTTTCTTTCTTTCTTTCTTTCTTTCTTTCTCTTTCTTTCTTTCTTTCTTTCTTTCTTTCTTTCTTTCTTTCTTTCTTTCTTTCTATTCTTTCTCCCTCCCTCTCTCCCTCCCTCCCTCTCTCCCTTTCTGTACTATTTTGAGCTGATGAAGCTCCGACTTCAAGCAGCCCAAACCAGCCCCCTCCACCCTTACAGACTCCCTTTAAATATTACCCAGCATATAATTGCGAGGAGCAATTGTTTCCTGATTCTTTTGCAAGGTCGAACTCCTATTGGGCTTCCTCCCACCAAAGAGCGTGTGTGTAGCTCTTTTGGTAGCCAAAAAGGGATCTGGCGCAGTGGTGGGATTCAGCCAGTTCACACCAGTTTGGGGAAACTGGTTGTTAACTTTCTGAGCAGTTTGGTGAACTGGTTGTTGGAAGAAATCATTAGAGCAGAGAACCGGTTGTTAAATGATTTGAATCCCACCACTGATCTGGCGGCCTTCTACAGGTCACCTCCAAATCTCTACTCCAGCCTTCTGAAGCGAGGCAGTGCACACTCATTACCACACCAAAAATCATACAGTCCAGTGGTGTCGGGTGCTAATTAATTTTGTGAACTCAAGCGGGCGAATGGGGTAATTGCCCATGTTCTGTAGGTGAGTTGTACCTCTCACCTTTCTCTTTGTTTACTCGCTTCTCCTTGTTTTATTTTAAGTCTTCAGACACTCTTTGCATAGAGAAGGGAACGAAAGACGCGTTTCAGCCCAGATCGCGGAATAATGGGCCTGGCGTATCCAGAGGCACAGAATTCTAAAGCCAAAGGCATCCTTGCTTGCAAATGGGCGAGGTGGGAGGTACAGGAAGGTTAAGGACTCACTCGGGTTCTAAAACGGCTGTTTTATCTCTTTGCACAACCAGGCTGTTAAGCAAATCTTTTAATTTGGGATGCCTGTTTTGTCTCAGTGTTTTGCAAAACGAAATAAGAAGAATGCTGATGGAGAGGTTTTTCTATTTCTTTTCCTTGCTTCGGTTGAGTTGCAGTCCTGAGAATTTGCCACCACTGCTTCTTATTGTAGCATTGTGTTTAGCTACAAGTTTTACCATTTGGGTTAGGGAGTATTTGCTTTTTAGATTAATCTCTTGGCTTACCATCCAGAGTATCAGTAGCATTATCATAATTTTTTGTCAAGGATGAGGTAGGTTGGGCTGAGAGACCATGAACTTAAACAACTCACTCATATCCACGAACATCACAACGTCTATTTGGTACTTTTTTACTTTGGATGAATTAAAAAAAAAAAATTGGCCCTCGTTCACCTACCCACTTGTGTCTTGATTGATCTTGGAGATGGTTCATCGTTCGCTGACCAAAAGGTGACCACAATTGGAAGCCCCAGCAAGCACACATCTGCATTCATATCCAGAGCAGGATAAACCATGTCAAAGTCCTTTCCCTGGACTTGCAAATATGATGGCAACTTTTCAGAAAGGGCCCCTCCTGCACTCTTTCCCTGGATGCAAGAGAATATGGAAGTAGCTGCTATGGTTTCAGTTTGAGCATCGAGCAGGAAGGAACCTCAGCAGTAGATTGATGTCCCTTGTGGACTACAAGCTGGCTAAAACAGTAGGGGAACCATAGTTAGCTTCCAACTTCACAGCAAAAGAGAAATCCTGTTTCTCCTCTTGTTATCTGCCGCATTCCCAGTTCAAGATCCGATGGCTTTCTCTGATAAAATTGCACTTGGGCTGTTTGAAATGATATCCGTATAGAGTTGCTACTAGAAACCACAAAGTGCATATTCATTCAAGCATTAATTAGTTTGGAGTTGCCTCATTTATCGCTTTAAATCCAGTCTGAGTAACTCGATAGGAGAAGCCCTCAACTTACAATCATCCGTTTAGCGACTATTCGGAGTTGCACCCATCTCTGAAAGAAAAAAAGGGGTGGGTGGGATTTACAGGTTGGTAAATGGCGAACGCCATTTGCGACTTTCCGGTTTCTGACAAGCCAAGTCAATGGGGAAAGCTGGGCTGGTTTAACAACCACGTGATTTTTGCCATGATTGTGGCAAAAAAATAAATAAATCATAAGATCAGGCACAACTCAGTTAATGACTGCCTTGCTTAGCAATAGAAGGCCCTGTCCCAATTGTGGTCGTAAGTCAAGGATTACCTGTAAACAGTAAGCCTCTGCAAAATTTGTGGGAAAAGCTAGGAAGCTCTGAGTATCTAAATTTCAGTTCTTTCAGTAAACAAGATGGTTTTCATACATGGCAATATGTTTTCCTTCCTTCCTTCCTTCCTTCCTTCCTTCCTTCCTTCCTTCCTTCCTTCCTTCCTTCCTTCCTGCCTGCCTGCCTGCCTGCCTTCCTGCCTTCCTTCCTTCCTTCCTTCCTTCCTCTTTCTTATTTTCCTTCCCCCTCCCTCCCTCTTTCTGCCTTTCCTCCCTCCCTTCTTTCTTTTCCCTCCCTCCTTTTCTCTTTCCTTTCCTCCCTCCTTCCCTCCTTTTTCCTTCTTTCTTTTCTTCCTTCCCTCTCTCCCTCCCTTTTTCCTCCCTCCCTCCCTCCCTCCCTCCTTTCTTTCTTTCTTTCTTTCTTTCTTTCTTTCTTTCTTTCTTTCTTTCTTTCTTTCTTTCTTTCTTTCTTTCTTTCTTTCTTTCTTTCTTTCTTTCTTTCTTTCTTTCTTTCTTTCTTTCTTTCTTTCTTTCTTTCTTTCTTTCTTTCTTTCTTTCTTTCTTCCTCCATCATTAATATGATAGTTATTCCTACTTTATTTCTACAACTGCTTCCATTTTGCTTTCTACCCCCTGGTTTCAACAAGACGCATGAGAGGCGCAAGCAGTCGTCTCAAGGGAGACGTGAACACAATCACACTCTTATGAGTGATGCTCCCGGCTTCTTTCTTCTTGCTATATCACTTTTCCAGAATGAAAAGCAGCAAAATCATGTTTGTGACTTTTGATTAACCTCCATGGAAATACATTTACTCCACTTCTCTTCATTTCTAGGTGTGGAGGCAAAGAATCAGAGCTTATCTATATACTGTCATCTTTCTACTCTTGAATTAAGGAGAATTACTACTTCCCCCTCCCCATATAACTTCCAATTCCCAATGCCACCTCTTTAAAATCAACAACCAAAGCAACAAGAATAGCCAAGAATAGGGGGGAAAAAACCTATCACTGTTGAAAAGTAATTTAGTGCTCTGCCTCAAGAAAATAAATAAAAATAAAAGGACCCCTTTGGCTTCTTTGGAAAATATAATTATATTCACTTGTTATTAAAACAAGGGAAGGCTATTGAAGGGAATTAGGCATTCAAGAAGAAAGAACTCTTGCACTTTTAATATTTGCGCACGATCTTCCGCTGTCTCGGTGTTTCTCCTCCCTGTAGATCAATTGCCTGCCAACTTTGTGAGAGCTGGTTACAGATATTAATTTCTAGTGAGGGGCAAATCGCATGTTCCAAGAAGGTGTTTCATTCATTTATTCATTCGTTTAATAGATGAACAATTATGTCTCTCACTCTTCTGTTTCAAAAAAAAAAGAGACCTCTAGGATGGCTGGCAATCACAATAAAACCAGTCTAAAATGAAAGGCGCCATGGAACAATACAGATAGCATCAAAGAATAATCCCAAGAGTAAAAGCTAAAAATAATATAACAGTATGATAGGATATATGATGTGATATGATATATATGAGATGAGATGATGTGATATAATATATTACATATATCATCCTCATTTAACAATCTCTTGTGGGGTGGAGTCTGGGCAACTGAATGGAGCCAGCAGAGTGTTTACTGGCCGGATGCCCTTCCTGTCACCAATGTGGAGTTTTGTTTGGCAGATATATTCTCAGTGTGCCCAGAAAGAGAAATATCTGTCTCTACCTAGGATCGAACTCACAGCCTCCCGATTGTAAGGTGATCTAGGCCACCATACCACTCTATAAGATATGTGATATATATATATATATATATATGTTTTTCGGAGGTTTTCGCGGGTATTTGTATGTGGATCTTTGGTTCTTCGGGTTTTCTCCCGCGTAGAATTGGAAATATCTAGGCGACGTTTCGATGAAGTCTCATTCATCATCTTCAGGCTTGTGTCTTGTGAAACACGACCACGGACCAGAAGCCGTACCGCAGCTGCATCACTACCTGCTTCAAACCCCTCCAACCCATACATGAAGGGAACTGACTCCCACCATGAAGATGTGGCACGACCACGAACGCGAAGCCAAACAACAGGACCACAGCTCACCAGCTCAAATCCCCCAGCAACTGAGACTAACCTGAGTACAACCAAACCCCCACCGGAACAGAACACACCCCCAGCCAATCAAAACACAGCCAACCCCCCCAACCAATCAGAACACAACCAAACCCCCAACCAATGAGAACACACCCCCACCCAATCAGAACACAGCCAAGCCCCCACCCAATCAAGTCACACCCCCACTAGTAGTTAAAAGGAAGAAGCAGCTGCAAGCTCACATCACTCTGAGAAGCACAAGGCCGAAGACACAAGCCTGAAGATGATGAATGAGACTTCATCGAAACGTCGCCTAGATATTTCCAATTCTACGCAGGAGAAAACCCAAAGAACCAAAGATCCATATGAGAATATATATATATACACAAGTAAAGTTCTCATGTGCAGAAAAAGCAACAATGCAGCCCATGTTTCCATCCCCCAATTAAAGTGAATAGTAAGATTCAATCCCATTTCTCAGGAAAACAGAGCCACCACTAAGAATATCCCGTCCCACTTTTACCCACCATTTCTTGCTGCATGAGGGCAGGGCAATGGCTCAGCAGTTAAGATGCTGGGCTTGTCATCTGGAAAGCCAGCAGCCCAGGTTCGAGACCCAAGCACCATGTGACGGAGTGAGCTCCATGTCCTCACCTCAGCTCCTGCCAACCTAGCAGTTCGAAAGTAGGCAAATGTGAGTAGATAAGTAGGTACCACTTTGGTGGGAAACTAACAGCATTCTGTGATGCCATGCTGGCCATACGACCACGGAAATATCTTTGGATAGCGCTGGTTCAACGGCCTTGAAATGAAGACGAGCACCATCCCTTGTAGTCAGCAATGATTAGTAGAGTGAAATCCTCAGGGACTCCTTTGCTTTTATGCTGCTTGTGAACATACTGAAATAGTAGAAAAATTCCCTTTCAGGTATCCTAGCATCAGTTTGAAATGGCCAACCTTAAAAATACCGAGCCAAAATTTTTAGCTTGCCAAATGCATCATGTATATTATAGACCTAAGAAATCAGACATCCTACTCCAATCCTGGGCTGGCCAGATAAGAAAGGGAAACTTTCCCTTCCTTAGGTGTAGAAAAAGAGATTTGCTCTTCGAGGAAACTATAAACTTAATTGTTTGGCTGCTAATTTCTGTCCAAATTCAGCTGAAATGTATTCCTAAATTAAGCTATTATTGGAATGTGGGAAAGACAGAGTGAAGAGTTCCTTTCCAGGGAAGGTCAGATAAGAAACAGAAGAGTTGGAAGCTAGATAACAGATGGACAAGAAGGTCAGAAGAGACCCTATTAGATTCTGTTAAAAATAAAGTTAGAATCTGGTTGTGATTCCTGTTTAATCTACCTGGTAGGCTGACAGTTGTTTAATTGCAGGCCCTTAAATGGATCAGGCATGTTTAAAGCATGTCTACAGATGACTTACGACCACAACTGTGCCCAAAATTTCTGTTGCTAAGCAAGACATTTGTTAAGTGAGTTTTGCCCCATTTTACGACCTTTCTTCCCACAGTTGTTAAGTGAATCACTGCAGTTGTTCAGTTAGTAACAGGGTTGTTGAGTGAATCTCTTTGTCTTTGCATGTCAGAAGGTGATCAGATGACACTGGGACACGGCAACTGTCATAAATATGAGTCAGTTGCCAGGTGTCTGAATTTTGATCACTTGACTATGGGGAAGCTGCAATGGTTGTAAGTGTGAAAAATGGTCATAAGACCCTTTTTTTCAGTGCCGTTATAGTTTTGAATGGTCACTAAATGTGCTGTGGTAAGTCAAGGAGTTCCTGTATTTGGTTTCTATCCTAAGCAATGATGACTCTTCCATTAATCGAGGAGAAAAAAATTCCCACAATAACAAAAGGTTGAACGATACATAGCTGTGTTTGTGCCAAGCATATTTTGGTTAGTTAAAGAGCTTCTTCTGATTCAGCCTTTGCAAATAGTGAAAAATCATTTACTCGTGAGTAAAAGAACCCCCTTTTTATAACAGGGCAGTAACAGTCTTTTATTCACAGGGATAAATAAAAAATCAAACATAATTCGTCCCAACAAACCTGGGTTTATCCAAGGAATCCAAATTGCTTGCTGTATCCTAAAAGCGAACGGTTTGTGACAACTGGCCACTCCCAAACCCCAACTATATATTTCCAAGCCAGGGAGGGACTGGCTAGTGTCTATGAGTTCTTTTCTCTGACAGCCAGCTTATTGATTTCCTGTGCTCTCCTCTCCTTTCCTCTCTACGCAAACGGGCCCCATTTGTTCTTCCCCCTCACTCAGCTCAGGTCCTGACGACAGCTGCCTCTCTACCTGGGGGAGGATGGGAGGCCCCAGCTCTGCCTCTGCCTCTGATGCTGTTTCCTTCTCAGAGCTTTTCAAAGGCTATGAAGTCAGCCCAGGCTCTCCTTACACCTCCTCCTCATCTGACTGCTGGTAGTTCTGCTGGCAGCTGACAGGCCACAACAAGAGCAAGCAACAGCCTTTAGCCAACATGCTAAACCTTAAACTGATTTAAAGGGGGGTGGGGAAAGATATTGACAATAATATTGACAATACAATGCAACCTCAATAATCATGATTACGGAAAGTAAACAAAGATCCTGAAAAATTCTTATCATAAAAATAAAACAGATGCAAGGACTTTTTGCAGTGAAAAACCTCTAATTCAGGTATCGACAAACAGCCTATATCAACAATCCATTGCTGCTAATCAGCTATAGATTTCTCCCTTTATGGTAATTCTTTTAACCAGCTCCCGTCCCTCAAAAATCCATAATTCTTGACATCTTGATAGATTCCAAAGGCTAAGGTTATAACCAAGAACATATGCATATTTATGATGTAGTGATCCAGGGTAAAATTTACAATCATTTTTATTTCGGTTCGAAGTATAGTAGTAATAATAGGAACAGTCTAAGCCCTGTTAGTTTAATGTGCCAGCTCCTGAATTGCTTGCCAACAGCAAGGTGACTGTGACCAACCCTTATCACAGATGGTCCCCAACTTAGAACTATTCATTTAGCGACTGTTTGAAGTTGCCATGACACTGAAAAAAGTGACTTGCAACTTGGTCCTTGCGCTTAAACAACCGTTGCAGAGTTCCCCTTCCCAAACACATGATCAGAACTTGAGTGCTTGGCAACCATAATTTATTTATGATGGTTGCAATGTTGTGGGGCCATGTGATTCACCATTTCAAACTTTCCCAGCCAGCTTCTGACAAGTAAAGTCATTGGAAGAAGGTGGATTCGCTTAACAACTCCATGACTCACTGAATGACTGCAGTGATTTGCTTAATCATCGTCAACTAACAACCCCATAATCCCTTGCAAGGTGGAGTCTACTGAATGGAGCCAGCAGTGTGTTTACTGGCTGGATGCTCTTCCTGTCACCAATGTGGAGTTTAGTTCGGCAGATATATTCTCAGTGTGCCCAGAGAGAGGAATATCTGTCTCTACCTAGAATTGAACTCACAGCCTCCCAATTGTGAAACGAGAGCTCCACCTCTAGGCTATCACACCATTCTGATTTGCTTAACGACTGTTTCAAAAAAAAAAAAAGATCATAAAAGTGGACATCACTCACTTAATGCTTTACTTAGCAATGGAAATTCTGGTACCAATTGTTGTCATAAGACAGGGAGTTCCTGTATAGTATCCTAAATATACTAATCTTTTTTTTTTAATGTGACGATCATAAGAAGCTAATTTCCTACAGTTATTAAAGAAACTCTTTCCTGGTCTACCTGAATAGGGCCCTTAAACTCATAATGCCAGTTGTCATATAAATAGTTAATAATAACATTTGTTCAACATTCTGCACAAGCTTAGGAGTTGATTCTTCCATTCGTTTCCAATCAGGTGGAACTTCAATAACATGAATAACAACTTAACCAAAGGGTCAAAAAACAACAAATTATTGAGTTGGAAAAACTCCCAAGAAGGGGTCTTAAATTACCTCGCTTGGTTTCCTTAAAAACAGAGATTCTGCGGTGAATTTAAAGCGTTAAAAATGATTTCCTGGGAACTGAATTGATCCAAGTAATAACATTGCGAAAGGCCTAATTTACCGTCTCCACAAAAATGAATTTACCTGCTATTTTTAAATGGACATTACCTCATAATGTAATACTTCCATTTCTAAAAGCATCAAAATTATATCTTCAGTTCTGTATTTCTTATACTTATCTTGCAGGATTAACAGCAGGTACACACATGATTGCTAGACAAACTGGGAATCTAATCCTTGCCAGGTTTTTTTTTTTAATTGAGGTTAAGTAAAAGTAGAGTTCTAGAAGAATTTTGCAATTCCTTACTTCAGCCAGTGTGTAAAGGTAGAATAAATATCCAATTATAAATCTGAAAGTGTAGAAAGTCAGATTCACCTTTCCTAAATGTTAACTGTAATTTTTGCAAGGGAAAAAAGAAACACTCACAAGATAGCCTTGCCAGGGGAAAAAAAAGTATTTAATGACCTGTAAATCACTTTAAAATAATGTGATGACATAAATGCAAGAAGACCTCTGGAAACACAAAACAACCTTGCAGTTAAATTCATCTTCATCACACTTATCATATCTCAAATACTCCATGGAATTCCAGACCATCTGTCTATATCTGCCTTCATTTGAATCAAAACATTGGATATATTTTCAACTGCGACCAAAACTTTCCTGCAAACTTTTCTGCCAAAAAAAACAGAGAAGTTGGAAGGCAATCTAAACTCCTAAAGTTTATATTTTAGCAAAATTATAGCTTGATCCCAAAGTGTAATATTTCCAATTTATCGAGAAATCAGACAGGATACTAATGCATTGATGAACCAAGCTATAAACCATATTATCAATATGCAGTAGAAATGCACAATATGCTCTGCCTCCTCCAACTTGCACATACAGATACTCCTCAACTTACCACCACAATTAAACCCAACATTCCTGTTGCTAAGCGAGACAGGTAAGGGAGTCATGCTCCATTTTACAACGTTGCTTTCCGCAGGTGTTAAAAATGAATCACGGCAGTTGTTAAAACACAGTTGTGAAGTGAATCTGGCTTTCCCTTCACACTGCAACCGTCATAAATATGAGTCAGTTGTCAAGTGTTCGAATTTTGACCGCATGACCAATGAGATGCTGCAATGGTGATTAAGTGTGCAAAATGGTTATCAGTCCCTTTTTTTTTTTTCATTGAAGTCGTAACTTTGAACAGTCACTAAATAGACAGTTGTAAGCAGGGCTGGGCTTGAAAAAATTTAGCAAAGGGTTTTCCGCCCGGTTGCTGTGTGGGCGTGGCCATGGTGGGCGTGGCCTAGTCAGCCTCCTGCACCATGGTAGGGTGGGGTGGGGAGCTTTTGCCCTCCCCAGGCTCTGGGGACTTTCTTCGAGCCTCCAGGAAGGTGAAAATAGACTCCCTGGGGTCCGGGGGCATTCTGGAAGTCAGAAACAGGCCCATTTCCAGCCTTCCCAAACTTTCAGGAGGCCTGTTTTTTGCCCTCTCTGAGCCTTCATGCACGCCCTGCACTTACCTGCATCCAAAATGGGCCACGTGGGAACTCCTGGGAGGGGTGGGTTGGGAGGGGCCAGCCAGGAGTGGGATTTGGGGATTCTCCAAACTGCAGAGAATCTTAGCTAGGGGCTCTCCCGAACCCCTGCTAACCCCCAGCAGCCCAGCCCTGACCATAACTCTGCAGTCATAAGCTACTACTTAACTGTCACCAGGAAGAAAACAGGCTATACAATTAACCACGACAGTGTTGTACAAGCTCATCCCATACAGTTTACTTTATCATTCAAAGCACAGAACCAAGAATCTGGAAAATAAGTCCATTCCCCGCTAGCAGGTTGTGTTGATTAACCACAATCGGAGAAGCTGCATCATACTCAGGGGTGGGATTCAATTTTTTTAACAACCTGTTCTGTGGGCATGGCTTAGTTGGTGGGTGTGGCTTGGTGGTCATGTGACTGGCTGGGCATGGCCAACTCAACATCACTCACATCGAGGCACGCATCTCCCCGCCTGGCCTCTCGTGACTGTGGGGATGCTGCAACAGTCGTAAGGGTGAAAAATGGTCATAAGTCACTTTTTTCAGTGCCATTGTAACTTTGAATGGTCACTCCACACAAGCAAAGTACCAGTGAAGGAGGGGAAAAAACTCCAGAGACGTTCCTGAGACAGGAAGTCTAGTCCTGCCAAGAATATAATAAGGGTTAACAGAGAGGCAGTTTCTGTAAGCAACACCAGAATGTTTCCTTCCTGCCTTCCTTACTGGATTAGGCCAGTAATTTCTTCTAACAACCGGTTCTTCAAACTGCTTAGAATGTTAACAACCGGTTCTAGCGAATAGGTGCGAACCAGTAGAATCCCATCCCTGGTCATACTAACTGTTTTGCTAAAGTACCCTGCTCTCTTCCTGCAGGGTAAAGAATGCTGTAGCTTCAATTGGTTTAAATCATCATTTGGCTGTCCACTTGCTTGTGTATTGTTAGTTAGACTTCATATAGGACTAGCTGCTGAAATTTGTTGGCTGATGTTTTGAGATTTGAAAAAGGGAAATTGTAGGCAGTTGAAGTTTTTGTAACCTCTGACTCTTAATACGAAGATGTGTGTGTGTGTATGTGTGTGTATGAAGTACAACACTCCCCACCCACCCTATCTGTCTGCTCTTTGCCTATAACGGATGTCTTGCTTGCTGGTGGCTGCCCAGCTAAGATGGCATTCCAATATATGGTTGAGTCTGATCCTATTCAGCTCCAATGTTGCAACACTGAAGTTCCAAGATGGCTTCAGTCAGGTCAGCTTCAGGGTTGATGTTGTGGGTGCTCCAACACTGGAGGTTTTTAGGAAGAGGTTGGACAACAATTTGGTATAGGATTTCCTGCTTGAGTAGGGGGCTGGACTAGAACAGGGGTCACCAACCTTTTGGACCTCAGGGACCACCAAACTTATAATTTTAAATCCTGTGGACCAGAGACCCTGGGAAAATCCCAAAAAAAGTCTGCAGGAAAATTCCCCACCCCGTTTTCCTACCGATTGATCATGCTTTATTTGGGATCACAGGATACCATCTCCAGCTCCATTCTCAGGGAGAGAGAGAGAGAGAGAGAGACTTTTGGCTTCATGCAAGGAAAGCAGCAGAAGCAGCAGAAATCTTTCTTTCTCTCCCCCAAACTCCACCAGAAATGAGTTGGCACAGCCTCTTGGAGCAGGAGGCCTTACAGGGTCCCAAAGACTCATTTCTGGCAGAGTTTGGGGGAGAGAAAGAAAGACCTTTGCTGCTTTCCTTGCATGCAGCCAAAAGCAGAAGAAGGAAGAAGCAAAAAGAATCAGCCTGGTGACCAGGCCAGGCGTGTGAGGCAAGTGGGGCAAGTTCCCCCCTCCGACCTTTCCCCCCTCCCCTCACTACCTTGTGTTGTTTGCAATGCAAGTGACACAAGCCTTGTGTTCCCACGGGCCATGTGGGCAGCGCAGCCTTGTGTTCCTGCGCAGCCTGGATTAATTGCTTTGGGGGTGGCATTTCTCTGAGGACCACCAAAATTTTCTCATGGGTTAGCGACCACTGGACTAGAAGACTTCCAGGGTCTCTTTCAACTCTGTTATACTGTATGCTGTTATCCGGAGTGGGCGGCCTTATGCACTTTTCTAAATAAAATAAATGAGAACTGTTTTGAACAGGAGGAGTCAATATAGGCTTAATGAACCCCGTTAACTGAAAAATCCCAGTTCCTACCAATTTCATTCCAAGCTTATCCCTCGCTTTCAAACACAGCAAGTGAAGGGAGGGAATCATGAAAAGCAAAGGAACTAATTTACACACCGATTCATCTCCTGGATTTTTAATTTCTTCACCACTCCCTGCAGTAATGCACCTATAGACTCCGGCAGATGTTATCTCCAGCAATATTTTGTGCGGGAGGGGAAAGAGAAAAGATGGTCGTGTTCAAATGAGGAAAGGGAGAATGGGCCTGAAATAAAACCCAGGTAAAAAGGTGGCAACAGTTTTCTTCCTTTATTCTTTTACAAATATATATATATATATTTAAGGCAAAAAAAAAACAACCTTTGTTTACATAATAAAAAAAGAACAGAAGAAAGGGAAATTACATCCCTCAAAGGCAGTTAAAATTAAGTGTGTAATTTATCTTTGCAAAAGGGTTTTTTTTTTTTTAGGGGGGGTTATTTTACTTTAAAAGGAACAGCTCAACTGTGTGTTTCGTGTTATTAATATTTATACCTCATCACAGAATGTTGACAGATTAATTATGCAACATGGTATGAAAATCAGCAGGCAGCGTGGGAGGCTGGTGGCAAAGTTCATGTATTAATAACTCAGCGGGGTGGCTTGTATGCAACTAGGATGCTCCTCCGTTATCAGATACTATGTTCCCCTGTTTACCCAAGATGCCTTCAGCTGGTTTATCTCGACCTCCCTGCCTCATTATTGGGATAGATAAAATGCCCCGGAGGCATGGGGAGAGAATGGGAAAGTGCTTCGTTTCTTATTTACTTAAATTCCTGCCCTGCAAAAAATGATGTTAATATGAACTAATGTTGTTTAAGGGGGAAAAAAAAATAAATCTCAGTGCTTCCAAATGCAAAAGAAAAAGTCGGCAGTATTCTAAACATAAAGGACCGTCCGTGTCCTTAAAATTATCTTTTTTGGTCTTGATGTGTTGTGTTGTGCTGTTTTTACTTGACCCTCTGTTTGTTAGTGAAGTGGGGCTATTGGGGTTAGGAACATATTTGGAAACTGCGTGTTACGGGAATTTGGAGGACTGTGTGGATTAGAGAGCTAGTTTGGTCTGGCGGTTAAGGCAGCAGGCTAGAAATTGAGAAACGGGGAGTTCTAGTCCCACTTCAGGCACAAAAGCCAGCTGGGTGACTTTGGGACAGTTACCAGGAGATTGTGAGTTCTAGTCCCAGCTTAAGGACGAAAGCCAGCTGGATGACCTTGGGTCTATCATCAGGAAACTGTGAATTCTAGTCCCACTTTAGGCATGAAAGTCAGCTGGGTGACTATGGACCAATTATTAGGCAACTGTGAGTTCTAGTCCCACTTTAGGTATGAATGCCATCTGGGTGACTTTGGGCCTATCATCAGAAGACTGTGAACTCTAGTCCCACTTTAGGTATGAAAGCCATCTGGGTGTCTTTGGGCCAATTACCAGGAGACTGTGAGTTCTAGTCCCACTTTAGGTATGGAAGTCAGTTGTGTGACTTTGCACTTATCACCAGATGTGAGTACTAGTCCTGCCTCTGAAAGCTGGCTGGGTTACTTTGGTCCAGTTCCTCTCCCTCAGCCTAATTCACCTCATACACGATACTTTTCTTCTGATGAGCAAAGTCAATGGAGAAACCAGATTCACTGAACAGCCATGTTACTAACTTAACAACTGCAGTGATTCACATAACAACTGTAGCCAGAATGGTTATAAAATGAGGCAAAACTCCCTTAACAAATGTCTCACTTAGCAACAGAAAATTTGGGCTCAATTGTGGTTGTAAATGGAGGATAACCTGTATTCCTCATCCAAATTTCTCTGCGGGGAGGGCAAAACCAGTGGCTGAAACATCAGAAAACTTTAATAAGCTACTCTTGCCAATTCCTCCCAGTAAATTGGATGGAAAAACAGAGAGAGAAGAAAGGAAGACTTTTGAGTTATGCAAATCTATAGGGTAAAGAACAGGCTAAGAGAAGAAAAGATTCCATCTTTTCTTTTCAGAAGCAAGTAAGAGCTTGCCAAAGGAATAACATTAAATGTTGTCCTGGCATTCTTATTTCTGACTTTCCAATTTCAACTGCAGCCTGTCTCGTTTTTTGTTTATTTTTTGTATGTTGTTGTTATTGTGCTTCTACAGTGTTTCTTTCTGAATAGTTGGAGGTTTCATTTTGAAATGGAAGGATCAAAAAGTATTCTGGACAACAGCAAGGGGCCTTTGAAAAGATATTAGAGAAATTAATGGAAAATAAGGCTGTCAGTCACCACACTCTGGAAGTTTATTCGCTGTCTGTGATATCAAAGGCAGCCTGCATTTTAATGCCAATTACGCGCAGCAAAAGAGGCACTATTAAGTTAATAATTTGCTTGTGAGCTTCCAAAAAGCATCTGGAGGAGAATACGAAGGAGATGGGTGGTTGGTTAAGAAGTTTGACATATAAATAATAAATACAGTATTGGAACTACAGCTAGGCTGCAAAAATCTGGATGACTAATAAATAGCAGACAAAACATGCAAAGTTTTGTATTTCTCTTTCCTGATCATGCAAAGTTTTGCACCCCAGAAATGGTGTCACTAACCGAAAACCGGGAGGCAGAAGTAAATGAGCCTTTGGCCCAGTCTAGCACAATTCGTACATAATAATCTTATACCTATGCAAGCAACAAGGAGAGAAGCAACCTAGAACTAAGGAGAAATTTCCTGACAGTTAGAACAATTAACCAGTGGAACAACTTGTCTCCAGAAGTTGTGAATGCTCCAACACTGGAGGTTTTAAAGAAGATGTTGGATAACCATTTGTCTGAAACGGTGTAGGGTTTCCTGCTGGAGCAGGGGGTTGGATTAGAAAACCTCCAAGGTCCCTTCCAACTCTGTTTATTCTATTCTATTCTATTCTATTCTATTCTATTCTATTCTACTCTACTCTACTCTACTCTACTCTACTCTACTCTATTCTATTCTATTCTATTCTATTCTATTCTATTCTATTCTATTCTATTCTATTCTTTCCTTATTCTATTCTATTCTATTCTACTCTACTCTACTCTACTCTACTCTACTCTACTCTACTCTACTCTACTCTACTCTACTCTATTCTATTCTATTCTATTCTATTCTATTCTATTCTATTCTATTCTATTCTTTCCTTAGTCTATTCTATTCTATTCTATTCTATTCTATTCTATTCTATTCTATTCTTTCCTTAGTCTATTCTATTCTATTCTATTCTATTCTTTCCTAATTCTATTCTATTTTACACACACCCTTCTCATTCTATGCAATTGAATTGAAAACTCCTGATATTGCATGAATATTGCACTCTACAATAGAATTCAACAGAGTTACTGTCCTGGGATAGAAGCTGTTTTTCAGCCTATTTCTCCTTGTTTTTATTATCTTGTACCATCTGCCAGATGGTAATAGTTCAAAAAAAGAGGTGCCCAAGATGAGATGAATCTTTGAGAATGTCTTAAACTTTCTTAAGGCAGCGGGGGGCAGAATGACATGTGAATGACAAACCTGAATTTTTTTTTTTAATTTATTTTAAACAATTAAACTGAATTGTTAAATTGTCCTGCAATGAGTTGCCCTATGGCAAGTTGGCCGTGATGAGTTGGCCATGGCATGTTGGCTACAGCGAGTTGGCTGTAGCAAGTTGTCCCATTCTACCCCAAAGCTTTTCCAGCTTTGCAGCCCAGTTGGGGGTGGGGAGAGGGGAGAGGGGATGGTTCTGCATGAGTGGTGGAGAAGTGTGGCATGTATGCGCACACCTTCCTTTGCATGATTAGTGGGCACGTGCAGTGGTGAGATTCAAAAATTCTTTACTACCGGTTCTTGGTGGGCACAGCGTGGCTTTGGCTTGTTGGGCATTGCAGGGGAAGGATACTGCAAAATCCCCATTCCCTCCCCACTCCTGGGGGAAGGATACTGCAAAATTCCAATCCTTCCTCACCCCACTAACCTGCTTTCCAGCTCCGTTCTCCTGTGCAAGGCAACCCAACCAATCAGCTGCGATTCGGGAGGCAGAGAATAGATGGGGGCGGGGCCAGTCAGAGGTGGGATTTACCGGTTCTCTAACCTACTCAAAATTTCCGCTACCGGTTCTCTAGAACTGGTCAGAACCTGCTGAATACCACCTCTGGACACGTGTATCTACCACTCGCCAAATGGAAACCTATGCACATGCTCGCCTGCTGTTTGTGCAGGTGGGGGATATACACACCTGCCACTTCCTTGGCCCAGTTCCGAAGGGCCACAACTCAGGAGTTGGGGACCCCTGATGTATATAAGCAGGTATAACTGCCCCAAGTCTACCTCCAGATTTCCAGTTCTGGCTTCTGTCGTTTTCTTGCCTTTCTTTTCCTTCACCATCTGTAACAGTGTTGTATTTTTCATGGATTATATGAAGTTGCACCATGACGGGTTTCTTTATTTCCCCAAACATCAGTTGGAATGAATGCCAGTTCAACAATAACAAATGAATAGCATTTTGTTTTTTTTTCCACAGCGCGGCCGTGCCAAATTTTAGAGCAAAGAATATTGCATTCGCGGTTCCAATCAACCATTGAAAATTGAGAATAATGCCCCTGGCAAACGGTACTGCACAACTTGGTAACGCAACACAGTTGAGACACAAATCAGAAACATTAATTCGTCCCCCCCCCACTGTACAATAGGTGTGGAGGTGTTGATTATTGTCAAATAGTAAATTCATGGATGCATTATTTATCTCCAACCAATATGTTGGATGAGCTTCAGCCTGCAGTTCATTTTTTTATGATTGATCCAAAGGACCAAATCAGAGAAGTAAAAGAGTTAGTTCATTGTTAAGGCGTCACTTCGTTTCAGCTGATCCTACACTTTATATTCCTGCAGTGGAAATAAGGAAGGCAAATAACCGTGTTAGAGCTGAATGCCATCAAGTGCTTCTGTTGTGGCCTGTGGGCCGCCGGCCTCTCCAGCAGCTGAATTAGATGAGGAGGCGGCGTGGGAATCAGGATCAGCATCAAGGCAAGCTGAGAGCTCCGAGGAGGAAGAGAGAATGGAGCTGAGAGAGAGAGACAGAAACAGAGCCAGAGCCAGAGCCTGGGCCATCCATCAGCCCTCAGATGGAGAATCAACAACTCCCAGGTCTGGAGGTGGCTGATGAGGAAGGGGAGGAATATCTGGGTCGAGTGCCTGACATGCAGATGCATGGAAGGCAGAGGAGAGGAGAGCAGTGGAAATCTATGGGCCGGTCCTTGGGGCAGAAGAGCCACCACTGCTAGTGAAACACCCCATCCTACCTCTGGGGATAAAAGGCAGGGGGCAGAGATAAATAGATGTGACAGACAACTATTGTTCGTCTGCAGTTAAAGAGAAATGTTTTGCCAAGGCTGTTGCGGCTCCTAATAAAGGAATCATTGCTTCAATTACAGAAGGTTTGTCATGTCTGGGGAGCTGGGTCAGAACAGGTTCATTCAAACCCCATCTTCTCTGATGGCTTCCAATGCTGCCTTCAACTCTTCGTGATCTTCACATAACCAAAGTGTTTGGCAGACATCGTTGCCTTGTTCCACCTGAAAGGGCAGCTGAGAAGAATTATTTTTACTGGATACAACACCTTGTAGACTTCAAGGAGCTTTCCTTCTTCATCCCGCCTTACATCTCTTTTATTACTTCTTTGCAGGACAATTATACCTCGTTTTTTTCTGCTGCTGTTTTGTCAGTCCATTGGAAGGTATCCAGGGTGCAGTGATATTTCTAAGGCTTGGTTTTTCATCAAGAGAGTTTTTCCCCTTTCCAAGTCAAGAGTCTTGTGATTCTTCCAGCTCTAGCTGGACTCATGTCGCTGGTGGAACATTGAAAAGACGCTAAAGATTTGATACCCAATGTAACTCACTCCCCCCCCCCCCCCAATTGTTCTGATTCTTCAAGTATGTTTCTCAGCTATTGAGGGAGCTCCACAATTTTTTTTTTGCCTAAGGAGCTTTTGAGAATCTTAAAGCATGGGGTTTTTTTTTCAGCCAGAGCATGAAGCAATTGAAGGAAATGCAGACTACAGGGAAAAACTAATGGGGCCCAGCTTTGTGAGTTTCAGATCATGGGCCTCTAAAACAGGGATCTCCAACCTTGGTGATTTGAAGATTTGTGGACTCCCAGTGTTCCCCAGACAGCATGACTTGCTGGGAAATTCTGGGAGTTGAAGTCTACAATTCTGGGAGTTGAAGTCCACAATTAACCAGTGGAATGGCTTGCCTTCAGACAGAAGTTGTAGGTGCCCCATCACAGGAGACTTTTAAGAAGAGACTAGATAGCCACTTGTCTGAAATGGTGTAGAGTCTCCTGCTTCAGCAGAGGGTTAGACTAGAAGACCTCCAAGGTCCCTTCCTGTTCTGTTAAGTTTTCAAGTTGCCAAGGTTGGAGACCCATGCTCTAAAGACCTTCGCCAACCAATTCTATCATGACTAGAATGCCATCCCAATTCTGTAGTCTTTATTTGGAAATTGGCTCCTCATTTATAGAAAGAGAAAAAAGAAAGAAAGAAAGAAAGAAAGAAAGAAAGAAAGAAAGAAAGAAAGAAAGAAAGAAAGAAAGAAAGAAAGAAAGAAAGAAAGAAAGAATCACATATGTTCCAGTAGCCATTTCCAAATTTCTTGTGTTTGTGTGTGAAACTGGGGCACAGGAGAATTAACTCCCATGTTAACAACCATTCCTTCCCCCTTTCGTCCGCCCTCCACTTTCCCTCTAAATCAGGGGTGTCCAACCTTGGCATCTTTAAGACCTCTGGACTTCAACTCCCAGAATCCCACAGACAACCGCACATGGCTGACTGGGGAATTCTAGAAGTAGATGTCCACAAGTCTTAAAAGTTGTCAAGTTTGGGCAGCCATACTCAAAATGCTCATTGCTTGCTTACCAAAGTGAAAGCTAATTACAAAACCTGAAAAAAATAAAAATAAAAACCCCAGCCTGGTTCTGAAAATTTGTGTTTTGGTTTTCAAGCTCCCCTCAACTGACTTCAGGCAGGGATCTGCAGATTTTTGGATAGCCGTCTTGGCAGGTCTGCTCCCCAGCTTCCAGGCAGGGAAGCTAACCCATCCTCGCCAGCTCTAGTTTCTGAAGCAATCAGAATCTTGGCTTGAGAGAAATCAGCCGAAGAGAAGAATGTTTTGGAGGGGAAAAGAGAAGCTAAATGCAAGCACTGGCAGTTCAGTTATCAGAGCCCAGCGCCTTCTGAGCTGACAAAGCTGGTGTTACTGCCTGAGATGCAACGACCGATTCCCTTTCCTTCTCTGTTTCTTCTTCCTCTTCTCCGAGACTTCTGCAGCAGTGCTGGGATTCATTTTTTTTTACTACCAGTTCTGTGCGTGTGGCTTGGTGGGCGTGGCTTGGTGGGCATGGCTTGGTGGGCGTGGCAGGAGAAGGATACTGTGAAATCTCCATTTCCTCCCTACCCCACTAATCTGCTTTTCAGCTCTGTTCTCCTATGCAGGGCAACAAAAGAAGTCCCAGCCAATCAGCTGGGACTCAGGAGGCAGAGAAGAGATAGGGGCAGGGCCAGTAGTGGGATTCAATTTTTTTTACTACCAGTTCTGTGGGCGTGGCTTGGTGGGCGTGGCTTTGGTGGGCGTGGCAGGGGAAGGATACTGTAAAATCTCCATTCCCTCCCCACCCCACTAACCTGCTTTCGAGCTCCGTTCTCCTGTGCAGGGCAACCAAAGAAGACCAGCTAGGACTCCTAAGGCAGAGAATAGATGGGGGCGGGGCCAGTCAGAGGCGGGATTTGCCGGTTCTCCGATCTACTCAAAATTTCCGCTACCGGTTCTCCAGAACTGGTCAGAACCGGCTGAATACCATCTCTGCTTCTGCTGATGACGTTGGGCATGAACATTTTAATCTGGCTGTTTTTTTTTTTTTCCCCTCCTGCTCCAAATAGAGCGTCAACCTTTGCAGATCAGTTCCCTGTCTCACTATTATCTCTCCTTCCTTCGGCTGTCAGTCTAGTTGGTGACAGCTCCCTGCCGATGTCTCCCCGCTCTCCGCCATAGCTATTTCTGTAAATGAGATCAGCGCATCGGCTTTTGTTATTTGTCAGCAACTTTTTTCTCCAATCGTCCTTTTGCGTGCTGGCTGGTTCCTGATTGAAGGCTACGAATTTATGAGTTCTGCTTAACAATTTTTTTTAGAAGGAGCAATTATTGCTCTGAGTTATACCTTTGGGGAAGAGATAACAGAGTAACAGAACCTTGAGTGATGATATTATGAAGTTTTCTACTCTCTATTTATTTATGTGTTGGTCTTTTTTAACAGAATAAGAGAATAACAGAGTTGGAAGAGACCTTAGAGGTCTTCTGGTGCAATCCCTTGCTCAAACAGAAAACTTTATACCAGTCGTGGCTAATCTTTTTGGGCTTGTGGGCTGAAAATTACATGTGCCAGCACCCAGAAGGCAATCTGTGCGGTCCCTCCACACCCCCTGCGCATGCACATACAACCCCCGTGCTATACGTCTCTGCTCATGCTTGCGAGACCCCCGTGCGCCCCGTGTTACTCTGCACATGCATGCACATCTCCTATGCACTCCCCACCCCTCGCAAATGCGCACTAGATACCCGACAATCAGCCATCGGGGGTGTGTGTGTGGCTTGCACGCATGCGCAATGGGGCTCTTCCAAGCGATCTTCTCTCATTTGCTGGCAGAAGTGAGATAGGTTCGCCATCATGACTCTATACCATTTCAGACAAATAGCTGTCCAATTTCTTCTTAAAAACCTCCAGTGTTGCAGCACCAACAACTGTTGTTCCACTGATTAATTTCTCTTTATTTCTAAGTTGCTTTTCTCCTGGATGAGTTTCCACCCATTGCTTCTTGTCCTGCCTTCATGGGTTTTGGACAATCAGCCCCTTTAGATATTGGAACACTCAGGGGTGGGATTCAAAATTTTTAACAACCAGTTCTGTGGGCGTGGCTTAGGTGGTGGGCGTGGCTTGGTGGTCATGTGACTGGGTGGACATGGCTTGGTGGTCATGTTAGTGGCTGGGTGTGGCCAACTCAATATCACTCACATCAAGGCACGCATCTTCTCGCCTGGCCTCTCATGACTGTGAGGATGCTACAGTAGTCGTAAGTGTGAAAAATGGTCATAAGTCACTTCTTTCAGTGCCATTGTAACTTTGAATGGTCACTCCACACAAGCAAAGTACCAGCAAAGGAGGGGAAAAAGACTCCAGAGAAGTTCCAGAGACAGGAAGTCTAGTCCTGCCAAGAATGTAAAAAGGGTTAACAGAGAGGCAGTTTCTGTAAGCAACACCAGAATATTTCCTTCCTGCCTTCCTTACAGGATTAGGCCAGTAATTTCTTCTAACAACCGGTTCTCTGAACAGTTTAGAATATTAACAACCGGTTCCAGCAAATAAGTGCGAACTGGTAGAATCCCACCCCTGGGAACACTGCTATCATATCAACCCTCGGCCCTTCTTTTCATTAGACTAGACGTACCCAATTCAAAATAACGTTATTTTCCAAATTCTCTTTATCATACAGCTTTTAGAAAGACCAAGAAGTACATTGTTGAAAGTTGCAAGCTCTCTCTACTGATTATCCTGATTCCAACCTGCGCTGAAAAATTTATGTCTTCCTAATTTTATATGAATTTCCCAGAAGAATACCTTCTGAATTTATAGGAAAAAGACGTGCATGAAAATATGTTTCTCTTTTCATAAACATAGTATCTCCCTTGCCAGGAGTCTTTGATGAATATTATGTCAACTGTCTCCTTTCAGATAAGGAAAATTTCTATCTCATATAATGTTGCCAGGTTTTTGTATAGCAGCAGTTAACATCTGCAAACAACTGATACTGGATTGATAAAAAGCTTATTTTACATAGTTTTTATTACTTTATAAGATAACTTTTAAACTGCTGGCATTCATTTTATACCAATGGAATTGTTGTATATGATCTATCACCACCATAAATTTGTATCTGTTTATTTATGTTGGGTAATTTTTAATGTTCCTCACACAGTTTTTTCCTCCCTCTCTCTGTAATTCTATAAAAAAAATGGTTAGTTGTCTTATGGTAACATCTGTCTGGACAAATTACAGACAGCTAAAAATAAAGACTCATAAATAAATATAGAACAACTACTGTCAACAGCACTGTGGTGGTTTTTAAAATGCTGATATTTGTGGTAGATTTTAAATATATTCTTTGATTGTGTTTGGAAATTCCGCCTGGGAAGGATTGGTCTGCAGGTTATGGTTAGAAAAGCCAAAGTTGGTAGCTGATGAAATAATCAAAGTGTCAACTCATAAAATATTTCTATGGTCTTTTTAGAGTTGCCAACAGAAAGGGGGGAGTTTTGAAAGAGCAATGCGGTAGCTTGGAAATTGAAAGTGCCGCTACGTGTTACTAGCATCTTCCTTCCTGAGGATTCCATCTTTTGAAAGCTGATTTGCTCCTAGCTTGGCGTCTGAGCAGATGAACTTTGCCATCTTCCTGCTCTGTGTTAAAAGTTCCCCCAGCCTAGGGGAGCTGGCAGGTAGCAGATGGAGCTGCCTCCTGCAGATTCCATGCCTCAGTGCCTAACCGGCTTCCCTTCAGAGGCGGATGGCTCCAAAGAAGACTCAGGGGTTTCTGCAGAACATTTTCTGGCTTGTTGTTAAGGAATCGCCACAGGGAGTGTTTGCCAATGGCAAGGTTGGATGGATGGATGGATGGATGGATGGGTGGGTGGGTGGGTGGGTGGGTGGAGACAGACAGACAGACAGACAGACAAACAAAGACGGATATGATATGGAGAGAGAGACAGGCAGGCAGATAGATATGATATAGATAGATAGAGATAGATATTAGATAGATAGATATTAGATAGATTGGTTGATTGATAGATTGATAGGGACAGACAGACACAGATAGATAGATGATAGACAGACAGACAGATAGATAAGAGAGACAGACAGACAGACAGACAGAAAGACAGATGGATATGATATGGACAGAAAGAGACAGACAGACAGGCAGATAGATATGATACAGATAGATAGAGATAGATATTAGATAGATAGATATTAGATAGGTAGATAGATAGATAGATAGATAGATAGATAGATAGATAGATAGATAGATAGATAGATGGGTTGATAGAGGCGGACAGACAGACACTGATAGATATGATATAGATATAGATAAGATAGATAGATAAATAGATATTAGATAGATATTAGATAGATTGATAGATTGATAGAGACAGACAGACACAGATAAATAGATATGATATAGATAGATGATAGATATTAGATAGATAGATAGATAGATAGATAGATAGATAGATAGATAGATAGATAGATAGATAGATATGGAGAGACAGACAGACAGCCAGACAGACACAAATAGATATGATGTAGATAGACAGATAGATATTAGATAGATAGATTGCTATTAGATAGATAGATAGATAGATAGATAGATAGATAGATAGATAGATAGATAGAGGGAGAGAGAGAATCAGAAACACACACACACACACACACACACACACACAAACAAACAAACAATCTTCCCTCAAGGTTCAAGTTGGATGCTGTTTCCAGATGGTTACCATCTGATACCATCTGATACTTTTCATGATTGAGGTCAAACGTCTCTGCGCAGTGTCATTCCCGGTGCCAAGAATAACAAGCCGAGTAAAAGAAGACCCTGCTGGTAAAAAGTCAAAAGAAAAGCAGAAAGGTCAAAAGGGAAGCCATATGGCTTGTGGAGTTTAGCCCCAAGATGTTGGCAGGACTGATGGATCTCCTGAGCTTTCGCTCTGAATTTTTGTTTTCCTGATTTCTCAGCTGTCTTGTTTTCTGGCCAACCCTAGTTATTGTCGCTTGACTTGTTGTGAATTTTTAATTGGTGATTATGTGAGGAAGTTCCCCGTTTTATACAGATACGTTTTTTTTTTTTTAGTAGAATATGTACACTTGGTTCCAGGCCACGCTAAATATTAAGAGTTGGGATTTACAGTAAAACCCTGGTTGAAAATTGCTCTTTTCAACAGCATTCTAGTTATACCACCCTCAATATTTTTTTTTTTCAATTTCTATGCCCTGACTTGTCATCCTTGCAAAGGAAAGTTAATTTCCCTCTGATCACATCTGCTGGAGATTTTAAGAAGAGATTGAACAACTATTTGTCCAGAATGGTGGGGTCTTCTGCTTCAGCAGAGGGTTGTAGTAAAAGACCTCCAATCTTCTTTCCAACCCTATGATTCCATGTTCTACCCAGATCAATCACACATGACAATTATGTACTTTTTTTTTTAATGATCAGGTTTCAGAATTTTGCAAAATGGTGTTCAAATTTTTGCTGTTGCAATCATCATCATCATCATCATCATCATCATCATCATCGTCATTTAATGACCCCATAAACCCTTGGGGGGTGAGTCTGGCCAACTGAATGGAGCTAGCAGTGTGTTTAATGCCCAGATGCCCTTCCTGTCACCAATGCGGAGTTTTGTTCAGCAAATACATTCTCATTGTGCCTAGAGAGAGAAATATCTGCCTCTACCATTGCAATAGTGGTCAAAATTTATTTGGCTTCACTGAATCTAAGCTATTGTTAGTCATAGCTAGAATTGGATTTTCTTCTAGAAATCCTCTGTTTGTTTTTTTTTATCTTTTGCCTTTTTTGTCTGGGACCATATATATTTAATAGATTTACATTTAAACTTAATTTGAGTTCTTGTGAATCAGGACCATCTCATGAAAAACCCAGAACTGTCTACTGCTTTCAGAGCCCGTCTGAAAATGTCTGCTAAATTGCAGTTTTTAACGTGATAAAACAGAGACAGTATAGAAGTAAATGGCATATAAGTACTTGTAATAAGAAACAAATGGGAAATTGGGATGTTGACAGAGAATAATCATGCTTGCACTATATAATTTAATACAATTTGCATTTAAATCAAATCAAGTTTTTTTCTCTCCTGACTCTGCCCAGATGGTAGGGTATAGATCTTTTAGCACAACGTCCAAAATGTTAAACAACTGGAAGGATAGTTCTAGCCTATAAAATACATAAAGGAATTTTTAAAAGTTTTCAGGCAGCATTTAGAAATTATATAACTGATGAAGTTATTCTAAATGTTATTCTTGCTTTGTTGTTTACGTTATTATTTACATTACCTTGTCCATCATCTTCATATCTGTCCTATTACTGTACCACTGAATACGAAGCATTTCTGAGCAGACTTTGCTGCCCAAGGACAATAGAAATTAATAGCTCACAAATTTATATAGTCTCAAATTCCTGGATTATCTTGGACCATCCTTCCTTCCTTCCTTCCTTCCTTCCTTCCTTCCTTCCTTCCTTCCTTCCTTCCTTCCTTCCTTCTTCTGGAAGCCTCCAAAACATTGCTTCTTGTCAATTGTTTCATCAATTGCTCCATGAATATATTTTGAGGATTCATGTTGCTCACCTAGATCAGGGATCTCCAACCTTGGCAACTTATTGACTTGTAAAGTTGCCTGAGGACTTCTAGGAGTTGAGATCCACAAGTCGTAAATTTGCTGAGGTTGGAGATCTCAGTTCTAGACCATGGTTCCTCAATCTTGGTAGCTATTAAAGATGGGTAGACCAACTCCCAACTCTCAAGCTGGGGAATTCTGGGAGCAGAAGTCCACGCATTTTCAAGCTACCAAGGTTGAAAAACTATGGTTTCAAAGGTAATTCAACTCAGAGTTCCATGTTTCCAATACATTTCTTCAAATAGTGTTCTGACATCTTGGCCATTTGCTGGTTTTGTGATGAATCTCCCAGAAGCAGACTGCAAAAATCTATCTGGCAAAAAGCAAAACTACAGGCCTTTCTCTATCCCTTTGCTGTTGAGAATTGATCCTTTAGATTCTTCCAGCACAAATCTGATATTCTTGTTTGTAGTTATTTGTCTTGCTGGTGTCTAGGGAAACAGAGTGACAATCCATGGGATGGTTTGAAAATGATTTTTCTGGCTGACGAGATTCAATTGAGACTGGAGTTTGCTTCCCCAATTGTATTATGTGTTCGGGACATTTATCTCCACTGATAAATATGCTGGGTGCTGGAGAATGCAAACTTGGTTGTGCATTGCATACTATACTCGTTTTATTCTGCAATTGATTTACCTGCCTAGTCAGTTACTGCTTTCTATTCCAACTCAAGCCCTTTTAAATAAACTTATTTGCAAGAGCAAATTGTGCATTTCCATGAAACCTGAAGAGCTGCAGCAGACTATTACTAGCTCACGTGAATACATTTTGCAGTCATTGATAAGTTTATTCCACCACTCTCTTCCTGCACGAATCTGCAAACAATGAAAATAAAACCAGCCTCCCAAATTCCAGTTAGACCCCGTTTCTATATGCGCCTCTTAATGGACTTTGACATACAATCTGCGTTTTGGAGTGTTCCTTTATTCCCCTCCCCCCTCTCAGATTATGAATGGTTAAAGATGATTTTTCTTGCCAAATAGGCAATTTTAGATCCGTTGGAAAACTCTTTCCAACTAAAATAACATCCTACAAAACTTCAATGAAAAAAGGAGAAAAGAAAGGAAGAGGAAGAATAATTTTTTCCTTACCATGCACATTACCTGAAGATTGGATCAGCTTGTATTTTAATTTGCAGAAATGTGTTTCCTCCGGCATCTTGCATTCATACACAGCAAATTAACAGTGTGCCATGCCATCCCCCAGAATACAGTGCCTCTACTAGGAATTCCTATATTCTTTGACCTCACCAAGCCCCTGCTGTTGGCCAGAATTAGAAACCCTGCTGAGAGCTGTTTGAAACCAGGTTAATAAAAATCAGGTGTTCAGCAGTGCGGCAGTCCTGGCATGGCATAGCCAAGGATCAGCAGACAATACAGTGGATGAAAATTCTCTGCTCCTCATCCTGGCCCTTCTTACTAAATGAAGATTAGGAAGGTCTAACAACTCCCTCTCCGTCCTTGCTATACTGCACTTTGCAGAGGTGTCGCGTTGCCGCAGGGAACACTTACTGCTCTGACCTTAAAGAACAATTTTGAACAGAGAACAGAGTTGCTCAATTGTTCATAAACCTGACATTTATGCCTCACAGACAATCTTGCCATGGTACACATAGTTCTTTATGGGTTATTTCAAATGGAATGAAATTGCCCTGTTCGGCCTCTTCCTTCGCTTAACTTTCTGCAGCCCAGTCCACTTAGTTGACGTGCTACCAAACATATAAATGTCACTCATCTGAACATCAGCTCTACCCTAAATAGAATACAAAAAGTCTGTGTTGAGTGGAGGAGAAAGCATTCATCAATCAATCAGAATAGAGCTGGAAAAGACCTTGGAGGTCTTCTAGTCCAACCCCCTTCTCAAGCAGGAGAACCTATACCATTTCAGAAAGTGTCTGTCCAGTCTCTTCTTTAAAACCTCCAGTGATGATGACTCACAATTTCTGAAGGCAACTTGTGTTCCACTGGTTAATTGTCCTCACTGTTAGGAAATTTTTTCCTTAATTCAAGATTGCTTCTCTCCTTGCTTAGTTTCCATCCATTGTTTCTTGTCTTCTGGTTGTATTATCTTCTGGTTGTGGCAGCCCCTCAAATGCTGGAACACTGCTATTATGTCACCCTCAGGGGTGGGATTCTACAGGTTCACACCTATTTGCCAGAACCGGTTGTTAACATTCTAAGCAGTTCGAGAGAACCGGTTGTTAGAAGAAATTACTGGCCTAATCCTGTAAGGAAGGCAGGAAGGAAACATTCTGGTGTTGCTTACAGAAACTGCCTCTGTTAACCCTTATTACATTCTTGGCAGGATTAAACTTACTGTCTTAGGAACTTCTCTGGAGTTTTTTTCCCCTCCTTTGCTAGTACTTTGTTTGTGTGGAGTGACCATTTAAAGTTACAATGGCACTGAAAAAAGTGACTTATGACCATTTTTCACACTTACAACTGTTGCAGCATCCCCACAGTCATGAGAGGCCTGGTGAGGAGATGCATGCCTTGATGTGAGTGATATTGAGTTGGCCACACCCAACCAATAACATGACCACCAAGCCATATCCACCCAGTCACATGACCACCAAGCCATGCCTACCATCTAAGCCATGCCCACAGAACCGGTTGTTAAAAATTTTGAATCCCACCCTGGTCACCCCCTAGTCTTTTTTTTCTCTCGACTAGCCATACCCAGTTCCTGCAGCCATTCGTCATATGTTTTAGTCTCAAAGCCTTTAATCATCTTATTTATTCTTCTCTGCGTTTTTTCCAAAGTCTGTTTTTGTAGTGTGGTGACCAAAACTGGATGCAGTATTCCAAGTGTGGTCTTACTAAAGATAAGCAGAGTGTAAGGATGGGGTAATTTTATGCAACCATGCTTCCATTTTCCCTTTGGGATGTTGGCATCAGCATTTCATCCATCCATCACTCCAAACATGGTCCAGGTAGTTTTGCATATTATGGGCAACCATAGCTGGAATAGGAACACATGCACACATCTAAAATGTGTCAGTTATGGAGTCAAAACCCAAAGGTCAGAAGAAATGAATGGCCTCTAAGGTGTGAACCCAAATTTTATTCTCTCTGGTATGCCAATATAATATCTCAAAACCTTGTTAAGATTTTAAAATATTCTCCTGGGATAGTAAAAAGAAAAAAAAAACTTGTAACATGGCTGAATAATCATCATACGAATAATTAGAGTGGGTTTTTTAAAAAAAATATAACAGCGAAGATCAGCAAAAGGGTTATGAGAAAACTGTGTGTCACGAATATTAATGCCTGATATGTGACATTAACCCAATTGTCTGCACACTGCTGGGATGTCACAGGTCAAATGCAACTGAGAAGTAAAAATGGTATGAACGGCTAAATATCGTATAAAACTAGGCTGAAAAAATACCAGTCAGTGACATAGGCAGTAAAGAAATCTGCATCAAAAGGAGAAGATGAGGTGAGGGAGTTTTCACCGAGCAATCATTAGATGTAGGAGGTTCCAAATATGAAGCTAGTGGTTTCACCCTCTTCTCATAAACTGAGTCAATAAAAATAAAAGGTCTTAGCATAATATCAGCCCGAGGCACCCTATGACTTGCTGCTGTACTGCACATTTTATGCTGCAGTTGCTTTAGCTGCACGTTCTAATCTTCTGTTTGTATTCTGCTCCTGAGTTTTCTTATTAATTCACAAATTAAACAGTTTGAGAAGATTAGTCCAGTTAAGATGGGAGCTTGGGATTGATTCAGCAGGGCTGTTCCTAGTATGATTCTAAAGTCCTCATGTTAAAATCTGGGAGTTGCATCCTAGGATTACAGGTATACATTTACTTACAAGCATTTGTGAGTGACCGCTTGAAGTTGCAACACTGAAAAAAGGTGACTGATGATGATTACAACCATCTTTATCACCATCCCCATGTGATCAAACTTCAGGTGCTTGGCAACTAGCATGAGTTTGCAATGGTTGCATCATCCCAGGGTCACATGATCATGCTTTGTAACCTTCCCAACTTGTTTCTGACAAGCAAAGTCAAAGGGGAAGGTTAAATTTGGTTAATCAGCACATGATTCACTGAAATATCTGAAGTGCAGAATAGGACACCTCACTGCAACCAATTTGGCATGGCCAATTCATCATGACCAACATGGCAAGACAATTCTTCATAGCGAACTCATGGCAAGACAGTTTATTTTTTATTTTTTATTTGGTTTGTCAATTGCTTATAAGATAATAGGTATAAGTATATACATAGTTATGAATACATGGATACATATAAGAAAAATAAAAAGAAACAATAGGACAGGGACAGTAGGCACGTTGGTACACTTATGCATGCCCCCTACAGACCTCTTAGGAAAGGGGTGAGGTCAATAGTAGAAAGTCTAAGGTTAAAGTTTTTGGGATTTGGGTTCTTGCCAACTCATGGCAAGACAGTTCTCCATGGCCAACTCATGGCAGGACAGTTCTCCATGGCCAATTCATGGCAAGACAGTTCTCCATGGCCAACTCATGGCAAGACAATTCTCCATGGCCAACTCATGGCAAGACAATTCTCCATGGCCAATTCATGGCAAGACAATTCTCCATGGCCAACTCATGGCAGGACAATTCTCCATGTTCAACTCAAGGCAAGACAATTCTGCATGTCCAATTCATGGCAGGACAATTCTCCATGGCCATCTCATCATGGGACAACTTGCTGCAGAACAATTCAACAATTCAATTTAAGTATTTAACATAATTAAAACATTATTTTACTTTTTGTCATTCATTGGGTCCCCCCATGGCATCCTTTCTTTAATGATGCTATTCCACTATTTTTTTAATATTAGTGTAACTCTTAGCCCGTGATGAGTTGTCCCACAGTGAGTTAGCCTCAGTGAATCAGCCATGGCAAGTTGGCCATTGCCAAGTTGTCCTAAAAAGGTTGTAAAATCGGGAGTGACTCACTTAACAACTTCCTTCCTTAGCAATGGAAATCACCTGTATCTTCAGTGTTGCAGGACATGTCACCGAGCAGTTATAGATGGCATACGATCCCATGTGCCATAAGAATTACTTTCCAGCATGCTCTGTAAAACTACAAAGGAATCTGAGACAAGAGGGAGGCTAAACAATGAAATTTGTCTCTTCAAATTGGCAGAACAATTGCGTCGTCATCACTGCAGCTAAGCCAGTCTTCAAGATGTTTGCAGCAACTGAATTAACTAATGGTTGAGTGCCAACTTCGGAAGATAACACAACTTTCCTCTCACAGAATCTCCAGATTTAAAAAAAAAAAAAATAAGCAAAAATAGCTGTGTTGGTCTTAAGGGGAAAAGAAACCAAACCCCAACATCTGGTATTAAGAACGAGGAAGAATGCTTACATTTTAATTATTTTCTAACACCTTTATTAATCAACACTCCCTCCTACCAGTACAGAGGAAAGCAAACTTAAGGGAAAACAAATATTCTAGAGGTTGGATCTTCTCAGGTTTTACAAGAAAATGCAATGGCTGATGAATGACTGAGAACAGGACAAAGAGGAGCCCTCAAAACCCCAGGGATTTCAGGAATATGTGGAAGCTCAAAATAAGCAGCAAAATAAGTGCATTATATCATTGCCTGCGTTCAGATTGACTGGCAGTTCAATCGAAGGTTACAGAGTCGAGATTCTAATCAGAAAGAGATAATTTGAGGTTGAAATCAAACCTGTGGATGTATCGATAAGAACTGGCGGCCGAATGTGTGCCGCCTCCACTGGTGGGGAGATTGGAAATTAGTTAACCATTAGCTTTTACTCTTCCCCAATATTCTGATGTGGTGGCTCAGTGGCTAAGACGCTGAGCTTGTCGATCAGAAAGGTCGGCAGTTCGAATCCCTAGTGCCGGTTACAGAGTGAGCTCTCATTCCTTGTCCCAGCTTCTGCCAACCTAGCAGTTCAAAAGCATGTAAAAAAATGCAAGTAGGTGTTTAGTTATGCCGGCCACATGACCATGGAGATATCTTTGGACAGCACTGGCTCTTCGGCTTTGTAATGAAGATGAGCACTGCCCCCTAGAGCCAGAAACGACTAGCATATATGTGCGAGAGGAACCTTTACCTTTACCTTAATATTCTGATACAGAGCTCAATGGAATATATACACAGGCACACAGATTTTAGAGAGAAAGCCCTGTTTTTAAATATCTATTACAGGTAGCCCTCAACTTATGACCATGATTAGGATTGGAACATCTGTCACTAAGTGATGAGGTTGTTAAGTTAATTGCTCCCCATTTTATGACTTTTCTTCCTGCAGTTATTAAGTTCATCAGGGGGCTGTTAAGCAAAATCTGGCTTTTTCCCATTGACGCTGCTTGTCAGAAGTCCGTGGGAAGGGAAAAATGTGTTTTCTAAAAAAAATATTTTAATTGTTTTATATCATACATTTCCTTTCTATGTTGAGCAATATGTTCTTTAGGTGTCCACAAGCATCCTCATCAACATTATGATCGTATACATATAAACAAATATGCAGTAATATATAAACAAATATGATAACATCAATCATATTATAACTTGTTATCTTCCATTATAGTATCGATGATATAATCATCAGAAATATTTACTCATCTGTTTTACTTTTGCCTATAAACCATATATCACCTAATTCCACTCCTTTAACCTCAATACCTATCATTTAACCATTTATAGAATAGTCCCCGTGTTATGAAATAGTCCGAAACTTCTTTTCCTTTAATTTTTAGAGTTAACCTATCCATCTCTGTACATTCCAGAATTTTTTTGATTATAATATCATCTGTAGGGGTTTCTGGCTTTTTCCAACATTGTGCATATGCAATCCTAGCTGCTGTTAGGAAGGGGAAAATGTTGATCACGTCATGTCTCCAGAACTCTTAACTGTCATAAATATACAGTTGGCAAAGGTGCAAATTTTGATCACATCATCCAGGGATGTTCCAACGGTTGTAAGTGCAAGGAAAGGTTGTAAGGTACTTTTTTCAATGCCAATGTGACTTTGAAGAATCGTTAAATGAGCGGTTATAAGTTGTAGATTATCTCTATAACCTCGTTTGGAGTGATATTCTCAAAGTAATTCATACTCAGATGAACAGAAATAGATGGCTTTGTTTTTCGGTTAGTTTACGTCCAACCTACGAATCTGGTAACCACACAAAATCAAGCTACAGGTAGTCCTGAACTGACAACCACAATCGAAGCCCCACATTTATATTGCTCAGCGAGAAAATTGTTTCGCCCCATTTCATGACTTTTCTTGCTATATTTGTTATAAGGGAATCGCTGCCATGGTTAAATTAGAAAATCCTGTCAGGATTCCAGCAATCACCCTAATTAAATCATGATTCTCGAGCCAAGCTTCAAAAAACTTCAAATGATTTATTAGAGGCGACATACTGGCATTGCCCTGTATGAAGCCAACTCTGGCATACGTCCTCTGTGATCCTGTTTTCCCCCCTCCCTCCTAAGTGTCTCATAAATCAGATTCTCCAATTGAGCACATTCATGGGCTGGGGGTCATCATTCAACGTTCTCCAATTAAATATATTTGCGGGCAAAAGCTCTGGTACTTTAGTTACAATCTTTTAAATATAAGAGTTGGAATGTACTTCCGCTTTCAAATTGCTGCACTGCCCTTCCAGATTTCCTCCCCACCCCTTTTTTTAATGGCAACTACTAAAACAGGCATAGGGATGTTTTATGAGTTGACAACTCCGTTGTGAAATGGATCTGGTTTTCCCCAATGTCTTTGCTTGTCAGAAGGTCACAAAAGAGGATCACATGGCACCCCGTAACCATCATAAATGTGAGTCGGTTGCCAGGCATTCAAATATAAATCACGTGACCATAGGGATGTTGCAACAGTCATAAGCATGAAACGGTCATGAGCAGGGGTGGGATTCAAATTTGTTAACAACCAGTTCTGTGGGTGTGGCTTAGTTGGTGGGCATGGCTTGGTGGTCATGTTATTGGCTAGGTATGGCCAACTCAATATCACTCACATTAAAGCACGCATCTTCTCATCTGGCCTCTCAGGACTGTGGGGATGCTGCAACAGTTGTAAGTGTGAAAAATGGTCACTTTTTTCAGTGCCATTGTAACTTTGAATGGTCACTCCACACAAGCAAAGTACCAGCAAAGGAGGGGAAAAAAACTCCAGAGAGGTTCCTGAGACAGGAAGTCTAGTCCTGCCAAGAATGTAATAAGGGTTAACAGAGAGGCAGTTTCTGTAAGCAACACCAGAATGTTTCCTTCCTGCCCTCCTTTACAGGAGTAGGCCAGTAATTTCTTCTAACAACCAGTTCTCTGAACTGCTTAGAATGTTAACAACCGGTTCTAGTGAATAGGTATGAACTGGTAGAATCCCACCCCGGTCATAAGTCACTTTTTTAACTGCCGTTGTAATTTTGAATGATCTGAAGGTTCAAAGTTACAACGAAGTGTAAATTCTATCTGTGTTTATTTTTTTCTGAGATATTTCTGCTTTTTTGCCATCATACTTTTGGGACACTTCTCCATAAAAGTGAATGCAAGTGGATCTATACTATCATTGCTGTTGATAATTGCTTATCTATTAGTCTCTGCCAAAGGTTTAATCATATTTTTTTCCTTCAAAGGCTCCGGGTTACAGTATAGGGCATGTCTGAGTCATCTTGGTGTATTGGATACAGAACTGAATCACTTCCAGTCAGAATCGCCCTAATGGCTCATCAGTTCCTCTGCTGTAGACACGGAGTTAATAGCAGGAAACAAAACTGAATTCCTGACCTTATTTGAAGTTCCTTGGCTCCTGGTTAGAATATTTGCTCTTAGAATCCATCTTCGGCAGACTGGCGGATGGTGTTCAACATTGAGACTTCCACGGTGGACCTTTTTCCACTTAATTGGATAGAGGTCATTCTGGGAAGTTTTTCATATGCAAATTAGAAAATTGCTGATTAATAATGGAAGTGGGGGGGATATAATATAATCTATATTATATAATATAGAATAGAATAGAACTGAAATGCTATGTCTACATGATAATCTAAAACTAAATTATTTCCCAGTTCAGAAGTTTATTTGGAACTTTTAATTTCTTGCACTGACTATATAATATAGTTGCAATTTTATTTCTATATTTAGAGTATTATGTTCATGTATTGTTTTATATTTTCATATTGTACATTTATATTGCTTTTAAATTAAAATTTTAAATATTTGGATTATTTATTTGAAGTAAAATGTAAGGCTTGGTTCTAATCAATATATGCTGTGCACTGTAGCAAGAGCTTTTTGAATTGTCATTAAAAAAAGTTGAGGTTACTATAGAAGTGTATATGTACTTAATTCAATAAAGAAAGTGAAGCTTCAAAAAAAAAAGAATAGAATAGAATAACAGAGTTGGAAGGGACCTTGGAGGTCTTCTAGTCCAACCCCCTGCTTAGTCAGGAAATGCTACACCACTTCAGACAAATGGATATCCAATTTCTTCTTAAAAACTTCCAATGATGGAGCATTGTTCCAATGAGGAGTTTTTACACCGATTAATTGTTCTAACTGTCAAGAAATTTCTCCTTAGTTCTAGGTTGCTTCTTTCCTTGATGAGTTTCCATCCATTGATTCTTGTTTTGCAATCAGGTGCTTTGAAGAATAGTTTGACTCCCTCTTCTTTGAGGCAGCCCCTGAGATATTGGACCACTGCTATCATGTCACCCTTATTCCTTCTTTTCTTTAAACTAGACATACCAATTCCAGTAACGGTTCTTTATATTCTTTTAGCCTCCAGTCCTCTAATCGTTTTTGTTGCTCTTCTTTGCACTCTTTCTAGAGTCTCGATGTCTTTTTTACATCGTGGCGACCAAAACTGGATGCAGTATTCCAAATGTGGCCTTCCTTCAAACTGTTACGAAATCTATTTAAGTTCTTGGAGATTTTCTCACTGCAAAAGAACAGACAATTTTACTCACAGCATAAAACTGAGAGTTTCTTACTCATTTCTTCTTGTGTTGGCCATGAGATGGCAGCCCTGTCATCTCTCTGCTGCCATCTGGTGGCCATCCAGATCCCTGCAGCCCAGGTAACAGTCACCTTAATGCCATAGTTAGGCCTGCAAACTGTAATAATTTGCTTAACAAGCATGGCAAAAGGTCATAAAATCAAACACAACTCACTTAATAAACCACCTTGCTTAGCAACCTAAATTCTGGTTGTAAGTGGAGGGCTACCTGGGCAGCCTTAAGAATTTTCTTAAAAGGTCTATTTCCAATGAATTCCAAAAGCCATTTCCGTTTTATTGTATTGAATGAGAACTACAGGATAACTGTTTCTGTGCCATAGGATTAAGGACATAAAATGTGTGCACAAAGTACAGTGAGAATTAATCTGAATCTGCATCTCTCTCTCTCTCTCTCTCTCTCAGCTTCTCCTGGCTTCAAAGTTAATAAATCAAAATTGGGAGAGTTGAAGCTTTAGCACAAAGCTATGCAGCTCATTTCCAAAGCCTTGTTCTTATCCTTTATTGAATTTATTTTTTCTTTATCTTAAATTATGACTCCCTAAGGGCTTTTCAGCATGGCAAATGATGTGGGTTTAGGGGAATCGTATCCCCAAATGTTAAGAAGCTTCAGGATTCTTAACTGTGGATATCAAGGTCAATGCTTAAACATCCCACTTAAGGAGCGATCTCAGATCATTTGAAAGCAATATGGAATTCTATCCATTTTAGAGAAACTAACTCAGCTCCTAGAAATGCAAAGCAAATCATCTCTTTTAAAAAAAAAAATATTGGCAACCTGCAGTCAAACAATAACTCATTCAGAAGGAATAATAAAACCAAACCTGTTGGTTGGCTAAATGTTTGTAGAGATTCTCAATCATCCAGGTCATGGTTGTCCCAAAGTTGCTTTTTCAAGAGTATCAAACTTTCCATTCCCCACCATCCAGTCAGAGCTGAAGAAGCTTCTTGGATGAGAAGCGAAACGTCTTCAAAAAAAACCCCAAGAAAGTCCATTTGCCTCCAGAAAAAGCACCTTTGGGACTGTTGGTTGGCTGTTTGAGTCTCCATTGGCTAAAATCACATATTCCCACTGGGAGACTCCGTTCCTAATCCTAACTGTGTTTTATTCTTCACTGTCTCTGGAGTTTCGCGCCTTTATTATTTATTTATTTATTAAACTTATACGCCGCCCATTTCGCCAAAGGTGACTCCGGCTGGCTTAATAACCGATCATTAAAAACACCAATATAAAACATGAAACAATAAATGGAGACATTAAATTGGATTTGGAGGCCTTTCCCTTTTGCATTCCTCACAGTACGGATTCAGTTACGTGCCTTAGCACAAAGGCTTGAGGGGATGATTGGAATGAATGCTAATGATTTTCTTTGCCAAATCCAAAAAAGAAGAAAAAAAGAAAATAAAAAAGGAGGGGGAGTGCAAACCCCATAAGGAGATTGCTATAAAAGGAAACAACCCTCTTTGACTCTCTTTCTGTCTCTCTGTCTCTCTCTCTTTTTCTCTTTATTTGTCTCTCTCTCTCCATCTGTCTCTCTCTTTCCTTCTCTTTCTCTCTTTCTCTCTCTCTCTTTCTCTCCATCTCTCTCTCTCTTTCTGTCTTTCTCTCTCTCTCTTTCTTTCTCTGTCTCTCTGTCTCTCCATCTCTCTGTCTCTCTCCTTTTCTCTCTCTCCCTCCCTCTTCTCTTCACCAGATTCAATGTCAATGAATAGCCTATTTCTCTGAGGCTTTTCAACAAGCCATTTGCAGCGCAAATATATTTGTTGGCATGCAAATCACTGCACATTATAAGGCTTGATTAATATTATAATGTGTCGATGAGAGCCAGTCAGTGGCTTTTTGGAACCGAGCATCCTTATTATTGACTTGTTTGGGTGCTGCATATCTGTTATAGATTGGATTTTGAATGGGTGTTGTTTTTGTTCTCTTTTGGCGGCGCGCTGGTTATATTCCTCTTTTCTTCAAGTGCTTAAATATGAGAGGTCGCCGATAACAAGGCAGGAAAACATCCCTATCACGTGATTAATAGAATCGGCATTTCATTCATTCTCCATTCATTCTCAAGGCAACCCATTCATGAACACGAGGGCCTCTGCAGAATTCTTTCACGTTATCCCCATGTAATTCCTAAAAAGATATGCCGCTCTTCAGATTTTGTTTTATTTATTTGTTAAATTGGTATGCCACCCATCTCACCACCAAGCCATTCTAGACAGCTTAACACAGGGTAGAAAAATACCCTGACATAAAACATTAAAAATATGAAAACAATAAACATTGGCATTAAAATTAAAAAGATGGCTTAGTAAGGAAGAAAGACACAAACAAGGTGGAGGGAGAATTTTCTCTGAGTTCACTAACTGCCCAGTTAGTGGAACAGCCCCATCAGGACCCTAGGTATGTTATGGTTACAGTTATAGTTATATTATGGTTATATATTACAGATTAACAGAGTTGGAAGGGACCTTGTAGGTCATCTAGTCCAATCTCCCACCCAAGCAGGAGACCCAACACCATTTCTGACAAATGGCAGTCCAGTCTCTTCTTGAAAATCTCAAATGATGAAGCTCCCACAACTTCCGAAGGCAACTTCTGTTCCATTGGTTGATTGTTCTCACTGTCAGAAAATTTCTCCTTATTTCCAGGTTATGGTTAGGGTTAGGGTTATGTTATGGTTATGTTATGGTTAGATTATATTAGGTTATGTTATTGTTTGGTTATGTTATGATTGGGTTATGGTTAGGTTATGCTTATATTATGCTTATGTTATGTTATTAGCCCCATGATTTAGAGGTAATTCTCAACTTGATAGTCACCCAGCCAGCTTTTATGTCTAAGGCAGGACTAGAACTCATAGTTTTCTGGTTCTTAGGTCAGCACCTTATCCACTAAACCAAACTATCTCTTTAGAAAACAAAAGAGTAACTGTACTATCATCTATACAACAGGTTTGACATAGATTTAAAATCCCTCAAATGCCTCAAACCTAAGAAAGAGATGTGGTCTGTCTCGATGCGTAACACAGCCTGTCATCAATAAGGTGAATCTACGTGTCCCAGGATAATGTTGAAGGTCCAATCTGGGTGTCAAGGTTTTGAGTAATGAACCCAACCAATCCAGCAATTCTGAGACTTTTAGCTTTCTCGAAGAACTGCTTTATTGAATACATCATTGCGGCACAGTTGAAATGCAAAACCAGCTCTGGTTATTTCCTGCACTTTCAGTATAATTAAATATTAGACAGCTCCCTCTGTCCTTGCCATAGGTCACCTTGTCCAATTAGGTGTTCTGGCATCTGCTTGGTAACCTCTTCCAGTCTCTGGCCAGCACCTGTTGGAATGACCTGGGTTCCCATGAGATAGTAAGTTGTTGATGTCCGGTCTGACATTCCAAAGCTCCCTCCTCCCTCCCAAAGTGTGTCAAACTGAGAAACGGAGAAAATGGCTGCGGCAGGCCCAATCTGTATCGAAGTTGATACTGGGTCTGTCATCAGGACCAGAGGTTTTGTCTTCCGAGCTTTCGGACTTGTGCTGGTGCCCATTTTCTGAGAATTTCTCTCTAGCAGAGTGTGTGCTGCTCTGTCCACTTTGCAAAATTGTCCTAGTTACCCACTGCAATACTCAGCTGCAATAGCAATAGCACTTAGACTTATATGCCACTTCACAGTGCTTTACAGCCCTCTCTAAGCGATTTACAGAGTCAGCATATTTGCCTCCAACAATCTGGCTCCTTGTTAACTCACCTTGGCAGGACAGAAGGCTGAGTCAACCTTGAGCCTGGTGAGATTCGAGTTGCCAAATTGCAGGCAGCTGGCAGGCAGCAGAAGTAGCCTGCAATACTGCACTCTAACCACTGCGCCACCTTGCAAAAGTTAAAGTGAACATTATACATGGCTACATGTATAATAGATAGTCATGTATAATGGACATTATGAATATTATACAGGACTACAAATAACTTAGGATTAATTTTCCATAACTATTCCCCAGTTTGTTGCCTCTGCAAATTTCAAACCAGTGTCAGAAATGAAGTTGAGAAAACCTGGTCCTACTCTCTGATGGAAAACTCCTTCCCCAGAATTATTTCTGTCACAGAATGGTTTCATTGATACGTTTAAGAAGATTCTCTTAATGATCCCTGACCCAAATGAAGGACCTTTAAAATTTAATCCAGTTCGCTCTAGTTCTGTTTCCATGGCACATCGCTAACATTTCGCTTTCCTTTTCTCTGGGTCAATTCTTCTCATTCTTTTACTTGACTGTATGGAAATGAGCCTTGGAATTGCGTGATGCATTTGGACGGAGATATTGATCTCCGAGTCTCCCCCACCTCCTATTGTTCCATCTTTTTTCTCTTTCCATTTGATCAGTTTCCGTGGTGATTGCTTTCCCTCCAGCCAGTTCAACTTATTTAATTCTGGTCATTTCAACCCAGGGATCGGTCTTTCGAAACACACCACAGCAATTGGAAAAGCTTACTTCACCCAGCACCCTGAACCTTTTAATTCCTTCTGTCTTGCAAAGTAAATTTGGCTTCAGAAGAAACGGCTTGCTCCTGATAGGGATTTTCTCATCTGTGACTCCGGCACAGAAAAGAGAAGCAATTCTCTGCCAATCATGGTTGAGTTGGTTTGGATAAAGGGTGTCTCGTGCAGCTGTAGGTCTGATGTATTTGGAATGGGGGGGGGGGGGGTGAGGAGGGAAGCAAAGGAAATGGTAGCAGGTTTTGTAGTTTACAGATTCTCTCAAAAACTTTGGAAGTGTTGTCTCTGAGTGACACAGCTGATGATTGGCATTCAAGAGATCTGAGTTTAACCTCTGACATCCTCAGAGGCAGCAAACGAAGATCTTGGCAAGATTTCCCCAAGGGATTTCCGAGAAGCCATCTTGGAAATATTCAACCAATGTGATACTTGGCTGCTTTCAGAGCTTGGTTGTTTTTTTGCAGACGTTTCAGTAGCCAACTAGGAAACACCATCAGTGCTAGGAGGGAGTGTGTTTTGTTCTCTGTTTATATACAACTGGTTTGCCCTGTCAGTGTTGAGAGGGAGTGTTCTTGGTAGTCCCTTGATTAAGCATGTTGTTTATTGCTTGATTGTCTTTCTGAGTTGGTAGTTCCTTGATTGGAGTATTGTTTACTTCTTGATCCTTGGTCCAGTATTAATCCTTGTGTTACTCTCTGCTTATCTGGCAGATTGCTGGTGGGGAGAGTTTTTTAACTCAAAAGTAGAATGGATTGACTCTACATATCAAGGAACTTGACCATTTTCTAGGTCCTACCCTCTGATGCTTAGTATTGAAATATGACCCACTCAATTGGCAATCTAAACTTATTTTAATTTTCAGGTCCCTCAAATCTGAATAAAGGTTGAATAAACAATATGGGTAGAGACCAGGCAGAAGGAGAGGGGGGGGGAGGAGAGAGGAAGGGAGGGAGAGAGGGAGAGGGAGAGAGAGAGAAACTACTTTTGATGAAGGATGACAGAGAATGCTTATAAATACCAAGTTTTTTCCCCCCATGTACTATTCCGCAGAGTGGCACAATTCTCTGAATAAGATATATACAGGTGGTCAGTCTATTTGTGTGCTAAAACTGGAAATACCAGCAAGTTAAAAAAGACAATGGACTTGACATGCAAGCACAGTTCCTATTTTATTGCTGTGTTGAACGTGCAGCTATTGTTGTACAATATATCAGCCTTCTCCAATCTGGTATCTTCCAGATGTTCTGGGACTAGAACTGGCAGTGCTGGGTTGTTCAGTTGCAGCATGGAAAAGGATTTCACTGATGTTCATTTAGAGAGAGACAAAAAGACTAAACATCTGTCTCTTAACCAAGGAAGCATGATTCTAGTAAGGGCCATTGTTAGAGGACGCATCATTTCTAAATTGCACTTACAGTGCATTTCCTGATTTCTGACCTTGCTAACGTTCCTCTCAGGGTGAAAGGAATACCTAATAGCTAAGAGGCGATGAAGAAGGAGAACTGTGTCCTTTTGCTAACAATCTGGCACGAGAAGCGTGGCATCCACAAAAATCAGGCTGGCAAACAAGTTAGCTTATCCGACGGAAAGTAAAGAAAACTTTTTGTTCCTCGACTGTCAAGAAATATCTCATTTTATTGAGGAAATGCGAGAACATTTGCAATTTAGTATGTAAATGCCATCCCTGGTTGTTAGCCGAAAGAAAAAAGAAAAAAAAACCCTACCTTTTCTGATTTGGTGACCTTTTCTTTTACGAGAGTAATGAACCAGAATTGTGTGTGTGTGGTTTTTTTAATTGCCTTTGCAAAGTCATCAACAGATGTTTGAGTTGCAAGGCTTATCACTTGAACTTGGCCATTGCTGACTAATCAGTTGGAAGCAGGCACACTGTGATCAAATCAACCTCTTTTAAATCTTGCTGATTACCATGGGAATGGGCTTAAGCGCATCTTTCCAAGAGCACTCTTAACCAGGGGTGGGATTCAAATTTTCTTAACAACCGGTTCTGTGGGCATGGCTTCGTTGGTGGGTGTGGCTTGGTGGTCATGTGATTGGCTGGGCATAGCCAACTCAACATCACTCACATCGAGTCATGCATCTCCTCGCCTGGCCTCTCGTGACTGTGGTGATGCTGCAATAGTGTGAAAAATGGTCATAAGTCACTTTTTTCAGTGCCATTGTAACTTTGAATGGTCACTTCACACAAGCAAAGTACCAGCAAAGGAGGGGAAAAAACTCCATAGAGGTTCCAGAGACAGGAAGTCTAGTTCTGCCAAGAATGTAATAAGGGTTAACGGAGTGGCAGTTTCTGTAAGCAACACCAGAATGTTTCCTTCCTGCCCTCCTTTACAGGATTAGGCCAGTAATTTCTTCTAACCACCGGTTCTTCAAACGGCTTAGAATGTTAACAACCAGTTCTAGCGAATAGGTGTAAACCGGTAGAATCCCACCCCTGCTCTTAACCAAAATTTTAAAAAGGACTAAGTAAACATTCATCACATGTTGAATCGTGCCTTGTGGCTTCAGTTGATTTGTGTAATGATTAAGAGTATCACTCAAGGAAAGCCACAATGAATGAAGGAGGCCATCCATTAGCCAAATTATTGATCCATCCATCAGCTTCAGCTGGGATCATTTTCAGTTTTTCCCAAACATTCTAGGGCCATGATGGCGAACCTATGGCACGCATGCCGGAAGTCGCACCCAGATCCATCTCTGCCATCACGCGACCCATCGTCCCAGATCAGGTCCACTGCACATGCACGCAGGCTTCCCTCCATCCAGCTGATTGCCAGATATCTGCCACACATATGTGCAAGGGGTGGGGCGCACGCAGGAGACACATGCACAGAAGTGCAGGGTGCATGCAGGGGGGTCATGTGTGCATGCACAGGGGGGTGAAGGGAGCATGGGGGGTTGTGCGTGCATTGCATTATGGGTGCAAGCACATGATGATAAAAATGTTAGCCATTACTGTTCTAGGGCAGAGGTCGCCAACCTTTTGGACCTCAGGGACCACCAAACTCATAATTTTAGATCCCAGGGACCACTAACTGGTTCTGTGGGCATGGCCTAATTTGTGGATGTGGCATGGTAGTCATGTGACTGGCTAGGCATGGTTTGTATGTAAATATTATATATATTTATATAAATATTGATTTTTTTTATAAAAAAAAGAGCAACATTTACCCAAAATCAGACAAAGCAGGCAGGCAGATTGAGTTGCTCACAGAATCACAGATTCATTCAGAAATATATCTATCTGCCATCAGCTAGCTCAGTCTGTCACATCAAATTAGCTTGAAAGCAAACTCATAAAATTTGCTAGCAAGCAAACTCACCAAATTAACTCACAACACACCATGTATGTAAATATTGAATTTTTTTATAAAAAAAGAGCAACTTTTACCCAAAATTAGGCAAAGCAGCCACATTAAGTTGCTCACAGAATCATTCAGTGATCTATCTATCTGCCAATGGCTAGCTCAGTCTCTCAAATTTGCTTGCCATGAGACTGCACTGAATTTGCTTGCAAGCAAACCTTCAGTCCTAAGGGAGGTTCGGCTGTGCTTAAAAGCAGAGCCGAAGATCTAAAGACTAGCTAGAAAGCAAGAAATCCAACCATTTCCTGCTTCCTAGCTAATCTAAATCTCCCGGCACAGCAGAACAGAAAAAGGAAAAAGGAAAAATAACAATTTAGCAGGCAAGTTTGCCGGGTAAGGAGTGAGTGGGCGGGAAGGGTTCCCGCAGGCCATGTGGATGGCGCAGACTTGTGTTTCTGCACAGCCTGGATTAATTGCTTTTGGGGGGTGCTCTGGGGGTGAGATTTCTCTGCAGCCCACCAAAATTTTCTCACGGCCCACCAGTGGGCCACTGGTAATGACAATTTTTCACACTGACAATAATTTGCAGCACCCCCATGGCCGCGTGATCAAAATTCGGTTGCTTGTCAATGGATTCATTTTTATAACGGTTGCAGTGACATGGGGGCTCATGTGATCCCCTTTTTGTGACCTTCTGACAGTTGAAGTCAAAGGGGGGGGGGAAGCCAGATTCACGTTGTGAACTTAACAACTGCAGTGAGTCACTTAACAATGGTGGAAAGGAAGGTCATAAAAAGGGAGGCAAAATTCCCTTAGCAAACGAACCTCACTTAGCAACATCAACTGTGGTCGTAAGTCGAGGAGCACCTGTACTCCGCTCTAGCTTCCCAATCCTATTTTTTGTTAGGGTTTCAGCAGGTCAAAAGCTTGCTCACGAATAGAAAGCCAAAAAATGGAATCTGTGCCAACCTCTTGAAGAATAATTCTTTGATAATTTTTTTTAACAGCCCAACCACGACCTTGATTTATGATTCCTCCTCCTCCTCACACATCCCTCTTTGAAGCTCTACTAGATATGCTGCTCTAAATAGAATTGACTTCCAGCCCCAATGAAACTTCACATACGCCTCAGTAACGCCCTTCTAATTACCTTTCCCTCCTTTTTTTAATTCCCAGGGCATTAAAGGTGAGATTTTATAGGCTTTGAAAGCACTCAGAAGTGGCCCAGATCTTCCCCAAAGGACATAGCATCTGTAAAAAGAAGGGAAGGGAAGGGAAGGGAAGGGAAGGGAAGGGAAGGAAGGAAGGAAGGAAGGAAGGAAGGAAGGAAGGAAGGAAGGGAGGGAGGGAGGGAGGGAGGGAGGGAGGGAGGGAGGGAGGGAGGAAGGAAGGGGAGAGGGGAGAGCAAGGGAGGAAAAAAGGAAGGAAGGGGAAGGGAAGGAGGGAGGGAAGGGAAGGAGGGAGGGTGGGAGAGAAAGAAGGAAGAAAGGAAGGGAGGGAGGGAGGGAGGAAAGAAAAGTGAAGGAGGGAGGGAGGGGAAGGGAAGAAGGGAGGGTGGGAGGGTGGGAGTGAAGGAAGGAAGGAAGGAAGGAAGGAAAGAGAGGGAAGGAAGGAGAGAGGGAAGGAGGGAGGAGGAGCAAGGGAGGAAAGGAAGGGAGGGGAAGGGAATGAGGGAGGGAGGAAAGAAAAGGGAAGGAGGGAGAGAGGGGAAAGGAAGGAGGGAAGGTGGGAGGAAGGGAACAAATGAAGGAAGGAAAGAGAGAGGGAAGGAGGGAGAGAGGGAAGGAGGGAGGGGGAGCAAGGGAAGGAAGAGAAAGGGAAGGAGGGAGGGAGAGAGGAAGGAAGGAAGGAAGGAAGGAAGGACAGACATCCTTCTTACGAGAACAGAGTTGCCAATCTCGCCTCTTATTTATTTATTTATTTTAAAAAGCAGCTGTGCCTTCTTTCTTTCTTTTTTTTCCCCCCTTCTTCTTCTTCTTTTCCTCCAGGACTTTTTAAATGGTTGCCAAGGAAACCGAGCAATGGAGAATGGAAAGGTTAGATGGATATTGGATGAGACTGTAGTACTTGTTTCAAACCACAATTGACAGGGGCACGTGAGAAGGGAGAGCCAAGCAAGCTGTAATTCACGTACACTCTTTCCAGCTTCTCCCCACCCCGTATTTACCTAGCGCAGGTAATTGTCTTTTAATCATGAATCAATTATAATTCATCCTACTTAGATGTTGTTGTTTTTTCCTCCCCCTTAAAAATGGCCTGAATGGTACGATTCCTGTTCTTCCTGCCCTTTTTCCAATCTTTTAAGAAAGAAAGTCAATTCGTTGCAACGCTCGCAGGGCGAGAGGCTGACTTGAAAAGGAGTGGTCAGAGGCAGCTCGAGAAAGAGTGAGCTTTGTCAATTGGCAGGGTAGCAACATGCCAATCCCAGCGTATTCCGGCTGTGTTTCTGCTGGAAATTGGAGCCGGTTCACTCCAGAACAAGCTATGTTTACGGACAGATCGTCCTCGACTTACGACTACAACTGAGCCCAACGTTTCTGTTGCTGAGCGAGACAGGGAATTTTGCCCCCATTTTATGGCCTTCCTTGGCCTAGTGAATCACTGCAGTTAGTGACTTGGTGGTTAAGTGACTCTGAACTCATAATAAATCAGGCCTTCTGGGGATCTTACAGATCCTTTTCAACCACTGCCAGCCCTGCTACTATTCGTCATGGTCCACAAGTTTTAAAGTTGCCAGGAATAACAGAGCTGGCAGGGGACCTTAGAGGTCTTCTAGTCCAAACCCCAGCTCAAGCAAGAGACCCTATAACATTTCAGACAAGTGGCTGTCCAATCTCTTCTTAAAAGCCTCCAGTGATGAAACACCTTCAACTTCTGAAGGCAAACTGTTTTACTGGTTCATTGTCCTCACTGTTAGGAATATTCTCCCTAATTCCAGGTTGCTTCTCTCCTTGATTAGTTTCCATCCATTGCTTCTTGTCCTGCCTTCTGGTGCTTTGGAGAATAGCTTGACTTCCCCTTCTTTGGGGCAGCCCCTGAGATATTGGAACACTGCTATAATGTCTCCCCTAGTCCTTCTTTTCACTAGACTAGGCATACCTAATTCCTACAACCGTTCTTTGTATGTTTTTAGTTTTCAGCTTCCCTCTTAACTCAACCCCCTAAGTTGGATACCTATGGATATTAAAGGTAAAGGTTCCCTTTGCACATACGTGCTAGGCGTTTCCGACTCTAGGGGGCGGTGCTCACCTCCGTTACAAAGCCAAAGAAGAGCCAGCGCTGTCCGAAGACATCTCTGTAGTCATGTGACCGGCATGACTAAACGCCTAAGGCGCATGGAACGCTGTTACCTTCCCACCAAAGGGGTCCCTATTTTTCTACTTGCATTTTTTACATGCTTTCGAACCGCTAGGTTGGCAGAAGCTGGGACAAGCTACGGGAGCTCACTCCATGACGCGGTGCTAGGGATTCAAACCGTTGAACTGCCGATCTCTCTGATCAACAAGCTCAGCATCTTAGCCACTGAGCCACCACGTCCCCACTACTATGGAGAGTAGTCCTTGCTTATTTCCATCAAGGTCATCTTTCTTACCTCTGGGTAAAGAAATGGCTCCATCATTCAAGTCACAAGAATGGAACCAGGCAATACAACCACTTCCAGTTACTGGGGGACATGATAGAACTAAAGACAAGGACATGTTGAAAGCCAATAAAGTTTAGAAATAGGCTGGAGAGAGTAACCAGCTCCTTTGTTGTTCTTGTTGTTTTCCTTTCAAGGTGTGTAGAGACAAGGAACAGATCTCTTTGGAAGCCTATCCTACAAAGTTTTCATTCAGATTTACTCACTTAAATCATACCCAATTAAATTTCCTGGCTTTAATTGAGCAGATTTTGGTTTCCAATTGCAGCATCAGGACAAGGAAAACTGATGAAAACAAAAAAAAATCTCCTTTCCTCTCTGAAATTCCTTTCTTGAGCCCTCGGTGCTTTTCAACTGGAGTGTCAAGATGGCATTGAGATGTAGACTCCTTTCGCTCCCTCCTCCCCATTATGACACCTCAGATATCAAGGCTGATGATCTGACAGGCTCATGGGAAGAAGAGAACAGCATGAGGAAATATTAAAAGGTGACTTCTTGGCAACGAATCTGAATTGCTTTTTATCCCCTAGACAAATATGGGCTGAAAGTCCTTTTGGTGTGTGTTTCTCTCTGTGTGTTTTAAACCTTTCTCTATAAATCATTTTCTGTCTGAATGTGCTTGGTGTTGATAAAGGGACAAACCAGGAGCATTGGAGATTAATCCATGCTTTAAAGATTAATAAATCTAGGACTTGTCGTAGATACCAATGTAGCTCCACTTCTGTCTTAAGTTAAGTATTGCAATATGTACAATTGTAAGATTTAGCTGGACATGGTTCTATGTAGTAAAGTAAGATTTTGGGGTGTTTTCTGTTCCCCCCTTAATATGTGTGTGCTCGTGTGTACTCTTGTCCTGGGAAGACTGGGCAGGGCAGATTGTATTTGTTTTAGCTGGGGGGTTCTGGGAGTAGAAACCCATATATCCTCAAGTTGCTAGGGTTGATAAACACTGATCGAACACAAAGTTATTGGTGGGAAGAAGAGGAGGAGGAGGAAGAGGAGGAGGAGGAAGAGGAGGGAGGAGGAGAAGGAGAAGAAGAGCAGGAGGAGGATAAGAGGAGGAGGAGGAGGAGGAGGAGGAGGAGGAGGAGGAGGAGGAGGAGAAGAAGAAGAAGAAGAAGAAGAAGAAGAAGAAGAAGAAGAAGAAGAAGAAGAAGAAGAAGAAGAAGAAGAAGAAGAAGAAGAAGAAGAAGAAGAAGAGAAGGAGGAGGAGGAGGAGGAGAAGGAGGAGGAGGAGGATGACAACTCATTAAGCTGAAAACTCAAGTCCTATCTAATTTAAGGTCAAGCTACAAGACAAGGCCCAGCATTGTTCATAAGTTTCCTCTGAAACTAAATTCATGGGAATGTTTGTCCAGTATTTTTTAAAAAATACAAAAGACTTTTGAGACATTAAAGCAATTCTGATCAAGTCAGCGAACATTTCTCCATAAAAGTTGCAATGACATCCATAAATCACTGCAAAACTTTGCCTCTTGCAAAACTGGACTTGAATTTGAATCCCAGAAAAGGGCCATCCCATGGGCCTTGTGCAAACTGGGGGAAAAAAACCCACCAAAAAACTGAAGGACCAAGGAGTCTTCAGAAGGTTGGCAAGCCATATCACAGAAAGGAACAAAAGTAGCAGACCCATTCCCAAGAGCAAGTAAATTTCAGAAAAACCACCCAGCAGAAATTATCTTTTGAAAGTAAAGTAACAAACAAACATCAAGATCATTTTTGTGAAGGAAAAAAAACAGAGTTCCAAAGCTGATTCCACAGAGCATCAAACCAGAACCATTTTTACCCAGTTGTTTTGCTTAGATTTGAAATGTGGATTTAGAAACTTTAATTGGTCACATATTTGGTTGTCTCTCTCTTTTTCTCTCTCTCTCTCCACTGCATTTTATTGTTCCTTTGTGAAGTGTCATCCGTAGATTATGTACAAGAACAGCAAACATTTTGAGAAGTAGGTGTTTCGCATTACTTACCTGTGCCTAAAGAAATGTGCAGGGTATGAATATGCAGATTATAATCTACATATCAAAACGGCCATATTAGAGAAAGCTGATTAAAAGTCTTTTTTTTTCCGTCCCCAAGAGCTGTTTTTTTACACGCAAGTTTCTTTTGCAATTCTCGTTTCTCTCAAGACTTCAGCTTGCCATGGACCTGCCTTCCAAGCAGCTCTTGGGCCATCTTCTACTCATCCTCCACCTCTCTCACTTCCTTCCTCATTTTCCATTCTGCACATCCTCAAGTAGCTTCGTCTTTAAGTGCAAGGTACCACCCTCCCTTGTGAGCTGACATTATCTTGCCTGAAAGCGAAATCAAGCGTAGGAAAAAAAGAATGATTTATGAGGCATCTCTTGCTCAACCAGGACATTCTCAGCACATCCCAAAATAATTTCGCATCATCTATTCCTCCTGCAGTGAGCATTTGTAAAAGGGTTTTTTGGGGGTGGGAGGATGAAACTGAGTTTAAAAGAACCTTTTGAAAGTTGTTGTTCTTTTTAACATCTTAGGGTTATTGAACGGATTGAAGCTTCGACTTCAAATATTTGGAAAGTCCACACTTTTTTTAATGGTTATTTTTCTTTCGTACATATTTGAGCGTTGATATCTGTGTCAAAGCAGAAGGCTTAATTCCATCAGGGTTACAATTGCCCAGAATTGAGTTTCATTGTAATTAGCCACTAATGTAAAAATACAGAGGAGCTATTGGGACACAAAACATGCCTACGTGATAGAAAACTGGCCAAAACATACCGTGAAGTAACATTCAAACATAGCCTGAATCAAAACTGAGAATCTATGATATAATTTGTTTTCAATAATTTGGGAACTGCCATGCCTTTCCCAGAGGATTATCTATGGTGGCTCAGAAATACAGGTAATCCTTGACTTATGATGAGTCACTGAGTGACTTTTTAAATTTCTGACAGGCAGACCTGTGGAATGCTTATAACTCAGTTTTAAAGCTCCAACAGTTGGCATGCTAACAATCAGCCACATTTACAACAAATTGCAAAAGCCCACAATCTCATGGCTGTGTTTTACAATGAATGCAGTGAAATTTCATTTTAATGTATGCCGATTAGAGTACATTTAAAGTGACAATAAAGTTATTTTTTAAAGTTTTTTGTTGCAAAGTGGCAGTTACATCCGTTTTTTGGAAAAACTGCATCCATTGGTTTGCTTAATGACCCAGTGATTCACTTCATGACTACTACAAGAAAGGTCATAAAATCTTACAACTGTCACAAGCTATGACTGAGATGGGCAGGCTCTATTATGGTCATAATTCAAGGAATACCAGGACCAGGTCCACCATTATATGTGCCACAGTGGCATAGTGGCTAGAGTTCAGTACTGCAGGCTATTTCTGCTGACTGCCAGCTGCCTGCAATTTGGCAGTTCAAATCTCACCAGGCTCAAGGTTGACTCCGCCTTCCATCCTTCTAAGGTCAGTAAAATGAGGACCCAGATTGTTGGGGGCAAGAGGCTGACTCTGTAAACCATTTAGAGAGAGTTGTAAATCACTGTAAAGTGATATATAAGTCTAAGTGCTAAGTTCTATTATTACTTGAAAACTGAAAAGACCCTTTCCAGAGGTCCTTCTCTGATGCATTCACTTGCAATATTTTATAGGAGGTGTTTCACAATCTTGGCAGCTTCCGGTTGTGTAGACAAAGTCCCAGAATTCACAGCTGTGGTTATTATGGTGGATGGGAAAATTCGGCTGTGGAAGTCCAGACATCAGGAGAATGCCCAGATTGAGGAACACCAGTGTAAACAAAACCAAATAAACCACATCAATTAAAACAATTCCCATATCATGCTTAAGGTTTCCCTTCCCCAGTTAAAATGCATTGTTTTGGTTTTTTTTAAAATCTTTTGACTTCCAACTCTTACTTGGGTCATTCATCAATCCCACTCATCCTTCTCCTTCTTCCAGCCTAGTCTTCACATAGCTGGAAGAAGGATTTGCATCAAGATCACAAGAGATGGAGAAATCTCACCTAATAAGGCCATCGATGATCCTTGCCTTCCTTGTTCTCTTAAATAATCCCTTTGTCAAGCAAGCGAATTAGATAGTCCTGCAACACCAAGGCAAAGTATCTAACCAATCTATGGTTCTTTTGATTTCCTTGGGACTCAACCCAATTTAAAATATTATTCTGAGTATTTCGATCTAAAAAAAAACCCTCTTTCCTTCAGGGCTATTAATTATAAGTATGTGCAAACTGTCTGAAATTTAACCAATTGATTAATCAATCAAAATTCACCACATGAATTAACAATGAAGCTATTTTTAAATCACCTCATCTGAAGAAACTTATAGCTTCTTTCTTTCTACTTGCTCCGTCAAGGAGTAACTCTTGTTTCCTCCATATCCTTCTGTTGTTTCCTAATCCTTTCTTTCCTTTCCGTTTTCTTCTTCTTCCTTATATATTTGAGCTTCCTGAATGTTATTTAATGTATATCTATCTACTGTCTGCAAGTCATTCCTATTCTATAAGTGAGATAGCTTAGAGGTGGAGTTGTTGCCTCACTATCAGGAGGCTGTGAGTTTGATCCTATGTAGAGGCTAATATATGGAATAGACTCTCCTGCTCGAGGATGGGGGTTGGATTAGATGACCTCCAAGGTCCCTTCCAACTCTGTTATTCTATGTGTCTATGTCTATTCTAAAATAATGTTTGATGTGCCCAAACTGATGGAAGGTGATCAAAGAGAGATCCAATCTAGAATAAGGAGAAATTTTCTGTCAGTAAGAACATTTAATTAGTGAAACTGCTAATAGTCTCAGGAAGTGATGGTGCTCCATCACTGGAGGTTTCTAAGAAGAGATTGGACAACCATTTGTCTGAAATGGTGTAGAGTCTCCTGTTCCAGCAAGGGGGCTGGACTAGAAGACCTTTAAGGTTCCCACCAACTCTGTTATTCTGTATTCTGAAAAAAAAAAAAAACCTTTTTTAAAAAAAAATCACAACTGACCATAGAAAGATCCATGGTATAAACAGAGCTGTGGATTCTTTTTCCCTGGAACATTTTGTTACTGCTTCTTTTTCCTTCAGAAATTTATTATTCTTTCTTCTGAATAGTGTGTTTTTGCTTCTTCCTACTCTCAGCTAGAGACCCTTTTCCTTCATCCTTGTTTCAGTGGTCAGCCATAAAGAGATCTTTTGGTTCTCCTTCCCGTTATTATTCTTACAGTTACAGCCAGTGATTCATTTCCTCTCTTCCTTTGCTAGTAATGCATTCAATAAAGTGTTATTGAAAGCTGTTTCCTGAAAGTTGCGGTGGCATTCTATAATCTTGACCGGTTCCTGTAACAAAAAATATAAAATGAAATAAAATTATTTTTTTTTTAAAAAAAAGAAAGCTTGTGTTCTTTACTTGCAGCATCTCTTGTTTCTTGTAGTCAAGTCTTTGCTCATTGCAAGTTGCTCTCCTGATTAATAGCCTCTCTATAAACAAACTCCAAGAACTGAGATGGAAAGCAAAGGTAAAATAAATCAATAAAAGTTGATGGGATCGTAAACCAGATGAGCCCTTAGTCAAGAGAGTTCTCTTTAACTTGGGTTGGTAGAGGCAGAAGAGAAAATGATTTCTTCCTGTTGCTTTTTTTTTCCTCCCCTCTTCTTTTCAAAAAGGCTATTTTGGAGGGTTTAATTAAAATATTCCCTCGCCACCACCCATCTGCAGCTTTACAGCTATGTTCACCAGCCGACAAAAATCAGGCAAGGCAGCAATTCCTGTCTTCTTCTCTCCCACTTTCTTAACAAAGTATTTAAGATGAGGGTTACAGATTAACTGGTCTTGGTGTGGAGGGCAGCAAATTTCTTGATTTTAATGTAATTGAAAAGCATTTCAAATTGATTGTACATTGTAGGCATTGGACTGCTCAATGCTTTGGAGCCGAAAGTTATTCTTAGCCTATATCATTTTGATTTGAGCAGAAAGTTATATATCTTTATGGAAAACCTGGTGTAGTGAATGACAGAATAACAGAGTTGGAAGTCTTCCAGTCCAACTCCCTGCTGAAGCAGGAAACCTTATACCATTTAAGACAAATGCATGTCCAATTTCTTCTTGAAAACTTCCAGTGTTGGAGCATTTACAACTTCTGGAGGCAAGTTGTTTTTATTTATTATTTATTGTATTTATTTGTCAAGCAAGTATTATTAGATAACAGGTATAAGTATAAATATAGTTATGAATACATGAAATAGATACGAATAAGAAAAAAAAGAAACAATAGGACAGGGACGGTAGGCACGTTGGTGCACTTATGCATGCCCCCTACAGACCTCTTAGGAAAGGGGTGAGATCAATAGGAGACAGTCTAAGGTTAAAGTTTTTGGGGTTTGGGGAAGAAACCACAGAGTCAGGTAGAGTCTTCCAGACATTGACCCCTCTGTGGCTGAAGTCGTATTTCCTGCAATCAAGTTTGGTGCGGTTTACCTTGAGTTTGTATCTATTGTGTGCTCTTGTATTGTTGTGGTTGAAGCTGAAGTATTATTCCACTGATTGTTCTGTCAGGAAATTTCTCCTTAGTTCTAAGTTGCTTCTCTCCTTGATTAGTTCCCATCCGTTGCTTCTTGTCCTGCCTTCAGGTGCTTTGGAGAATAGTTTGACACCTTCCTCTTCTTTATAGCAGCCCTTTAGATATTGAAGCACTGCTATCGTGTTACCCCTAGTCCTTCTTTTCATTAAATTAGACAAACCCAATTCCTGCAAACATTCTTTGTATGTTTTAGCCTACAGTCCCTTAATCATCTTTGTTGCTCTTCTCTTCATACTTTCTAGATATCTTTTTAATATTGTGGTTGTTTTGTTGGGAGAGTTTATTGAACGTCCCAAAGGTGCTTTTCCAAAACTTAGAACTGGACTTTCTTTGTTTCTTTCCCCTTAAAACCACTTTTCCTTTTTCAAGGGAAAAAAAAAAAAGGAAAGTCCAGTTGTCTTTTGAAAAAGCACCTTTGGAACAACCATGACCTGGATGACTGAGAATCTGCATAGTCACTGAGCCTACTAGATAATGATAACTGGATATGTCTAGTCTGATGAAAAGAAGGATTAGGGGTGACATAATAGCAGTCTTCCAATACCTCAGGGACTGCCACAAAGAAGAGGGAGTCAAGCTATTCTCCAGAGCACCTGAGGGCAAGAAGCAATGGGTGGAAACTAATTAAGGAGAGAAACAACTTGACAGTTAGAACAATTCATCAGTGGAACAACTTGCCTCCAAAAGTTGTAAATGCTCCAACACTAGAAGTTTTAAAGAAGAGATTGGATAACCATTTGTGTGAAGTGGTGTAGGATTTCCTGCCTAAACAGGGGGCTGGACTAGAAGACCTCCAATATCCCTTCCAACTCTTCCCTTCTCCTCTCCTCTCCTCTCCTCTCCTCTCCTCTCCCCTCCCCTCCCCTGTCCTATCGTTTTTCTATTCCCTATTCCATTCCATTCCATTCTATCTATTCTATATTCTCTCTCTCCTCTCCTCTCCTCTCCTCTCCTCTCCTTATCCTATTCTATTCTATTCTATTCTATTGTTTCCCTATTCCCTATTCTATTCCATTCTATTCCATTCCATTCTATTTTATCTATTCTATATTCTCTTCTCTTCTCTTCTCTTCTCTTCTCTTCTCTTCTCTTCTCTTCTCTTCTCTTCTCTTCTCTTCTCTTCTCTTCTCTCCTCTCCTCTCCTCTCCTCTCCTCTCCTCTCCTCTCCTCTCCTCTCCTATTCTATCCTGGAGTAATTTATTTTCTTTTCTTTTTCTGACTCATCTTTATATGTTACCTGCTCTTGGAAAAATACAAGGGAAAATAATCATCATGCTGCTATTTCATCCTAGGGTTTCCCATCTGTTTTCAATTCATTTCCTTAATTTTATAAAAGCCACTTCAAGGACAGGAGATCTGGTTGTTTGCTTCCATTGTAATGCAATGGAAAGGATGGCTCTTGTTCACAATTGCCTAGATACAGACTGAGGGTTGTAATTCCTTACTTTCATGGCTCATGGGCTAATGCACCTAGGATGAGTTTTGTTTTGCTATCATGAACATATTGTTTCCAATTTTCCACATTTTGCTTGCACAGTAAGGCTGAATAATGAGTAAAAAACATTTATGGTAGAAAGGGAAAAAAAAACACGATTAGGAGTCTGGTAATCTCAGGTTTTCTCTCGGCTGCGGGTTTCCAAAACGTGGATTCTGTTTGTTTAGAAAATGGAGGACAGTTGAATTTATTTATTTATTTAAAGTGCTGATGGCGCAATGGTTAGAATGCAGTATTGCAGACTAATTCTGCCCACAGCCTGGAGTATGATCCTGATCAGTATCAAGGTTGACTCAGTCTTCCACTCCTTTCTGAGATTGGTAAAATAAGAACTTAGATTGTTGGGGGCAAAATGCTGACTCTGTAAACCGCTTAGAGAGGGTTGTAAAGTACTATATAAGTCCAAGTGCTCTTGCTATCTTCCTTCCTTCCTTCCTTCCTTCCTTCCTTCCTTCCTTCCTTCCTTCCTTCCTTCCTTCCTCCCTCCCTCCCTCCCTCCCTCCCTCCCTCCCTCCATCCCTCCCCTCCCCTTCTCTTCTCTTCCCAATGGTTAGAATGCAGTATTGCAGGTTAACTCTGTCCACAGTCTGGAGTTCAATCCTGACAGGCTCAAGGTTGACTCAGCCTTCCATCCTTTTGAGGTCAGTAAAATGAAGGTCCAGATTATTAGGGGCAATATGCTGACTAATTCTTCCCCTCTTGTTTTTGCAACTCATGACTACTTTCCTTCTTTCCTCCCAGTCACTCATCAGATTATTTTCTGTGCCATTTCTTGCCCCAAGCCTTCAGAACACCCAGAAGCTCTCTCTGGTATGTTTACTGTCATCCCAGATATAATAAAATATGACTGCAGTGGAAAGGCACAAAAATCTACACAACCCACAGGGACCGGTTCCCTACCTCACCTGTCGGATAGAGAGTCTACATGTCCTTGGAAAAAAAATGTATTTTGGGCCGCCAGGGTGCTAATTTGCAAGGACCATTACTCAAATGAAACATTAAAATGGCTGCCCATGAGCTACATTTTTTATCCTTTCCTTTTCTCTCCCCCCACCATGACTGAATTCTTCTTTCCGAGTATAGGTTTCCTGTCAAGGCAAGAAACCACAGGCAAAGATTTATCGATAGGAGCCTTGACTCCAACTTGCATTTTAATTATGTGGTCATCGAAATATGCTTGGGAGTAAATGCTAGGCCTGTTTATTATACTTTAGTCTGCCTCTGCAGATAAAGGCCCGGGGAGAAGCACAGGGTAATGTCATGTGGAAAGGAGCATTTCTTTACCACACAACAGTGTGAGACAGAGTTTAGTTTAGTTTAGTTTAGTTTAATTGTCATTGCACCTCGTACAACGAAAATCAAACACCATCTTCAATGCACATCATGACCATGAAAATAAACACAAACACACATCCTTCACCAGAGGTGGTGTATTCAGCAGGTTCTGACCAGTTCCGGAGAACCAGAAGCAGAAATTTTGAGTAGTTTGGAGAACCAGCAAATCCCACCTCTGACTGGAGATTTTATTTATTTATTTATTTATTTATTTATTTATTTATTTATTTATTTATTTATTTATTTAGCAATTTTATATACCGCCCTTCTCCCGAAGGACTCAGGGCGGTGAACAGCCAACTAAAATGCATACAAACATAGAGATAAATATGATTACACAACCCACAGGGACCGGTTCCCTACCTCATAAACACAAACACACATCCAGGTGTTTGGGGGACAACCCGTGAGGATCTGGGGGCAGCCAGGCCAGCATGCACGTCTGGGGGGGCTCGGGGGGTTGCGTGTTAGGGGGGCGGATGGAGGGTGGGATGCCGGGGGCCAATTTTATCAGCACGGTTTGTGGGAGGGGCAGATATGGCAGGGGTAGAGGGCCATATCAAGTTAGGGGATCGCGCTGCCGATATCTTCAAGCGGTAGCGCGCTCCGACCCTCTTTACCCATCCTGCAGATCTGGTTGTCCAGAGCCTCAGGCCCTGAGTACCCGGCTGTTGTTATGCAATGCCAGGTCCGTTGTCAACAAGGCCCCCCTGATCTGTGATTTGGTTCAGGAGGAGGGCGCGGACCTGGTAGGTGTTACCGAAACCTGGTTGGGCCCAGAGGGTGGTGTCCCTCTAAGAGAGATGTGCCCACCAGGTTTCTTAGCATTTCATCAGCCTAGGGCTCAGGGAAGGGGTGGCGGGGTGGCGGTGCTTATAAAGGAAGTCCTTTGTCCTAGGGAGGCCACTGTCCCTCAGACGGCTGGTTGTGAGTCTCCCTTTGTGAAGTGGGGACAAGGGGTTCAGATGGGCCTTTTGATGGCGTACCTGGCTCCCTGCCATGTGTCATTGGCCCTGCCCGGACTCCTCGAGGTGATAGCCGGGCTGGCGGTTGAGACCCCCAGGCTCTTAGTCATGGGGGGTTTCAACCTGCCATCGCTCGGTGAAACCTCTGGGGTAGCCCGGGAGTTCATGGCTTCCATGACGGCCATGGACCTGACCCAATTAGTTTCTGCCCCTACTCATATAGGGGACACACGCTGGACCTTATTTTTGTCTCCGGTCAGTGGTTGAATGACTGTAATTTTGGGGATTTAGTCATCAAACCCTTGTCATAGACAGATCATTCTCTTCTTAGAATGGACTTCTGTACCGCCACCCCCCACCGCAGAGAGGCGGAGCCATGTAGATGGTTCCGCCCCAGGCGCCTGATGGACCCTGAGCGGTTCCAGAGGGAGCTTGGGCCATTTCCCGAGACCCTGGCTCACAACTCGCCTGGAGACCTGGTAGCCACCTGGGATAGGTTGGCTGCCGGGGCTCTGGACCGAGTTGCGCCTCTGCGACCTCTGACTCGGCACAGATCCCACTTGACTCCATGGTTTACGGAGGAGCTATGGGAGATGAAGTGCCGGAAAAGATATCTAGAGAGTGTTTGGAGGGCTAGCCGCACTGAGACTGACCGAACACAGGTGAGGTCTTATATTAAGATCTACCTTGTGGCGATAGAGGTGGTGAAACGTTCGCATTTCTCCGCCCTTATTGCGTTGGCAGAAAATCGGCCTGCGGCCCTGTTTAGAATGACCCGCTCTCTGCTTGAGCCGAGAGCGCGGGATGACCTCTTGCAGGGTAGGGCAGAGGAATTTTCCCGATTTCTGCACGACAAAATCGCTCAGATTCGGGACGGGCTGGACTCCAATTGGGTGGTCCCGGGGGAGGTGTCCGGGGCAGGTCTTGAGAATATTATCTGGGAATTGTTTGACCCTGTGACCGCCGAGGGTGTGGACAGGTTGCTGGGGGGGCTGAATGCCACCATATGTTTGTTGGACCCGTGTCCCTCCTGGTTGGTTTTGGCCGCCAAGGAGATGACACGAGGCTGGCTCCAGGGTATTATCAACGCTTCGTTGAGAGAGGGGTCGCTCCCTACTGCCCTGAAAATGGCGGTGGTGTGGCCCCTCCTCAAGAAGCCTACCTTGGATCCGGCTGTTTTAAATAATTATCGTCCAGTCTCCAACCTTCCTTTCTTAGCGAAGGTTGTTGAGAGCGTGGTGGCACGTCAGCTCCCTCAGTACCTGGAGGAAGCGACTTACCTCGATCCATTTCAATCGGGCTTCAGGCCCGGGCATAGTACCGAAACAGCATTGGTCGCGTTGGTTGATGATCTCTGGAGGGCCCGTGACAGGAGGTTTTCCTCTGTCCTGGTCCTATTAGATCTCTCGGCAGCTTTTGATACTATCGACCATAGTATCTTATTGCGGCGGTTGGAGGGGTTGGGGATTGGGGGAACTGTCTTGCGATGGTTCTCCTCCTTCCTCTCCAACCGCTCGCAATTTGTGTTGGCGGGGGGGGGAGAGGTCCACCTTTAGGCCCCTTATTTGTGGGGTGCCTCAGGGGTCGGTCCTCTCCCCTCTCTTGTTCAACATTTATGTGAAGCCGCTGGGCGAGATCATCCATGGTCTTGGGGTGCGGTGCTATCTGTACGCAGATGGCACCCAGCTTTACATCTCCACCCCAGACCACCCCAATGATGCTGTGGAGGCTATGTCCCGGTGCCTGGAGGCCGTGCGGAATTGGATGGGCGGGAACAGGCTCCAACTCAACCCATCCAAGACTGAGTGGCTGTGGTTTCCGGCGCCCCGATATAGCCAGCTGACACCTTCGCTGGCTATTGGGGGAGAGATTCTGCCCCCTACAGGGAGGACTCGCAATTTGGGCGTCTTCCTGGATGCACGGCTGTCTTTAGAAGATCATATTGCGGCCGTCTCCAGGGGGGCTTTTTATCAGGTCCGCCTGATTTACCAGTTGCGGCCCTTCCTGGATCGGGACGCCTTACGCACAGTCACTCACGCCCTTGTCACCTCTCGCCTGGATTACTGTAACGCTCTCTACATGGGGCTCCCTGTGGGGAGCACCCGGAGACTCCAACTGGTACAAAATGCGGCCGCGCGGGTGATTATGGGGGCGTCGTGAAGCTCCCATGTGACGCCTCTCCTGCGCGAGCTGCATTGGTTGCCGGTGGCTTTCCGGGTTCGCTTTAAGGTTCTAGTTTTGACCTTTAAAGCGATCCATGGCATTGGGTCCGGCTACCTGCAGGACCTCATTCTGCCGGTGATCTCCAACAGACCTGTGCGTTCCCACAGGGAGGGCCTTCTCCGGGTGCCGTCGGCCTCTATGTGTCGTCTGGCGGCCCCCAGGAATAGGGCCTTCTCTGTGGGGGCCCCTGCTCTCTGGAATAGTCTGCCCCCAGAGATACGTACCAGCACGGACCTGAGAGCCTTCAGACGTGTGTTAAAAACCTGACTCTTCGAGCAGGCTGGCCTGGGCTGATACAAGATTTTAACCGTCTCCCATTTTTAATTTTTAATTTGGATTCCAATTTGGGGTTTTTAAATATTTATGGGGGAGGGTGGATTTGTAATTTAACAGCCCAATATTATTTAATTCATTTTAATTTTTGTATTATGTATCGGGGTAGAATCGGCTGTGCACCGCCCTGAGTCCTTCGGGAGAAGGGCGGTATATAAATGTTTGAAATAAATAAATAAATAAATAAATTAAAAAATAATTAAATTACAGGCTGCCCAAATAAAATACTAAAACCCCCAATTAAAATAAATTAAAGCTTTCGTACCCCACCCCAACTAATCTAAAACCCCTTAATTTAAAAATCCCGTTTGAGTCAGCTCAGGCCGGCCTGCTCAAAGAGCCAGGACTTCAGGTCACGTCTGAAGGCCCTCAGGTCAGTGGTTGTTTGTAGTCCCGGGGGCAGCCCGTTCCAAAGGGCGGGTGCCCCCACAGAGAAGGCCCTATTCCTCGGGGTCACCAGGCAGCACATAGAAGGCGTCGGGACCCAGAGGAGACCCTCTTTTACAGTACCCTTCCCCTGTCCCGCCCACCAAGCCATGCCCACAGAATCGGTGGTAAAAAAAAAATAAATCTCACTACTGTCCTTCACCCTCCACACATTGAACCGAAAATCCCCGACATGCACCAACACTGCACTATACAGCAGAATTCAAAAGAGCTACTGCCCTGGGATAGAGTTGGTATTCAGCCAGTTCTGACCAGTTCTGGAGAACCATGGTGGAAATTTTAAGTAGTTTGGAGAACCGGCAAATACCACCACTGGTTGGCGCTGCCCCCATCTATTCTTTGCCTCCCATTGAGTCCCAGCTGATCGGCTGGGTCTTCTTTGGTTGCCTTGCACCAGAGAACGGAGCTGGAAAGCAGGTTAGTGGGGTGGGGAGGGAATGGGGATTTTGCAATAACCTTCCCCTGCCACGCCCACCAAGCCACACCCACCAAGCCACACCCAAAGAACCGGTAGTAAACAAAAATTGAATCCCATCACTGGTGTGAGGTTTTTCATGTTTAGATGCACCTGATTTCTGAACTAGCAGTCAAGCTTGCCAGGAAGAGAGAGGGTGACGGGCTTCCCTTTAGCTGTAAAACTTGGGCTGAAGGTTCACCCAGTTCACTTGCCTGCTGAAAGATCGTGTGAAATCTCTTAAGGAATTGGCAACTTTGGATGACAACAGATCGCAGTGTTTCATTGTCATGGGTGGCCAGTTAAAGATTGTCAGACGGCAGGGCTGCACAAGGATTTTGGTTGCATGAATTCAGTGGTGTCACTCAGAGAATAGGTTTTATTTTGTTTTTTGTTTTAACTCAGAGAAGCAGGGTTCGCCAACCTTGGCAACCTTAAAAGACGTGTGTATTGCAACTCCCAGAATTCCCAGCAGTTGTTGTCCATAGGTCTTAAAGTGGCCAAGATTGGGAAACCCTGGCCTAGAGAATCGGTACAATTGAGAGTGTCTCAAACTGGTCATCCAAAGTTTACATCTCCCTTTGAAATATTTTTTTAAAAATTTTCTACCATTTGATCAGAGCACTTGAGAATTCATTTCAAATTTATCCTGGGTTTGAGCTTGCATAAAACTCCAAAATGTACTTCATTATTTTCAGCTTATTGGAGTTTATCATTTAGAAGAGATGGACAATGATGTTGATATCCTTGTCTTTACTAATGTAATTTTCCCTCATTCTGTTTGAAAAATCCCATTGCATGAGTCCAGTCTTCCTTCCTTCCTTCCTTACTTCCTTCCTCCCTCCCTCCCTCCCTCCCTCCCTCCCTCTTTGTATTCTTCTTCCCTCTCTTTCCCCAAAGTATTGTTTTTCTGTGTCATATATGTGGGTACATGGGTATATGTGTTTTATTTATTTATTTATTTGGTTATGTTTATGTACTCTATATTTGAGGTGATGACATTCAGAGAACTATATTCAATTAAATTTCATTTTAATGTATGCCAATTAGCATTAAAGCGACAATAAAGTTATTCTAAGTTATTATTCTAAATCTCATACATATGCACAGACAACCCCCTTGGCCATCTCATAAAATATGAAGATGCAACTCTATCTCTCATGATTATGTGTGTGTGTGTGTGTGTGTGTGTGTAATGTATGTGTGTGTATGTATGTGTGTGTGTGTATGCATATATGTATGTATATCTATCTATCTATCTATCTATCTATCTATCTATCTATCTATCTATCTATCTATCATCTATCTATCTTTCTTTCTTTCTTTCTTTCTATCTATCTTTCTATGTATATATGTATGTATATGTATATATATATATATATATATATATATATATATATATATATATATATATATCTCCCTGAATATTGTTTTTTGAGCAAAAGAAGTGATATTTTTTATACCAAATGGCATTTTTAAAAGAAAGAAAGAAAGAGAGAGAGAGAAAGAAAGAAAGAAAGAAAGAAAGAAAGAAAGAAAGAAAGAAAGAAAGAAAGAAAGAAAGAAAGAAAGAAAGAAAGAAAGAAAGAAAGAAAGAAAGAAAGAAAGAAACCAAATGTTCTTTCTTATTATTTTGGGGCTGTTTCTAGAAAGTGATGGTGTGTATTCCACTGTGTTTTAAACAGAGGATAACAGACACTAGACTCGTTTATGGGATAGAGATGTTGAGTGTTCTGCTTGCTCTGCTTGTTGAATAGATCCTCCCTGTTCAGGAGTGTAAACTTTTCAATAGAGACCTCAGTTGCTTAGGAAACAGCCATTGCTTTCCTCTCCTGTTTGTGGCCTTCTCAAATGTAGATGGGGGTCTCCTAATTAATTATCCTAGCTCCATCCAACTTGAGAGCTGTATTGTGCAGGACTTGTCGCTGGAGTTTGTTAATTGCTCTGCAACTCACGAGAACACAGGAAATTGAGTTGAGTTGGCCACAATTCAATCAACACTTGGGAAGAGCATTGTGTGAATTCCTGCATGGTACATATGCCTGCTAGACGACCTGTCTTTATCTTGGTCCTGCTAGGACCAGGTACATGGACGAAGACAAGGCCGGTAGACAAGGGATAGATAGATAGATAGATAGATAGATAGATAGATAGATAGATAGATAGATAGATAGATAGATAGATAGATAGATAGATAGATAGATAGATAGTTATAGAAGGAATAAAGGTACAGAATTTCTTTTTCTTTTCATGAACCATGGCACAGAAAGAAAGCAATAATATACAATCGATATGAACTTCTGATGAAATGTTACGCACTGTCGGGGGCAGATGAGTGTTTCATTCGGAGATAATTCGTAGCAGATGTGGTAGGAGATGGTTTAATTGAAGAAGGACTTAGAAACAATACTTGGTTTCCCTGTGGTGTCTCTTATGACCCAGGTGGTCGAGACAGGGCAGGTCTCTAGAGAGAGTTCTCTATTTCTCTCTCAGCATTCCAACTAACAAATTCCAAACCAATAGACTGAGACAAGCATTTTCTCAAAGTTCCTTTTTATTAGAGAAGTCATATTGGTACATCTGGGAAAACTCAAATGAGAGTTCCGGGTTTTCCCTTTGTAATTGAAAATCCAAAATCCATCCCCTGCACCCATCAGTCCATCACATGGTCCAATCACCAGCTGTCCCAACTGGAGGCATCCCTCCAACCACTCCTTTCCCAGGTGCAGGATGGCTTGTCCTTGACTCAGAAGAAGAATGTTGGCATGTCTAAACTTCCACCTCTCTCTAAAATCCCTCCTCCCAAATTCCCAGGCACTAGAATGTGGCAGCGTGGAAGATTCTAAGTAACATATGACTTCCAAAGCTGACATTCTCTCAACAAACATGTTCTGTCCTAGGCCTCCCCAAAAAGCACTAAGTCAATTCTGAGTCCTGGCAAAACCTCTTTTATTACATTAATGTGAATTGATTTCATTCACAGTCAGCCAATGGCTTGGCAAACAGTCTTGCGAAGATATATTAATTAGCTCAGACTTTTATCAATCCTGGAATGCTGCCCAGTAAATAGTTCCACACTCAGAGCTGACAAGGAAGGGCTGGGTTATACCGACAAATCTTCATGAGGCTGGAACGAAGGAATGAGCAAGCAAGTTGTTTCCTGCAAAAGCCCCCTCCCCTTTTGCTCCTCTTTTAATCCTGATGGGAGGGGACATTCAGCATCCACCTGTGGCCTTACTCCTACGTTGACCCTGAGTTCTTAATTGTTCCTTCCTTTTGGCAGCTCTGTGCATGTGCAAGCTGAGAACCGGTTCCAGAAGCTCCCCCACCTCACTGCTGTACAAGCCCGAAGGCAGCTGATGACTGCCAGCCTGCCCTGGGCTCATCTCTGCCTCTGATGCAGAATCCTCATCCGAGCCTTCCTCAGCCTCCAGGAATGGCCCAGGTTCCTCCCCAACCTCCTCACTGTCCGTCTCTGCTGCCAGCTCCGTCAGCCGGCAGGCCACAACAAAATATTCCAGACAATGGCCGTCCAATGACTGATAAGACTCCATCCCTATTCTACCCTGAAGCCAACCTAAGTCAAACACAGCCCTGTTAATACAAAAAAAGCCCATAGAGTAAAAACACACTCACAGGGCAAGGTCCAGGGTCCCAAGTCCAATCCACAAGGCACAAGACAAGGACAGTCCTCTGGACAAGAAACAGGTCTCAGGCAAAAAAGCAGGTGATTCCCAAGGCAAAGGCTAAATACAGTCCACAAGAGAAGGGTGAGGTCCAAAACAAAAGGCGAAGAGCAGTCTTCCAAGCAAAAGGCATGAGTTGAAGCTGGGGGAGTGTAAGCCAAAGCAAACAATTGTTCCTGGCAAAGACTAACTCCTCACAACTTCTCCCTTCCACATGTTCCTTGTGAGGAAGGGTGGGACAGCCTCCTCCCGAGTAGCCTCGCAGTCCTTCTCTGGGCTTGCCTATTCTCCACTCTCCTTGCCTTTGGACTGAATGGAGTAGACAGTTGTTCTTCATCAGAGGAGATCAGCTGCCTATCAGCACCACTGATGGTCAGCAGTCAATCCTCCCCTGTGTCTTTGCAGGATGGCAATTCTCTTGTATGATCAACCACCTCCCACAATGCCTAAGGGGACAGCATCGTCCTCAGCCCCAGCCTTCCCTGTCAGATGGTCCCAGATTCAACTCCTCGTCCTCCTCTGAACTGGGCTCAGATGGAGCCATGACAGCGTCTCTTGACCAACCAACCTCTCTATTTGTACTTCACATCAACTGGGGAAGACCCAACAAATTGTCCAAACTAAAATTGCATTTGAATGGTCTAAATTTTATGCTCCGATGACAGCAGCACTTTGGAGATGATTTGAAAAACCACTCTGGTCACAGATGAAATGCAGGGGACTTTAGAAAAGGGCCATTGTGTGTGGGCTTTTTGTTCTTAGTCGACACCCAACAGCCAATCTTGGCTACCGCTGCCCACTATCCCTTAAATGCCATGCTCCTGTAAGAGAGAAGATTACACCTGAGGCATTCTTCCTGGAGAAAATTATACATATTTATATCACCGGAGTGAGGAAATGGGGTAATAACTGATCTGGAGTGTGAGATACTGTCTCAGCAAAAAATCCAGAAGTGACCATCCGTGAAGGCAAAATATCCGTTTCTTGGACTGTTTTCTTTAAAGTTAATTTTATTAAGGTGTGACTTTACCAATGCTAAATATTGTCAACATGGAATTCTACTTTTAAAAAAGTCATCCTTGCTTACAGACTTTTAAACAATATAGACAATTCCATTTGGAGCACATCGTACCAAATTCGAATCACAGAATCATAGGGCTAGATGGGAGCTTGGAGATCTTCTAATCCAGTCCCTTGGCCAAGGCAGGAGTTCCTATACCCTACTGGACAAATGGTTGTGCAGTCTCTTCTTGCATACCTCCAGCGATAGACCACCCACAACTTCAGGAAGCATGCTGTTCCATTGATTAATTGTTCTCACTATCAAGAAATTCCTCTTTATTTCCAGGTTGGATCTCCTGCTGATAAGCTTCCACCCATTGCTTCCTATCCTGACTTCAGGTGCTTTGGAGAGTAAATTGACATCCTCTTTCCAGTGATAGCCCTTCAAGCATTGGAGGATGCTATCAAGTCTTCCCTAAACCTTCTCTTTGTTAGGTTAAACGTGATAGTTCCCTTAGCTGTTCATCATATGATTTCTCCTCCAGACCTCTTCTCATCTTTGTTGCTCTTCTCTGTATTCTTTCTAGTGCCTCAGTGTCTTTTTTTTTTTTTTTTGGTATTGTGGTGACCAGAACTTGTAGATTACAGATAATCAGAGTTGGAAGGGACCTTGTAGGTCATCTAGTCCAACCTTCTGCCCAAGCAGGAAACCTTACACCATTTCTGATAAATGGCAGTCCAATCTCTTTTTGAAAGTTTCAAGTGATAACACTCCCACAACTTCCCTCACTGAATCCGGTATTCCAAGTTGTGGCTTTGCCAGTGCAGTATAAAGTGGTACCATCACTTCTTGTCATCTTGATGCTCTCCTTCAATTGATGCAACCCAGAATTACATTGGCTATTTTTGGCCACTGCAACACACTGCTAGCTTATACTTCCACAGTGATTCACCAGAATACTTAAATCCTTCTCCCATACCTAGATCCTTCTCACAATGATCTAACCTTTCTTCCATTATGAATCTGGAGGCATTGTACAAATATCTGGATGCACTTAATTTTAAAAATGTAACTTCTATTATGTTCAGATAATATAGTGGTCAGGTGCAGATGTATAACTGATGTAGGTTTGTTTCAGATGTGTGTGTGGAAGGCTGCTATGAAAAAGTTAAATGCTCAATTCCTAATTTTATATCTGGTTTTTTGGCTTATACATGAAGAGGAATCCATCAGCCTTCTGTTCAATATTTTGCAGTGTAATTCCCAGCAGCCAGAATTGTACGAAATGGTTGTGATTAAAAATATGTACAAAAATGTATTTATTTGGGAGGAGTGCACAGAATGTGTTATATTAGGGAAATGCCTATGGAAATGTATGTCATTGTTGTTACTACTATTTGTGTAGAGCAAGTAAGTCAAAAATGCCTTACGTAGATGACATTTAGATGCCAAGATATGCAAGTGTTGAGATTATTTTTCAGTTTCCAGGCTGATAAAACTAATAATTTGAGAGACCCACTCATGTTTGCCATTTACTCATTCCTAGGATGAAGGGTGAGGAAATATATTAGCGATGAAAAGTTGATTCACTTCTGAGCAGCCATGACTGGATTTCTCTGTGCTTCATTGCTTGTTTCTTGATAAATGGCAGCTGAATATGAGAACTGACTCTTTGGAAAGTCTTATATCCTGAGCTGACTTGGGATAAAATAGAAAGTGTTGTGCCATTACTTATTCCTATATGCAACTCATCATTTGCTATGGCTGTCCCACGATTTTTAACCTATTTTTCACTTCTTATTGTTCAGTGGAATAAATGCACATACAGCAGTTTATTGAGAAAGAAATCTGGTTTTGGTGTTTTTCAAAGAAATTGCAACAGAAAGTATAGGTAACTTACAAACGGGTGGAATTCAGCCGGTTTAAGTGAACCAGATGTTAAATTTACATCTGGTTCACCAAATCGGTAGTTGAACTGACCAGCTGGCCCTGCCCACCCCTCTCCTCCCAGGAATCTCCACGTGGCCCATTTTGGATGCAGGTAAATGCAAGGTATGCACAGTGGTTCTGGAAGAGCGAAAAATGCTCCTTCCGGAAGTTTTGGAAGTTTGGAAACGGGCCTATTTCCAGCTTCTGGAGAGCCTCCGGAGCCCAGGAGAGGCCATTTTGCCCTCCTCGAGGTCCGAGGGAAGCCTTCAGACTCTGGGGAAGGTGAAAAACGGCCCTCCCAGAAGTTCCGGCGGGCCACGCCCACCATGGCCATACCCATCCAGCAACCAGGCAGAGAATAATGACATGTATTTGCTACACTCACGCTGTCAACCTTGAACATAACCTGGCAGAAGCCATTTTCCTGTTCTTCAGTTGCCACACAGGGGGAAGGAGGTTGAATGCTTTACTAGACACAACAGAGAGCTTTCTCTTGAGAATCAAGGTCATCTCTACTGGTAATGGATAAAGTTGGGGAAGGAGTGCCTGAAGAGCCCATTAATTGACCTAACTGGCCAACGTGACTTGTGACACTTGGAGATGGAGGTTATTTCCTATTTTAATTATACTGAACCCTCAGGAGACATTTTGAGTTGGTTTTCCTTTAGACCTGTGCTGATAGAGTTCTGATTTGCTTGGGTTCATTAATTGGAACTTCGACACACACATTGGATATGCTTACAATCAGAAGTGTGTGCATGGGGTTTAAGGTAGCTAGATGGCTTCCATAAACATGGGATTGAAAATATCTATGGAGATTCTCAGTCATCCAGGTCATAGTTGTCCCAAAGATGCTTTTTCAAGGGACAACTGGACTTTCTGTTTTTTACAGAGAGAAAAACCAAAGAAAAACCCGAAAATTCAACTGCCCCTTGAAAGAACACCTTTGGGTCATGTGATTGAAAACATACAGTATAGATTAAAGGCATGGTGATTTGACTGTCTGGTTGTGGCTACGTTCTTCACATTTTTGACTCCTTCTGCAGATTCTGCTGGTTTTGATAAAACTTTATTCCAAACCTTTAATAAAGAAAGAAATAGGTACTGTAATTCTACAGTTGAAGACACTCAGAGTCAAAGTTTAGTTTATCACCTCTGGATAACTATAACATTACTTCATCATCCTGTTGATTTTAATATAGTGATTTCAATATATTTCTTGTGCGAATTCTTTGTGCCAATTGTCAAAAAAAAAGGTTTCCCCCCTTTTTCTAAGAAGGAAAGGCAAATGCCAGTTGTGGTTTTTTCGAGATTGTAAACACAGGTTTGGTTGGAGAAGTGGAAAAGGCAATACTTAAAGATATTAATTCATAAAAACAAAGTTATTTTTATATCCCTGGCAGAAGTGCCAAGTAATATTAAAATATTCCCACAGCTAGTTGATTTCATTTCTTCAAATCTTGTTACCTTTATACAAGCTATCCGGCCATATTCTATCATCCAAATATTTCAATTCCCTTTGATGTTTTAATATAAATATATAGATATGGATATATAAAGCATACAGTAAGGTTCAAAATGGTCACTATAACACTCCAACTTTATTCCATTCCCAGAAGGTTAATTGAAAGCTGGCCATCTTGGTGATGTTTAGACAAATGAGGATAATTATGCTTTCCCTGGCTTTCTGAGAGGTTAATTGCTTGGATGTAGGAAGTTCTGACAAACAAAGGGAGAATAAATCAGAAAAGCAACTATGATCTGATAATGCAATTTATGTAGAACTACAATTCATGTAGAACTCAAACAAATAAATGCCCTAATTAGATGAACTTGCTCATTTGTGTGGACACACATCTAGTTCATCTATTGTGAGATACCCAGGAAATTCATATTGCCTCGATTTGCAAGTTAAATGAACAGTTCTTCCAGCAAGTCTTGGAAAGATAACTGCTCAGTTCAGGAAAGAGGTAGTAAATAGTAAATAGATTCTCCTCCTCAAATGAGTAGCAAAGAAGGAAAAAATGGAAAAATGACAGCAACAGATAGTCACAATGTCACTGATTCCTCAGTGGATCTTCCTGTGGCCTATCAGTATTCCCGGCTTTATGGTCAGGAATTGAAGTCCATACATCTTAAAGTAGCCAAGGTTGAGAAACATTGGTTGATATAAACTTTCTTGCCAAAGCCTTGTGTCATGCCCTTGTCAGAGTCTGAATTCAAGGAGGAAGACGAACAGCTGATAGGGAATAGGAGTGTGGCTCCATTGGCTGTGGAGGAGGCTGGGAAAGGGCAAAGGCCATCTGGGCAGAACAGGGAAGAGATAGAACAAGGGAGAGGGAATTCAGAGGAAGACCCAAGCCCACCCCCTCTTCATCCTAGGGCACGCAGGGAGGAATGGAGAAGAAAGCAATGTGGGTTGCGTGGCTTACAGGGGAGGAAAGGGCCCTGATTCTCTTCATTAGCCACAGCTGGGAAGAGAGTTTATAAGAACTGAATGCTGACTGCGGCAGCTGCTGGGAGCAAACGTGTCTTTATCCTGTATTGTCATTGCTTATCTGTGTTCCTGGCGTCTTCCCAACCGTGTGAGTTTTGCTGTGCCTTCATGTCTGGAATTCTTGTTCCTGCCCTGCCAAACTAATTACTTCAGTTTGGTTTGATTGGACTTAAAGTTACAGTTTGTGTTGACCATGTTTTGGACTTGATTCTCTGTAGCCAAAGGCTGTTCCTGGGAGAGTTACCTGAAGGTAACCTGGACATCAGGAGCAAAGTTGGAGCTAATAAAGGGACTCTTCTTGATTATCTGAATGTGTTGCCTTTGTACCATGCCCTGGGTCATCACACTCTGGCTATGGACTTTTGTCTTCTCACTAAGGCTAGTCAATCAGAAGATCTTGTCTATTGATATGACTGTTGATTTTTCTCAAATTGTTTAGTCATGGAATTAAATTGTTTTCTGTATAGTTAACGTTTATACCACACTATTTTACATTGGTGAGGTGTGTATTGGCTTAGTGGTTAAGGACACTGAGCTTGTAAGCTGGACTAACAGCCCAGGTTTGAGACCCAAGTGCCGCATGATGGGGTGAGTTCCCTTCCTTTGTGCCAGCTCCTGCCCACCTAGCAGTTTGAAAACATGCAAATGCAAGTGGATAAATAGGTACCACTTCAGTGGGAAAGTAATAGCATTCCATGCACCTTGGCTTACAGTCATGCTGGCCACATGACCACAGAAAATGTCTTTGGACAAGATTGGCTCCCATGGCTAAAAAATGGAAATGAGTAGTGTCCCCTAGAGTTGGACACAACTGAATAGGGGAAACATTTTACACTGAACTATATTATGTCCACATGCAAACATATTCAAAGCTATGTTTACATAACTTTGATATTATACTTTTACATGTAGCAATAATGTATATTAGTGTTTTTATAGATATGGACTAGTAATTCTTTTTTAATACTAATTTTATTAAGTTTACCAAGATATAAAATATAAAAAGGAAGGGAAAATAGTGGGAAAATGGGGGAGGAAAAATGGAAGAGAAAGATGGGTGGGATAAAAGGGAAAAAAGAAAAGAAAAAACATTGACTTTTTAAATACAGTGGAATAAGATAGTAACATTACAACCACAACTTTTTACTATTGCATACTAATATGTACTTTCTATTTCTGTATCAGCAAACAGATTTGGAATAACAATCCTATTTTTTCCATAGCTTTTTCTATATTAACATTTATATCACACTATTTTATATTGCCCTATATTATACTTCTAGTTTCCATAATTGTCAGCTTAATTATAATGTTTATATACATACAAATTTTACAGCTTTGAGTGAGTAATTCTAATTTATAATTATTTTTCTGCAGTTTACAAGCTAGATTGTTCATATTGGAGCCATTGTAAATTTTTAACATCCAAATGTGATTTTTATGCTGGTAGATAATCGAAAGAAAAAAATGGAACTCTTGAGTTTTACTAAGTCTGACTTTTCAAGAGGCGTTATGCCATTTCTCCCTATCCTACTCCATTGCCACTCCTGCAAACAGCTGACAGTTTGTGCCCACATTTTGACAAAATAGCGAAAGGCAAATGTTTACTTTGTTCTCACTCTCTTTTCCTGGCTCATCTAGATTTTCATGCTTGCATCGTGCAGAGTTTATGTTTTTAATTAAAGCCAGCTAAATAGCAAAAGCATGTTAACAGAATAATAGAATTACAAAGTTTTTGGACCTCAAGGATCACCAAACTCATAATTTTAAATCCCGCAGACCAGAGACCCTGGGAAAATCCCCCAAAAAGTCTGCAGGAAAATTCCCCACCCCGTTTTCCTACTGATCGATCATTCTTTATTTGGGATCACAGGATACCGTCTCCAGTTCCGTTCTCAGGGAGAGAGAGAGAGAGAGAGAGAGAGAGACTTTTGGTTTCATGCAAGGAAAGCAACAGAAGCAGCAGAAATATTTTTCTCCCCCAAACTCCTCCAGAAATGAGTCTTTGTGAGACGTCGCACCGACGAAGCCTCTTGGAGCAGGAGGCCTTTCTGGCAGAGTTTGGGGGAGAAAAAGAAAGACTTTTGATGCATTCCTTGTGTGCAGCCAAAAGCAGAAGAAGAAAGAAGCAGAAAGAAGCAGCCTGGATTAATTGCTTTGGGGGGTGCTTTGGGGGTGACATTTTTCTGTGGACCACCAGAATTTTTTCACGGACCACCAGTGGTCCCTGGCCCACTGGTTGGTGACCACTGTTGTAGTTCAACCCCCTGCTAAAGCAGGAGACTCCGCACTATTCTGGACAAGTGGCTGTTCAGTCTCTTTTTAAAAGCCTCCAGTGATGGAGCACCCACAACTTCTGAAAGCACTGATGAACTGTTCTCACTGTTAGGGAGTTTCTTCTTAATTCCAGGTTGTTTTTCTCCTTGGTTAGTTTTCATCCATTGCTTGTTCTGCATTTTGATGCTTTGAAAAATAGGTAGAACCCCGTTTTCTTTGTGGCAACCTGTCAAATATTGGAACTCTTGTATTTTGGAGCTGTTTGTTCGAGGAATAAGTTTGTTAGCAGGCAGAAGAAAACCAGAAGTGGAATTACTTCTTTTTCACTGTGATTTAATTCATACAACCCAGGCAATGTGTTTATTAAAGGACAGGCTGCATTTTCATCTCATGCTAAGCCTCCCAAAATGTAGCAGTAAGGCTAACTGATTTTATATAAACAGATCTGCTAGCTTTTTATCTCCTCTGGTTTAACACATTTGAAAACAAATATGGATGTATTTGTGAGCTGTATTTCATTAACACCTGACTAAAGATATTGTTTACACCCAGAAAGTTTTCAGGTTCAACCGACTGGGAATATCGTGTTGTGCTTATATCATGCTAGTGCTAATTCCGTAGCATCTGGTGAGCCACTGGTGATGGACCTTTAATTAGATTCAACACCATTCTTTTTAGCTTTTTATTGAGAAGATGGTCTAAATGACAAGTGTTACCTGTGATGTTTTGTTTGTGGTGGTGGTAGTTATTGAGTCAGGCACTGAAAAGAGCTGAGTGCTTCTTGGTGCTTTCTGAGCTTGATTGTTTTCTTGTAGATGTTTCATTAGCACTGATGATGTTACCTAGATGGGTAATGGAATGTCTGCAAGCTCAGTTACTCCCCCTCCTCCTCCTCTTCCTCCTTTTCCTCCTCTTCTTTCTCCTTCCTTCTTCCTCCTCTCTCTCCCTTCTTGTACTGATGTTACCTACTTGCATCATGAAACATCTGCAAGAAAACAATTAAACTTAGAGATCACCAAGGACCCTTCATTTCAACCTTGAACTACAAATATTCTACTTTATTGACCGTAAAAAGAATGCTTGGCATGGATTCCGAGGAAAAAAAGAATGATGGAAGGTTCTTAATGTTTTCTGAGCTTGGTTGTTTTCTTGCAGACATTTCATTATCCAAACTAGACAAATCATCAGTGCTAGTAAGGAGTGGGGTTTGCTCTCAATTTATATTCTGATGGTTTGCTCTTTAGTTGGGTTGTTTACTGTTAGCTTATTTGGCAGTTCCATGATTGGGATATTATTTATTTCTTGATTGTTGGTTTGATGTTCCTCTTGATGTCAATCTATGCTCATCTGAGTATAGATGAGTCACGGTGGTGCAATGGTTAGATTGCAGTACTGCAGGCTACTTCTGCTGACTGCCAGCTGCCTGCAATTTGGCAGTTCAAATCCCACCAGGCTCAAGATTAATTCAGCCTTCCATCTTTCGGAGGTTGGTAAAATGAGGACCCAGATTTTTTGGGGGGACAATAAGCTGACTCTGTAAACCGCTTAGAGAGGGTTGTAAAGTAGTATATAAAGTGCTATTGCTATCTGGGTATTATATTATAGAAAAGTATGTATTTTGCTGTTATAGACCATTTTTAAAGGCCTATAGTAGATCCTGGACAATTGTTGCTCCCAATTTTTAAAGCTTGAGGAAACTCCTTATCTGTCCACGTTTGTCTATCTGCTCAAAAAATCTACAGTTGCAGCTCAATTCTCCATGGCTGTTCTTGCACTGTGTATTAAGATACAGAAAATTTATCCAGCTAGTCCAGCTGTTTAGGAGATAATTACAACAGAATCCAACCTGTTGTATAATAATCCTCCTGGGCAAGCTGCCAAGAGCCTGAGGCTTATTCCCATGATAATTTCTCCAGCTCATTTAGGAGTTACAGAGATTGGAACTTGGGATCCTTGCACAAACAACGTTTTTGGCAATAATTGGATATGGGTTGGAATTGGATGCTTGAGTTAAATCTTATTTAGGGCCAACTTAATATGATGCCCACAAATATGTCATTTGAAATGAGTGTCATGCAAATGGTCTTCACAAATCACAACTACAATAATACCTCTGTTTGAGTTATAATTCCTGGGGTTGTGGAAGGAAATGGACAAGGAGGCAAATATTTAGAAAAGATGGAGAATGGAATGGAATGGAATAGAACAGAATTAGGTAAGAATAGAATAGAATGGAATGGAATGGAATGGAATGGGATAGAATAGAGTAGAATAGAATAGAATAGAATAGAATAGAATAGAATAGAATAGAATAGAATAGAATACTTTATTTGGCCAATTGTAATTGGACACACAAAGAATTTGTCTCTGGTGCAGAAGTGCTTTGTGTATATACAAACAATAAAGTGATAAATCATAAGATATCATTAGGAGAGAGTAATAGGAAGGATGAGAAAGATAATAACACACAGCCCTACTATATAGGAAAATATCCTTAGACATACAACAGTGTTGTGGGAATTAGATATTTAGCAGAGTGATGGCATGGGGAGAAACTTTCTTTGTGTCTTGTCCTGAGGGTAAGAGGTGAAACAGTTTATGTCCAGGATGTGAAGGGTCTGTAGCTATTTTCTCAGCCCTCTATCTGCCTCATGCAGTATACAGGTCCTCATTGGAAGGCAGGCTGGTTGCAATTTTTTTTTTTCCTGCAATCCTAACTATTCCTTCAAGTCTGTAACTGTCCAGTTTGGTTACTGTGGCAAGGCAGACAGTTATAGGTAAAGAAGGCAGTTAGAGAAAATTAGAGAAGGAGATGTCCTTTTTCTACCGAGGTAGGAAAAAGAAATCTCAAACATTTCTTCAACCCTGTTCCTTCAAAATTGTATTGGGGGGCGGGGGGGGAGGTTAGTTCGTAAATTCCGGAGACATTTCTTACAGAGAACATAAGGAAAGAGGGACATCTGTATGAGTGGATAATACAGCAAATGAGAAAATTATGCCTTGGCATCCATTACGCACTGTCCAACTCAAGTCCTATTGATTTCAATGAGGGATTGCATCACATGCTAAGTTCCCTAATTGAAAACAGTGGTCTGTTGTTTCACTAAGCCAAAATCAAACAAAGCACAATATGGCTGGGCACAATTTGTCAACTTATCCTCAACGAAAGGATCCCCTGGGTTTCAGCCTAAAGCAAGCATTGGGGTTTGGCAAGGTAAGTGAGGCCAGATTGTATAACTTCCTTGCATGCTGTTCTCCTTTTCTTTTCTTTTTTGTCTATTCAATTTTGCTTCTCACATTTATTTCCTGCCCATCTCGCAGTTCCCAGCACATCCTTTGGATTGGCCCAAGATGTACCAGGGACAGCATAGATAGTTCATGCATATTTCTGAGTTGCTCATGTTCACCTTAAGGCTGCAGCCAAGCTTACCAGCCTTCTGAACTTCAGTGGGTGATTGACCCCTTTTTAAGATAGCCAAGTGAAATCGTGATAGGAAAGCATTTAGATTCAGGGGTGGGATTCAATTTTTTTAACAACCGGTTCTGTGGGTGTGACTTAGTTGGTGGGCATGGCTTAGTGGTCATGTGACTGGCTGGGCATGGCCAGCTCAATATCACTCACATCAAGGCACGTTTCTCCTTGCCTGGCCTCTCGTGACTGTGGGGGTGCTGCAACAGACGTAAGTGTGAAAAACGGTCATAGGTCACTTTTTTCAGTGCCATTGTAATTTTGAATGGTCACTCCACACAAGCAAAGTACCAGAAAAGGAGAGGAAAAAACTCCAGAGAAGTTCCTGAGACAGGAAGTCTAGTCCTGCCAAGAATGTAATAAGGGTCAACGGAAAGGCAGTTTCTGTAAGCAACATCAGAATGTTTCCTTCCTGCCTTCCTTATAAGATTAGGCCAGTAATTTCTTCTAACAACTGGTTCTTCGAACTGCTTAGAATGTTAACAACCGGTTCTAGCGAATAGGTGCGAACGTGTAGAATCCTACCCCTGTTTACAGCCCTCTCTTAGAAGTTTACAGTCAGCATATTTCCCCCAACAATCCGTGTCCTCATTTTACCAAACTCGGAAGGATGAAACGGAAGGCTGAGTCAACCTTGAGCCAATCAGGATCAAACTGCTAGCAATCAGCAGACTTAGCTTGCAATACTGTATTCTAACCACTGCACCACCATGGCCCTTCCTTCCTTCCTTCCTTCCTTCCTTCCTTCCTTCCTTCCTTCCTTCCTTCCTTCCTTCCTTCCTTCCTTCCTTCCTTCCTTCCTTCCTTCCTTCCTTCCTTCCTTCTTTAGCACTTAGCAATACCACTTAGACTATACTGCTTCACAGTGCTTTACAGCCCTCTGTAAGTGGTTTACAGTGTCAACATCTTGCCCCCAACAATCTGGGTCCCCATTTTATCCACCTTGGAAGGATGGAAGGCTGAGTCAACCTTGAACCAGTCAAGATCGAACTGTCAAACTGCTGGAAGCTGGCAGTCAGCAGACCTGGCTGGGGTCACCGAAACCTGGTTGGGCCCAGAGGGTGGTGCTCCTCTGGTGGAGATGTGCCCACCAGGTTTCCAAGCATTCCATCGACCAAGGTCTCAGGGAAGGGGGTGGTGGGGTGGCGGCGATTATTAGAGAAGTCCTTTGTCCTAGGGAGGCCACTGTTCCTCAGACGGCTGGTTGTGAGTCTCTCTTTGTGAAGTGTGGTCAGGGGGTTCAGATGAGTCTTTTGATAACGTACCTGGCTCCCTGCGACGTGTCATCGGCCCTGCCCGGGCTCCTCGAGATGATAGCCGGGCTGGCGGTTGAAACCCCCAGGCTTTTAGTCATGGGGGATTTCAACCTGCCTTTGCTCGGGGAAACCTCTGGGGTAGCCCGGGAGTTCCTGGCTTCCATGACGGCCATGGATCTGACCCAATTAGTTTCTGGCCCCACTCACATGGGGGGACACACACTGGACCTGATTTTTGCCTCTGGTCAGTGGTTGAATGATCGTGCTGGGGATCTAGTTATAAAACCCTTGTCATGGTCTGATCATTCTCTTCTTAGACTGGACTTCTGTGCCGCCACCCCCCATCGCAGGGAGGCGGAACCGAGGAGATGGTTCCGCCCCAGGCACCTGATGGATCCTGAACGGTTTCAGATGGAGCTTGGGCCATTTCCTGAAATTCTGGCTCATAACTCGGCCGCAGACTTGGTGGCCACCTGGGATAGGTTGGCCGCTGAGGCTCTGGACCGAGTTGTGCCTTTGCGACCTCTGACCCGGCACAGATCCCATTTGGCTCCATGGTTCACGGAGGAGCTGAGGGGGATGAAGTGCCGGAAAAGACGTCTGGAGGCCATCTGGAGGGCCAGTCGTGCCGAGTCTGACCAGACACAGGTGAGGTCCTATATTAGGACCTACCTAGTGGCAATAGAGGCGGCGAAGCGTTCGCACTTCTCCGCCCTTATTGCGTCGGCAGAAAATTGGCCTGCCACTCTGTTTAGAGTGACCCTCTCTCTGCTTGAGCCGAGAGCGCGGGAGGACCTCTTGCAGGGTAGGGCGGAAGAGTTTTCCCGATTTCTGCATGATAAAATCGCTCAGATTCGGCATGGGCTGGACTCCAGTTGGGTGGTCCCGGGGGAGGTGTCCGGGGCAAGTCTTGAGACGGTTATCTGGGAGGAGTTCGATCCTGTGACCGCCGAGGGTGTGGACAGATTACTGGGGAAGCTGAATGCCACCACATGTTTACTGGACCCGTGCCCTTCCTGGTTGGTTTCTACCTCCAGAGAGGTGATACGAGGCTGGCTCCAGGGGATTGTCAACGCTTCATTGACGGAGGGGGCTCTTCCAACCACCCTGAAAACGGCGGTGGTGTGGTCCCTCCTCAAGAAGCCTTCTCTGGATCCGGCTCTTTTAAATAACTATCGTCCTGTCTCCAACCTTCCCTTTGTGGCGAAGGTTGTTGAGAGTGTGGTGGCGCGTCAGCTCCCTCAGTACCTGGAGGAAGCATTCTATTTAGATCCGTTCCAATCGGGCTTCAGGCCCGGGCACAGTACCGAAACAGCATTGGTCACGTTGGTAGATGATCTCTGGAGGGCCCGTGACAGAGGTTATTCCTCTGTCCTGGTCCTGTTAGATCTTTCAGCGGCTTTTGATACTATCGACCATAGTATCCTATTGCGGCGGTTGGAGGGATTGGGAATTGGCACCGTTTTGCGGTGGTTCTCGTCCTTCCTCTCGAACCGCTCGCAATTTGTGTTGACGGGGGGGGGAGAGGTCCACCCCTAGGCCCCTCATTTGTGGGGTCGGTCCTCTCCCCTCTTTTGTTCAACATTTATGTGAAGCCGCTGGGAGAGATCATCCGTGGTTTCGGGGTGAAATGTCATCTTTATGCTGACGATACTCAGCTTTACATCTCCACCCCAAACTACCCCAACGATGCTGTGCAGGTTATGGCCCGTTGCCTGGAAGCTGTGCGGAACTGGATGGGCGGGAACAGGCTTCGACTCAACCCTTCCAGACTGAGTGGCTGTGGTTTCCGGCGGCCCGATATAGTCAGCTGACTCCATCGCTGGCTATTGGGGATGAGATCTTGACCCCCACAGAAGGGGCTCGCAATCTTGGTGTCTTCCTGGATGTACGGCTGTCTTTGGAAGATCATATCACGGCCGTCTCCAGGGGGGCTTTTTATCAGGTTCGCCTGATACGCCCGATGTGGCCCTTTCTCGATCGGGACGCCTTACGCACGGTCACTCATGCCCTGGTCACCTCCTGTCTGGACTACTGTAATGCCCTCTACATGGGGCTCCCTGTGGGGAGCACCCGGAGGCTTCAACTGGTACAAAATGCAGCCGCGCGGGTAGTTATGGGGGCGTCGAGATACTCCCACGTGACGCCCCTCCTGCGCGAGCTGCATTGGTTGCCGGTGGCCTTCCGGGTTCGCTTTAAAGTATTGGTTTTGGTCTTTAAAGTGCTCCATGGCATCGGAACAGGATACTTACGAGATCGCATTCTGCCAGTAGTCTCCCACCGACCGGTGCGCTCCCACAGAAAGGGTCTCCTCCGGGTCCCGACACCTTCTATGTGCCACCTGGTGACCCCGAGGAATAGGGCCTTCTCTGTGGGGGCACCCGCCCTTTGGAACGGGATACCCCCTGGGCTACGAACAACCACTGACCTGAGGGCGTTCAGACGTGACCTGAAGACCTGGCTCTTTGAGCAGGCCGGCCTGAGCTGACTCAAATGGGATTTTTAAATGGGGTTTTAGATTAGTTGGGGTGGGGTACGAAAGTTTTAATTTATTTTAATCGGGGGTTTTAGATTTTTATTGGGGCAGCCTATAATTTAATTCTTTTTTAACCATATTTATCTCTGTTTGTATGCATTTTAGTTGGCTGTTCACCGCCCTGAGTCCTTCGGGAGAAGGGCGGTATATAAAATTTATGAAATAAATAAATAAATAAATAAATAAATAAATAAATAAATAAATAAATAAATAAATAAATAAATAAATAAATAAATAAATAAATAAATAAATAAATAAATAAGAAGTAGTCTGCAATACTGCATTCTAACCACTGTGCCACTCTTGGTGATGATAAAACCTTTGCTTCTCCCTCTGTTGAGCTTGGTTTGGCTTCTTGGAAGTATTTTATTATATTTATTTATTAAACTTATATGCCACCCATCTCACCTAAAGGTGCCTTGCCACCAATAAAAACAACAAGGTAAAACATTAAGACGATAAATATTAACACTCAGATTGAGTTAAAAATTGACAAACATGGCAAGGAAGGGAGCAAGATGCACCCAGGGAGGAGGTGGGGTTTTATCTCAGTCATTTAACCATCTCTAAAATGAGACACCTCCATTGGGAGCCCAGGTGAATTGGCGGCCAGGACTTCAGTCCTTCAGCACCAGGGTGGCGCAATGGTTAGAATTCAGTATTGCAGGCTAACTCTGCTCACTACCAATTCTGAACAGTGTAGAATCAGGTTGACTCAGCCTTCCATTCTTCCAAGGTTGGTATAATGAGAACCCAGATTGGTGGTGGAAGTATGCTGAATCTGTAAACCACTGAGAGAGGGCTGTAAAGCGGTATATAAGTGGTATATAAGTCTAAGTGCTATTGCTATTTCTATTTCAGAAAGCTAAGAGGGTTGGGGTTGATCTCATCTCAGGGACCAAGATGTTCCAGAGGCAGTGGTGGGATTCAAATGTTGTTGCCACCGGTTCGGTGGGCGTGGCTTTGTGGGCATGCTTTGCATACGTGCACACACTTTGTGTGCACACGTGTGCCAAATGTGCACTTTGCGCAGAGGTGTTCTAACTTGTCTCCTGCAAGCCTGCACGATCCCGGTCACTTCAGCAGCTGCTGCGCGGCACTATTCTGTGCCATGCAAAGCAGCTGTGTTTCAAATTTGGCAGATAAAGGTGAGTATAGGAGGACGGGTGGGCGGGTGTGCCCAACAGCAGAGCCATTCCAGCAGCGGAGAGAACCAGTTTGGTCTCTGCTGTTCATCGCTCCTACCGGCTCTCCAGAACTGGGCAGAACCGATCAAATACTACCACTGTCCAGAGGGTAGGAGCCATGGCAGAAAAGATCCTATCAGCCATAATTCCTGTGGTGGAGTCCACAGCATGCCTCTTCTTTCAGTGTGGGTGGAGTGCGCCAATCCCATTGGGATGAACCAGCTCTTCAGATATCCTGGATCCATACCATGAAGAGCTTTAAAGAGAAAAACCAACAATTTGTCAACCAGTACAGCTTGCGGAACAGCGCCATAACATGGGCCAGCCTAGGGCCCCCAAGAACTGTCCATGTAGCTACATTCTGCACCGGTTGTAGCTTCCAGACATTTTTCAAGCGTAGCCCATGTAGATCTCAATGCACAGTATTTGGAAAATGACGGCACCTTTTATTCTGAGATACTTGATTTATGCGTCCTGCATCCTGACGTGAACACCGTAGATGTCTGCTGGGAGTCTCTGGGATGCACATAGCATCACTTGCCTGCCCATTTCTCAGCAGACACTTGTAGTTAACACATTTTAATTACCCCTGCTTCAGTGAAGACGAGATACACTGCATTTCCTTCTGTCTTGTGTTTCTTTCCCACACCTCTCCTTCCCATCGCAGACGGGAGCGGATTTATTTCTACAGTGCGCACTCACACCAAAACTAGAGTCTCTGGGTTCTTGAATTTTCAGGCCCGCTTACACTGCTGGCAAGCAACCCTTTGCTCTTTCCCCACCTCCACCCCCCCCCTTTTTTTTTTTTTTGATTGAAGAACACTAGAAATCAGCCAGGGAGCAGGTGGTGTATTGTGTTAGATTAGCACTGATTGAATTCTTACACAGCCGGCTGATTGAGGCTGGTGTTCAGCAACTGCACAATTCTGCAAACAGTGAGCCGCAATGAAAAGGCCATTTTGCTGGATCATGTCCTTTAATCAGTCTCCTCCTTTCTATTGATATTGCTGCTGAGTGTCTTTCATCTGCCAAGTCTCTTGCTCCTTTCCTGGGCCTGCAGAGTAAAACCCATTGAATGGAACAGTTCTGAGCCAAACGATTTTTGGTGAGACAGTTTCTCCCAGCCTCTGAGTATAGAAGCATTGTTATCATTATTATGATGGTTGGTTGCGCAGCCAGCCAGACGCTGAGCTGGATTTGGCATTTTTATCCATCTATTGAGTCCTTCTCAAGAACCATGGGCTAGGCAGCTGTGGTTGTTGGGCGGTGCTAAGGATGTAAGTTGTCCAAGCAAAGCTGCCTTTTGTAATTGACTGATCACGATTGTGTCAATCAATTACTAGTTGCATAATGTTGTATGCAAATGCTTAAAAAAACCAATTTCTTAAGAGTCCTTGGAAAACAGCCTGTATTAACCAGGACTAGCTTTTCTGTGATGATAAAACTTATGCTCCAACAAACAGAAGCTACATTTCTGTAGATTTCAGAAGAGAATATTTGTAGCTCAGAGTTGAACTGTAGAGTCCTTGATGCTCTCTGAGCTTGTGCTAGGCAATCTAGCACTGGTAATGTTACCTAGTTTGGCAATGAAATGTCTGCAAGGAAATCACCAAGCTCAGAGAGCACCAAGAACCCTATAAATTTATGTATGTTTGGATTCCTGTCAAAAATATTGACGACTACCTCATCTCTACCAACCAACTCTTCTTCTGGTCACTTCAACTTAGGAAAAATCCTACAATATAGGTTTTCCCAGCATACAAAGAGTTCTTAATCTTTAGTAAACTATTTTTAAAAATCCCTTATCACTGCTCTCATAGTAATAGCCTTTCAGGAGATATGTTTTGCAGATGACTACAGACAAGTATACAAATTGTAGAGTTATAGTATCTGAACTGCAAAAAGCCAGATGGTATGCCTACATAAATTAAATTATGTAGAAACTTCCTAATAGTGAGGTCAATTAACCAGTGAACAGCTTGCCTCTAGAAAATGTGGTCGCTCCATCACTGGATGTTTTTAAGAAGAGTCTAAAGACAGTCACTTAACTGAAATGTTATAGTTTCTCTTGCTTGAGCAGGGGGCTGGACTAGAAGACCTCTAAGGTCCCTTCCAGCTCATTCCATTCCATTCTATTCTAGGCAAAATAAAAGTATGGACTCTGTGAGTAGGATGGCAGATGGGGTGCACATATTTTTATTTATTTTTTAATCATAAGGAAAGGGAGGAAGATTGTAAATTCAATTTAGAAAGTAGAAAGCAGGCATTAGGCTAAGTCCGCTAAGACTGTAATTTTGGGACAGCAAAGATCTATATTATCACTAGAGGGCAACAAGGAGATGTAGAAGTCTAATGCTGCCATCTAGTGGTCTTCTGAATGTTTGGCAATCCAGCTAGAGTAACACTAAATAAAGGTAATACTGTACAGATGGAAGCAAAGAAAATAAAAGCACATTGGCAGGTGCTTTAATACAATTCTCTCCTTATTTTAATTCCAAGAAGGAAATACATTAAAAAATGAAGTATTGATGCCCAAGACATCAGCTGTGGCAAATAATCAAGAGCCTTTATATGGACATAAATTGCCCATTCCATCTATCTGAATTGCAACAATATAAAGGATATATTATAAGTGAAATTTAGCACAAAATTGGATGTACTTGTTAATAATATTTTACTCTTTTCTCCAAGAAAGAATTGCAACATTATTCTAAGCCTGCTAACAATCAAAATCGTTCTCAAAAAGCACCTTTCTTTCAATTTTCCCTCAAATCCCATTACAGAGAGTAAGTACTGTAATGCTTCTCTTCAGTTTACCAAACAATTTTCATGTTATTTTCTTTTTTTCCCTATATCAATGTTCCAATATTTTTTAACAAATGGAGTGAAACCTTAATGACATAAGTTATTGCTAATAACTTGCTACCAATAAATTAAGCCCAAGTTCTACATTAACGATGGGCCTATCCCTTCTTATACGATATTAATTTTTGGCACAACTGAAACAAAAATTCAGCAATGGTGGTAGTGTGTAGGGATAACTCTCCTAGTTCTTTTCAACATTTTTCTTCCTGGTTTGAGAAGGTTACCCTTTTGGGTTGGCTTTTTATAAAATCTTAAAAGCAGGTCTCATATGAGAAGGACATGTAATTTTTGATACTTATAAATGTCTAGATGCAAACGATCAGAACCACGTGCCAAGTTGCAGTTCAAAAAAGATTTATTGCTTAAGCTTATACACAATAAACTAGTCAATTAAAGTTCCATACTAAATTGATAAGGGTCAATGGAATTCAAGAGGGATTTGACTTAGAACGTTTATGGGAACATAAGGATGCTAGGCTGATGACTCATTTCACTCTGCCCCCAGGTCTGCCTGCTCTTTTCCTACAGTAAATCAATTTTCATATTAGGTTGAAATCTTGATTTACCAGGTCTAAAAGCATTGGACCTCATATGCAATGAATCAAACTTCGGTTGCACTTGGTGTCATGGATGTAATGACGTCATTTGTCAAAGCCACGACAGCCAGATTCTCAGAGTATGAATAGGCAATTTTAACAAGAGAAAAAAGGATAATCGGCTCTAATTTATCAGCAAATATATTTGAAATTAAAACCTTCCCATTACTTTTGATTACCTTTCAGGTGGAGTCTTGGGTTCGGTGCTAATTGCTTATTTGATTCCTTAGAAATGTCCATCAGTTCTTGTTTGTCAATATTTTAGAAATATCCAAATTCTGTCTTAGGGCCAGAGAATTATGTGTTGTGTGATGAAGTGCTTACACAAGGGGAACCAGTTGTGTCTTTTGCAGAAGGACAACAGATAAATAATGCAGTTTCATCATTTGTGTGATGATGGTGGTGCCCTCCTAAATCTTGTCATATGGCCACCACAATTAAGTCTTCAATTTATTGCACTTTCTTTGCATACGTTCCTTCCCCTCTTAACTGGATATAATGAGGCTTAACACAGAGAAACTTAATTTTAACAAACTGTCTTGGGGTTATGATTTTACTTGAAACTTCCAACTCTGGTAATTTACAGTATGTAAAATGAAAAAGGAGTAAATGATCCTGCATAGCTTCTTTGATTTCAGCAAACCAAAGAAGCGAGGTGGCTCATGAAGTTAAAATGCTGGGCTGATGATTGGCAACCTAGGGTTTGAGATCTGGTTGCTGTAGCAGGATGGGATGAGCTCCCATCATTTACTCCAGCTCCCTCCAACCCAGTGATTCAAAAGCAGGTGAGCGCAAGTAAAAAAATGGGGACCACTTTGATGGGCAACTTCACGTAAAGGAATTCCCAACTAGGCATCCCATGGGCAACTGTGAAGTTACTGGAAAATCCTTTTGCCATGGAAGCACTTTGGTGCTTCTAAACAGAAATATAGTATAGTATCAAAGATTCTTACCTTCCTTCCCTAGTGAATCGATGCTTTCCAGTCCAAAATTATACTTCTCCCTGAAATGGCCAGATCCCATGTATTGGGAGAAATAGAAAAGGGATGTGTTATGAGTTCAGGGAGTCCTCAACTTACAAATGATTGCCTAGCAACCACTCAAAATTATGGCAAACCCCCCCTCCTAAAAAAACCAGAGATCCATGCACACACACCATGGTCACACAACTGTACTTCAAACCCTCAGTTCACCGGCTCACATTTATGGCCGTTTGTAGCACCTCATATTTACATGGCTGTGATTTATAACATTTTTGCTGTAAACTGGTATTTACTTCCATGTTTTTGCAAAAATTGCTGCAGAGTTCACTTGACAATTGTGGTGTTCACTTAATATCCATGGATTCACTTCACAACCATGGTGATTTGCTTAATGACCACCACAGAAAAAAAGGCATAAAATCAGATTGGTCATGTGATGGCCTACTTTTCAGAGGTGGGTTTCAATTTTTTTAGCAAGGGGCTCTCTACTGGGTGGGTGTGGCTGGGTGTCATGTGACTGGGTGGGTGTGGCCAACTTCATGTTGCTTCTTTGTCCTAATTACCTAAAAAAGAGATATACACCCCACAGTTGTTTATTATTTCGTGCATTTAACACTTAAATAAAAGACTGGGTGAAACCAGGCTTAATAGCAGTGACTGTGAGAGAGATCCTGGAATCTTAGTGGAGTATCTGGTGAGTTACATGATTCTTATTATTTGGGAATTAATCCCCTCGGAGGCTAGTGGCTATGTTATCTGATTTTCTCCATGGGTCTCCCTCACAAGCACTGAGTGGATTGTTTATCTAGCTTGCAACACTTTTACAAGGTGTGGAATGCTCTTGGCTGAACACCCAGAAGTTCAATTAAGCCTATTAAGAGCTTTCTCATGCTGCTTGTCTTTCTGAGGTTATTGGGGGCTCTCTGAGCTCTGCAGAGTCTTAGCTAGGGGCTCTCCCAAGCCCCTGCGAGCCCCCAGCAGCCCACCTCTGCTACTTTGCAGCCATCATGACTTACGACCTTAATGGGCAACCTTCATTAAAGTTGTAAGTCAAGGACTACTTGTAATCATAACTTTTTTTTAATGAAAGAACCAAAGGTTGGAAAATTCTTCAACCACCTATGCAGAGTTCACTTCCCCAAATAACAAAACAAATTAATAAACTTAATAAAGCCAAGATTTCTGTTTCAAAGCCCGCTTCAGACTGTACATGAAATTAGTTCTCTGTCAGCTTGTCTCATCATGCCCCAGACTCTTAAAAAATTCAAGCACCACATTTATCCCTGCCTTTTAAAAATTTTATTTCCTATACCCTGTGACAGCGGGATTTCCAGAGCTTTGCAGGAATAACTAGCAACCTGTAATTATTTTATCCACCAAAATATATTACATGGTCTGAATGAATGATGTCCTTCCCTCCTTGTCAAAACGCCAGGGCTTTTTATGTGGCGGGTAGGAAAAGTACCAACAGGAGGTAGAAGAAAGAAAACTTGAGTGGAAGCATGCCAAAAAGAAATCCGTTTCCTTAGCAGCAATGAAGGGCCTGGGTGTTACAGCTAAGACCCTTCTGTCCTCATCACCATGAATAAATATCATCCATGACAAAAGCCCCACAGATGATACCTTATACTTCCTTTAGGACCTATTGTATTAAACTCGATATTACACGCCACAGATGTCATTGTTCGGCAAGCTAATTTGACGATTTATGTTGTTGAGAGAGGATTAGTGGAACCTTGTGTTTTGATAGCCTGCCTTCTAATTTGCATCTTTAAGAGTCGGGATTTCAGCCAAGTTCTACTCTTTTGTGTTTACTTTTGAACAGCTCCCGTTTATTTCTCATGATTATAAATACATTTTCTCTTCCGCCTGCCCACCCTTCCAATCATCCTGGAACAAGATTTGGTTGGAGTTTCTTAACTCTAAAACCTGAAGAAACTGTCAGAGAATATTCATGAACTGGAATAGAGCTTGGTAATAAGGTCAGCCAGTGAATAGGCATAGCAACTAAATCAGCCCAATGAGAACTGTTTGGAAACTGAAACTAGAAGTAGCCTAGGTGTGGCTCTATATTAAGCTCTGCAACTCTGCAGCTGTGTTAAGCTCCAAGTCTATCTATTGAAAGTGAAACTAGCTTGCTTGCTTGCCTGTTGAAGTTACTTACAACATGTTTCTGTCTGAGTTTGCTCCATGTTGGAGAAATCTACAACTGGTTTGTAAAATCTACTTATTATGTTTATAAAGATGTTAAATGAAGCATCAGCCATCTGTGTTTATTTTTCTGGTGCTGAATTAACACTGCAAAAACTCTGGACAGAATCAACCGGGAGAAGACACTCGACCCAATGTGTGTGGAAGATAGGCAGTTGTCTATCTCCAACTGGGCCAAGCAGAAGATGTTGTAGATGCCCTGGTGGCACAGTGGTTAGAACACAGTACTGCAGGCTACTTCCTGCTGATTGCTGGCTGCCAGCAGTTCGGCAGTTTGGTTCTCACTGGCTCAAAGTTGACTCAGCCTTCCGTTCTTCAGAAGTCAGTAAAGTGAGGACCCAGATTGTTGGAGGCAATAGGCTGACTCTGTAAAATGCATTGAGAGGGCTATAAAGCACTGTGAAGCAGTATATAAGTCTTAAGTGCTATTGCTAGATGTTCTGACTGGTATCTGGAGGTTGTTAGGACCAAACAGACACAGATTAAACTCCAGAAAAACAGATCCAGAAATAGTTGAGTCCTGTATATTTATTTATTTATTTATTTATTTATTTATTTATTTATGGATTTTTATACTGCCCCTCTCCCAAAAGCAGGACTCGGGGCGGTGTACAACCAGATAAAACAGAACAAGCTATAGGAATTATAGAGTTAAAACAATTTAAAACAATTAAATTTGTGGCCGAAAGATAAAAATTGTATCAAAAACATATAAAACAGATAAAAATTAAAATACCAATTTAAAACCCCCACAATTGTTACTGGGCCAGGCCAGCCTGTTGGAAAAAGTGGGTCTTTACTGCGTGCTAGAAGGTCTGAATGTCAGTGATGGCCCGTATCTCTGGGAGTAAGTCATTCCAAAGGGAGGGAGCCCCCGCAGAGAAGGCCCGCACCCTCGGGGCCACCAGCTGGCATCGTCCAGCTGATGGAACCCCGAGGAGGCCGATCCTGTGGGAGCGCACTGGGCAGCGGGAGGCCGTTGGTGGCAGCAGGCAGTCCCGTAAGTACCCAGGTCCCGAGCCATGGCGCGCTTTGAAGATGATCACTGCCACCTTGAATCGCACCTGGAAGGCCACAGGAAGCCAATGCAACTCGCGCAGGAGCAGTGTAACATGGAAGCTCCGAGAAGCTCCCAAGATCACCCGCGTGGCCGCATTCTGGACCAACTGCAGCCTCCGGATGCTCTTCAAGGGGAGCCCCATGTAGAGAGCATTGCAGTAATCCAGGCGGGAGATGATGAGGGTGGAAGTGACCGTGCGAAGTGCGCCCAGATCTAGAAAGGGCCACAACTGGTAGATCCGATGGATCTGACAAAAAGCCCCCCTGGCAACGGGCGTGATGTGATCTTCTAACGACAACCATACATCCAGGAGGACACCCAAATTGCGAGCCCTTTCCATGGGGGGCAAAATTTCTTCCCCCACGGCCAGCGATGGAGTAAGTTGGCTGTATCTGGGCACAAGAAACCACAGCCACTCGGTTTTGGTTGGGTTGAGACGAAGCCTGTTAAGACCCATCCAACTCCGCATGGCCTCCAGGCACCGGGTCATCACTTTGACGGCTTCGTTGGGTGGCCCGGGGTAAAGATGTACAGCTGAGTATCATCAGCATACTGATGGAACTCTACCCGAACCCACGGATGATCTCACCCAGTGGCTTCACATAAATGTTGAATGGCAGGGGCGAGAGCACAGACCCCTGAGGCACCCCACAAAATAAGGGCCTCGGGGTCGATCTCTGCCCCCATCAACACAAATTGCGAGCGGTCAGAGAGGAAGGAGGAGAACCATCGCAATATGGTGCCTCCCACTCCCAACCCCCCCAACCGCCGCAATAAGATAGTGTGGTCAACAGTATCAAAAGCCGCTGAGAGATCTAACAGGACCAAGACAGAGGAGTAACCCCTGTCTCAGGCCTTCCAGAGATCATCCACCAATGCAACCAACGCCGTCTCCGTGCTGTGCCCGGGCCCGAAACCCGATTGGAGGGGGTCTAGATATACTAGATAGTGTGTATAATCCTACTGTCAGGTGTAAGAAATCAGGGGTCAAGGCAGTTCAAATTTATTATATGCTAATACTCTACCACAAGGGTCTTCAAACTTGGCAAGTTTAAGACTTGTGGACCAACTCCCAGAATTCCCGAGCTAACATGCCTGGAGCAGGAATTCTGGGAGTTGAAGTCCTCAAGTCTTAAAGTTCTCAAGTTTGAAGACCCCTGCTCTACAGAATCTGAACAATAATCAAAGCAAATTGGCAGTAGATAAGAGTCAATAGAATTCATGGTTGGCTGGATTTAGATCTCTTGTAAGCATGAAGGGACTCTTGTAGGCATGAAGGGACTGTGCTTGACCCATTTCTTGGGCTCCTCCTATACCCATCTTAGTTCTTGATGGGGTTCACATTTCTACGGAAGGGCCAAGCATGCAAAAGATATTGGAAAGAGGCTACATTGTAGTTCCACACCTTTCATGAATTCAGGCTACAGTGTAATGATTCACTGGCATTTTAAGAATTGCTGTTTTTCCTTGGGAGTTGATGCAGTTCCATGGACATAAGTTTGCATCTATGGGTGCACACAAACACACATGATCCAGAAGAATGGATTTGTTATTGTTTTCTTCTCCTTCTTTCATGTCCAGATCAAACTTTAGACTGCCAAAATGAAGCCACCTTCTTAGCTTGGTCATTGGCCAAGAATAAGTCATTGTTGGTACCTATTTTTGGTAATAGCCGACATACCAGCAGATGGGCTGGCCTCTGAGTCTCTCCATATTCACACAATGTGTTGTTATACACTAACATCCCCCACTTGAGCATATCAGTCTTAAACTTTGGCATTCCAACTCTCAACCTATTCAGGGTCCTTCAAGTAGTATAAGGGAGGTTGGGTCCTTCAGCCATATCCTCCTTTAATGTTATTCCTTGCTCAATGGTCCCCTTCCTCCATCTTTTAATTCTGTTTTTCTCCTGCATGATCTCAAGATAGTGTGTTTGTTCTTGCCATAAAGCTGTTCCTGGATTTGTCATGTTATCTGAAGTTTGTTTCTGCAACCCAGCTCTCTTGAGTGCGAAACTGGCATTAAATGGCCAATTGAGTTCCATTGAATAATTCCCCTTATAGCTTTCCTATCTATGGATCCAGCTCATATTTCTTCCACAAAGTTATTCAAGGCAAATTACACTAATTTTCCAGACAATCTGCTCTCCAAGCAATGACCCCATCCGTGTTAGGAAGATGGAAACTTAGACTTTTTAGGGTTTGATCGTTTTTTTTAAAAACAGAAATTTAAATATAATTTTAAAAGGAAGAAAAGGGGGAGAATGTAACTTTAAGGAGGTATAGGAAGTCCTTAATCAGATTCTTTTTTTGTTTATAATATAAAATACAAAAAAATAGAAAAACAAGTAAGAAAAATAGGGGAGGGAAAGGGGAAGGGGAAAGAAAGAGTGCAGAAAAGAAGAAGAAAGAAAAGTCGTTGAATTCTGACTCTCTTTAGTGTAATAAAATAAAGTAGTAACACCAAACCTCAATTTTCTACTTTTACATGATAGTATAAAGTAGCCATTTTTATATCAATAAAGCTATCTAATCAGTTATTTAAAAAATAATCAAAGTTATGATGGATCCTGAAAAAGTTACTTAAGACTTGAAGCTACACACACACACACACACACACACACACACACACACACACACACACACACACACACGGACCCCTTGATCACATTTCAGGTGCTTGGCAACAGGCTAGCATGATCAGTTGAAGTGTCCTATGGTCAGGTGACCACGATTTGCAACTCTTTGGCCAGTTTCCTGCAAAAAAAAAAAAAAAACCCATCCAGTCATAAGCATGAATTTACTTAAAGACCACATAGTTTCCTTAACCACATGATTTGTTTAGCAACCATAGAGACTTGCATTATGACCAATATAAAAGCAGTCCAAAAAATAAACTCAGATCATATGTTGATCCAACAATGACTTATGACCAAAATTCCGGGCTCAGTTGTAGACATTAAAATGAGGACCACCTGTAACTTACAGATTCTGTTAAGAAAATAATTTTAATTATCTTCATAAGAACTAAAGCCACGAATCAAAGTTGGCTTTTTGACTATTTCTGTTCTTCCTGGAATTGTACAAGTTTATTTTTCTTCTCCATGATAGTTTTATAGTAACCTGATTGCTCTGAAGATGAATAGTGAGTGCCAGGAAAATGCTTGGGGTTTTTTTTTTTTTATTCTTAATTTGATCCTTTCTAGGGAAAACCCTCTGGCTTTGGTTATGATCCCACTATGTCAAAGGTTGTTCCCTGTATGTAAATCAATTAAAGAATTCTCTTCTGTCAGGCACAAAGAATCTGCTAAGTTGCAATTGAAAAGATTTAATGTTCAAGCCCATACACAAGAATCTAACCAACTAAGATGCAATATACTAAATTAGGGTCAACGGAATTCAAGAAGGTTGGATTTAGACCATTTGTGGGAATGTAAAGACTATAGGCTGATTCCTCTCTTGACTCTTCTCTTCTTCTCTTCTCTAACATCCTCCATTGTTGGCTATTGGAGACATTGCCATAAAATGGCCTTTGGAAAAAAGGCAAAACTGTAAGCATTGCATTGCATAAAATGAGACAGAATGCTGGTTTCCAAGCAAGAATTAACCAGGGTACTCAATAGAATTATTCAGCATCGTGGCACCTGGCTTGTATTTGCAAAGTCCCATTTTGGAAAAGTAAATCCTTCAGAGAAAGGGATACTTAAATGCAAATGGCATCAATACACCAAGTTCTTCCATTGCCCACCTGTGCTTCAGGTAGACAAACAGTTATTGTTGGGATACTCTATATGTCATCAAGTCTGATTCTTCCATTTGGTTCTGCTTGGAGGACTTTTGATGGAAAACAGAATGAGTTTATTTAACTGCACCAGCATCAGATGAAATCTGCAGTTGATGTACAAAAGGCATGGACTTGAATTGGTCCCAGCTCCATTCAGATAAGGAATCAATGCAGAACACAACAGCACACAACATTCAGTTACGCAAAGAAACCAATAGCTTGAGAATCACACTCAACTTTGCAGCTTGGAATTTTTTGAAATCCCATTTCAGAGCCGCACAAGTACAGTCGTAAAAATTTGGAACCAAATTTTATATGATTTGTCATTGTTTGTATAGCACTTTGTGTCAGTCAAGGAACATGGGCTTGTTATGCTTCCAACTACAAGCCTATATTTATATTAAAGCACAGACAGAGAGATTAACAAATGTTTTGAAAAAAGGATCACATTTTCTGGCACTTAATTTTTCTGGCGATGTTGCATCATTATCTTCTTCTTCTTCTTCTTCTTCTTCTTCTTCTTCTTCTTCTTCTTCTTCTTCTTCTTCTTCTTCTTCTTCTTCTTCTTCTTCTTCTTCTTCTTCTTCTTCTTCTTCTTCTTCTTCTTCTTCTTCTTCATCTTCATCTTCGTCATCATCTTTCTTGCTGCCCATAGCAGGAAAAAATAATAACAATTGTGTTAGAAAAGTACAAAACAGTTTCTTACAAGTTAACATATTGGATGTAAATCTGTGCTCCTAATAAAAATACATGTGACATATTCAACTGCTAACAATGGAATTGTAACCATGCATGGGAATAAATGGAATGTAGAGTACAGAGATGATATTAAAGGGAATTTATGGTCAATGTGAGGAAGATGAACTTAGCCTGGAAAAAGAGAAAGGTGTGAGGGGAAAAAAACTCAAGGCTGTCCTGACTTCATTCTCTTTGGTAGAAGATGGAAAAGTTTTCCAGATTCTGTTACTATAGATTACATGAGTAAAGTAGCTGTCTAATATTTCCACCAAAGGTCTAGGTGAAGCTTACAGCATTTGCTCTAAAGTTTGGTCTAATGGTTAGGGTTCTGAACTAGAAACAAGAACACTGTGAAACCTATCCCTAACTTTGGCATGAAAGCCAACTGGGTGACTTTGGGCCAATCTACGGGAGATGGTGAGTTCTAGTCCTATCTTAGGTATGAAAGCTGGTTAGGTGACTTTAGGCCAATCACTAGGAGACAGTGAATTCCAGTCCCACCTTAGCCACAAAAGCTGACTGGGTGACCTTCGGCCAACCCCTAGAAGATTGTAAGTTCTAGTCCCGCCTTAGACATGAAAGTTGACTGTGTGACTTGGAGCTAATCATCAGGAGACGTACATGAATCATGAAAAAATTAGCCTGTCATATAGATCCAGATGATTTAGATTCCTGGATAAAACCTTTGTTTTAGAAGGATGCATTCCTGAAGATATTTCACCAATATATGTTCAAGTCCCCAAATTCCAGAGATTTTCTGACTGTGAGTTTCTTCAGTTTCTTCAGTGTTTTTTTTTTTAAACACTATTTAAAAACAATTAACTAAAATTTCCAAATATAGAAAAGAAATTTTAATATAAAAGAAGCCTGTGGGTCATGATTTGTTTTTCTTTGCCTTTGGTAGGGGGTACATTTGGGATTGGGTTAATGGAAACTCTAATTTATTTTACTTCTTAATGCATTAACAGTATTCTTTGTGAATCTCAATCTAATATCAAACAAGCAGGCTCGGAAGAGGGAGAAATGTTATTTTGGCTTATTGCAAAGTCAAAATTTAGACATCAGACAATTAGTTTTCTCTCCTCCCCCTCCCTTTTTTTTTCCCCTGCACAAAGCAAAAAAAAAAAAAGGAAATAATCACTATAATACTGTCTCATCAAACAGTAAAAACACACACTTCATCTTTAATGAGGGGTGAGTTGCTTGAAAATCTTTTGCCTGGATATTTAGATGATTACAGGCATGGACGTTGTCTGTTTTACAGATTACTGTCCTGATTTTACCAGTCCATACAATGAATAATTGAACAAAAACTCGTGTAAGTATCTCTTTATTATTCATTATAATGAACTGAGAGAGGAGTAATAGTCCACCTGACTGCAATCCCCTCAGGACTCAACTTAACTAGGCTGTACTTAGCTTTCCGGGAGTTAATTTGAATAAAGAGAAGGTTCTGATACTACAACTTTGCATCACAAGTCGAGATTAAGAAGGGTAAAAAGTGAGCTGCTGTGGAACTCAGAGGAGGGGGGTGCAGAAGAAACTTGTGAACTGAAGGAGAAAAGTGGGTCTAACAGAATAACAAGAGTTGGAAGGGACCTTGGAGATCTTCTAGTCCAATCCACCCTGTACTATTTTAGACAGAGGTGGTATTCAGCAGGTTCTGACCAGTTCTGGAGAACCGGTAGCGGAAATTTTGAGTAGTTTGGTTGAATCAGCAAGTACCACATCTGGCTGGAGATTTTACAGTATCCTTTCCCTGTCACACCCATCAAGCCACACCCACAGAACCGGTAGTAAAAATATTTGAATCCCACCACTGATTTTAGACAAACTTTACTATTTTAGAACAATCTCTTCTTAAAAACTTCCAGCAATGGGGCACCCACAACTTCTGGAGGAAAGCCGTTCCACTGACAAATTGTTCTATCAGAAAATTTCTCCTTGGTTCTAGGCTGATTCTGTCATTGATTAGTTTTCATCCATTACTTCTTGCTCTGCTTTGGAGAATAGGTTGACCCCATCTTCTTTGTCGTGGCCTCTTACATATTGGAACATTGCTATCATGTCATCCCACATTCTTCCTTTCCACTATCTTTTCTGCTATTGGATCACTGTTAATCTTTCTTTTCATTAAACTAGGCACATCCAGTTTTTGCAACCGTTCTTCATATATTTTAGCCTCCAGTCCCCTAATCATCTCCTTTGCTCTTCTCTGCACTCTTTCTAAAGTCTCAACATCTTTTTTTTACATTGTGGCAACCATAACTGGCTGCAATATTCCAAGTGTGGTCTTACCAAGGCATTATAAAGTGTTACTGTGTGATCTTGATGCTATCCCACTACTAATGCAGCCTAGGTTTACTCTAGCAATGATTGAACAGAAGAAAAGACATTGGGGAGAAACATATTGGCCCTCAGGAGCAAAGGAATAGTTCATACGTAGACTTTAACTCTTTACAAAGTACAAGTAGTCCTCAATTTACCATGATTTGGTTAGTGACTATTCACAGTCTGGAAAAAGTAACTTACAACCAGTCATAGGATTGTTGCAGCATCCCCACAATCACATGATCAAAATTCCAGGGTTTGGCAACTGGCATTTATTTAGGATGGTTGGGAGTGTCCTGGGATCATGTGATCATCATTCATGACCTTCCCAGCTGGCTTCCAACAAGCAAAGTCAGTGAGGGAAGTTGTCTTTGCTTAAAGACCACAAGAACAATAGCAATGGTTTGCTTAACAACGATGGCACAAAGGTGGTAAAATCAGACATGAGTATGATTTGATTGCTTATTGTACCCTATGACTATCATTAAGTATTGAACCTTATGATTCTTGACTTGATGAATATATCTTTTCTTTTATGTACACTGAGAGCATTTGCACCAAGACAAATTCCTTGTGTGTCCAATCACACTTGGCCAATAAAAGAATTCTATTTTATTCTAAAACCAACTGGGCTAGCAATGTCTATGGAGATTCTCAATCTTCTAGGTCAAAAGGCATCTCTGGGCCAGGCTAACAAGAGTTACTCTTTGAGATTTGCCAAGTGAGGATGGTCTTTATTACTAGATCAACAGGAAAAAGGTTAGCCAATTAAAATCTGATTTGTACATTTGTTGTCTCCGGAGCTATTTACACAATCCTCTAAAGGAAGGATGATAGGTTTGAGCAAATGTCTGTTCAACATAGAACAAAGGCTTCCTTGGCAGTTCTGAACCTCACAGCCTTTTTAGATCTGATGCAACTTCAGCCACTCAAGCTACACATTTTGATCTCTGGGAGTTTCTCCACTGAGAAACCCAACTCAGTGGGTTTTTCTCCAGTGAGTTTGCATTAAAAATCCACCTCAATCTATTGTGTGTCTCTTTGTCAGATGCAAACCACGGGGCAGCTTTTCATTTCCCCTAATGAATAGTAAATTTATTGTGGTTAGTGATTGGTCTTTTTTGCAGAATTCTCTTGCCATTTAATGCCGTGCTGAGCTGCAGCTGAGTTTAGAGATCCACACTGTGAATTAGGAAGATCTTCCACTGGTGTGTGTTTCATTCCCGATATTTGGAAAGCAGTTCTCTGGAGCATATGAGCAGAGTTTCTCTGTGTGAAAATGACAACAGGATGCATTCTGAGAAATAAATGGATACAGGCTTGGTGCATATAGCAGGCTAATACAATTTGCTTGGATTGGTCTTGGCTAACCCAGCTGTTATGGTTGACGAACCATGGTTTAAGGGTTAGCCTGATGTATACATGTAAAATGCATGTGGCTGAGCAAGATACCTACCGTATTTTCCGGCGTATAAGACGACCGGCGTATAAGACGACCCCCTAATTTTATAGTTAAAACATAGGTTTAGGCCTATATTCACTGTATAAGACTATCCCCCCACTTCCGAGGCAACACCAATTCTTTTTTAATTAAAAAGCCTGCTTGGATTGGCTGAGTTAGAGAGGCGGTCCAAGCAGCCTTGCAGTGATTGGTGCAGGATCGAGTTGGAAAATTCGTTTGCATGCATAAAAAGCCTGCTTGGATTGGCTGAGTTAGAGAGGCGGTCCGAGCAGCCTTGCAGTGATTGGTGCAGGATCGAGTTGGAAAATTATACTCGGCGTATAAGACGACCCCCGATTTTTGGTTGACTTTTTTTCGTTTCAAAAGTAGTCTTATACGCCAGAAAATACAGTACACTCTGTTGTTATGTTTTGAAACCATGGACCAGGGCTGAACAAGGTATGAGCCATGGTGGCGCAGTGGTTAGAATGCAGTATTGCAGGATACTTCTGCTGATTGGCAGCTCCCTGCAATTTGGCATTTCAAATCTTACCAGGCTCATGGTTGATTCAGTCTTCCATCCTTCTGAGGTTGGTAAAATGAGTACCCAGATTGTTGGGGGCAATATACTGATTCTGTTGGAGTAGTGCAGTGGTCTAGAGGTGGAGCTCTCACCTCACAATCAGGAGGCTGTGAGTTCAATCCTGGGTAGAGGCAGATATTTTTTTTCTCTGGCAAAATGAGAATACATCTGCTGAACAAAGCTCCTCATTGGCGACTGGAAGGGCATCTGGCCATTAAAACACTCTGCTAGCTCCATTCAGTTGCCGAAGGGATTACAGAGTCATTAAATGAAGATAATGATGATGAATATGTTGATTCTGTAAACTGCTTAGAGAGGGTGGTAAAGCACTATGAAGTGGTATATAAGTCTAAATGCTATTGCTATGTAAAGCCAGGTATTGTGGTTTATTCAGAAAGCTTCCTTAAATCTGATTTAGCACTAAGTGACACAGATATAACAATAGTACTTAGACTTATATGCTACTTTATAGTGCTTTTACAGCCCTATCTAAGCAGTTTACAGAGTTGGCATCTTGCCCCCAACAATTTGGATCCTCATTTTACCACCTCGGAAGGATGGAAGGCTGAGTCAACCTTGAGCCTGGTGGGATTCGATCTGCCAAATTGCAGTAGGAGTAGCTTGCAGTACTTCACTCTAACCACTGTTCCACCAAAGCTCTTGGACTCTGGGTCTTGGGCTCTGAAAACATCTTAGAAGCTGGCTGTTTCTCCATAGCTTGGAAACAGAAGTTGGGAATATGATTCTCTATTGAGAGAATCAATTTTAATTTTGCCGTATCTGTATACTCACATTGTAATTATCAATAAGCGGAACTATTTTAAGACAATATAAGGGTAGAAGTTCATTCTCCGAGCTTGTGGGCTGGTTTCCAAATGCTTCATTACCAGGCTAGCTAATACCTTCAATGAATTTAGGAGATGTCAGTATTAATGTGAACTTTGTGTAGTCAGTAGGTCTTGTGATGGGGAGGTCACATCTGGTGAGGGTCATATCAATTGAGGGTCTTGTGATGGGTTTTGTGATAGGTCAGCTTCTACACCCAAGATACAGATGTTCGCCACTATCACAAACTTTAAGACATTATTGAACTTAAGTAGTTTAAGCAAAAGGCCTTGAATTTCCGTTCAAAAGGAACAAAAATGCAAGTTCTTCCCATTAACATTTTTATTGAGTTATAAAGCATTATAATATACAAAATACAAGTAAGTAGAAAAGCAGTAGTGGGTGGGAAGGTGAAAGAGAAATGGAAAAATGAAATTTCTGAGAACACTGAACTTCTTCCCAACAGGAGAAAGGGGGAAATGTATCATATGATTTGTTTTATCCATAATTTTATTTTACTTTTTTAAAAAAAATAATAATTGCATGCATGTAGACATTTTTAACAGGCTGGCTAAACCAGTGGTGGGATTCAATTTTTTTTTTTACTACTGATTCTGTGGGTGTGGCTTGGTGGCATCGTGTGGCTTGGTGGGCGTGGCAGGGGAAAGTTACTGCAAAATCCCCATTCCCTCCCCACTCCTGAGGGAAGGGTAAGCGAAATCCCCATTCCCTCCCCATCCCACTAACCTGCTTTCCAGCTCCATTCTCCTGTGCAGGGCAACAAAAGAAGACCCAGACGATCAGCTGGGACTCAGGAGGCAGAGAATAGATGGGGGCAGGGCCAGTCAGAGGTGTCATTTGCCAGTTCTCTGAACTACTCAAAATTTCTGCTACCGGTTCTCCAGAACTGGTCAAAACCCACTGAATGCCACCTCTGGGCTAAACAATTTAAAAATAATAGAGAACAGGAATGGGAATTTGTGATATGATTTGTTTCCCTCCTCCCCTGAAAGCAATAATAACCAATTCTTTTTCATTTTCTTTATTTATTTTATTAGGTGTACTGTGGATGACCGAGTGACACGAGTAGCTTGGCTGAACCGTAGTACTATTCTTTATGCTGGAAATGATAAGTGGTCGATAGATGACCGAGTGGTCATTCTCACAAACACCAAAACTCAATACAGTATCAAGATCCATAATGTGGACATATATGATGAAGGTCCATATACCTGCTCTGTACAGACAGACAATCATCCCAAAACGTCACGAGTTCATCTTATCGTCCAAGGTAAGACTTGGTAGATGTTTGCTGATGAAATGAACATGAGGAGGCTCCATGATCTTCGTATAATTGTTAAGGGTTTGAGAATCTCAGGGCTTTATTAATAAAAATGGGTTGTGGGTTCTTTTCTGGACCATCCAATTCTACCTTGAGGTCTTTCATTTAGAAATGAGGGGCTTCCACTGGTTAATGATGAATGAACAAATGTCATAAGTACATAGATTTCTTTTTATAGGTAAAAACATAAGACCTCCCCAATAATAAGCCCTAGCACTTATTTTGGAGGTAAAAAGAAAGTAAGACTGGGTCTTACTTTTGGGAAAACGTGGTAGTAATTGACATATTTACGTCTTTTGATGTCAACTGGATTCTTGGTGGTCCAGTTCTTTTATGGCATGTAATTTTGAATGAAGCTTGTTTGTTTGTTTTCACTATTCTAGGGGTGGAAAATGGTTTGTTTTATTATTTTTTCTGCTCTACAAAAAAAAGTAATGAACTTTTTGCAGGCTTTGCCTGAAGTAGAGGTTACGAAGTTTGACCCCGGGATACACATGGTATACTACAGATGAGCCTAACCTAATTATTGTGCATGAAAGTGTTTCTTTCATAGCAAAAAGTATTACCCAGGTATTACCCAGGTCTGCTTTAAATTATGTAGAAATGAAATTCAAAAGCAAAATCTGTTATCAACCATCTCTTTCCTACCTGGTGTATATGTCCAAGTTTCATAGGGATGGAGATGCTTTTAAATAAGGAAACCAAGTCAAAGTCAACTACCAGTGAATTATAGTCTTTAGGAGGAAATATAGTGGCAATAGAAAAGACCTGACAGGTGCTATAGAAGAAGAGACTCAAAAAGAACAAGTCTAACACTTTCCACAGCAAGTAAGAAAAAGAAGACAGATTGCATAAGTATGTCAAAGTCATTGAAAACCATCAAGATATCTTGGCAGAGAACTTCAAGAGATAAATGCACACGAGAGCTCTGTTAGCCCAACACATTTGGGGCAGAATAAAAAGGACTGAACCAGTGGTGGGTGTGGCTTGGTGGGTGTGGTATGGCTGGGTGGGCGTGGCTTGGTGGGCATGGCAGGGGAAGGATACTACAAAATCTCCATTCCCTCCCCACCCCACTAACCTACTTTCCAGCTCCGTTCTCCTGTGCTGGGCAACCAAAGAAGGCCCAGCTGATCAGTTGGGACTCAGGAGGCAGACAATAGATAGGGGCGGGGCCAGTTAGAGGTGGTATTTGCCGGTTCTCTCAACTACTCAAAATTTCCACTACCGGTTCTCCAGAACTGGTCAGAACCTGCTGAATACCACCTCTGAACTGAACCCAGGATTTTTTTGACAGGAACAACTCAAGAAACTCCAAATTAAGGGCTAAATTAATAGGAGATTTGTATCCTCTATAAGTGTGTGGTACTACAAGGATAGCTTCAGTAAGTGTTGCTGATCATCTTTGGAAGAAATGAAGATAAGGAAAGGCTGGCTTGTTGTTTTTGTTTTTAATAATTTTATTCTCATTTTTAATAAACATAATAAAAACTAAAAGAAAAAAGATATGAAAAAGTTTCAAGGGGCAGGAAAAAAAGGACAAAGTAGAGAAGGAAATAATAATAATATAGTAATGAAAAGGAAAAGAAACATATTATACAATGACTTCATCACAAATATAAACTATTTTAATAACTTATCATCATCTTAAAATATAACAAACGATCTCTTCTTCCCATATCACATCTCTTATCTATAAATGAATTCTTTAAGTCAGTGTTTCTGTTCCTTGGCCACTTGAAAACATCTGGACTTCAACTCTCAGAACATCTAGACCTCAAGTCTAGACATCTTCAAGTAGCCAAGCTTGATAAATATTTTTTAAGCTTTATCATTCATTCCTGATTAGCAATAAGTCTATTAAGGGTTACCAGAGATAACAACAGGACTATTCAAATAAATCAACTTTATATCCCTTTCTTTTACTTTTAAGAATCTTGATCTTTGGCCCTTTCAAATAATGCAATTCATCCCTGAGCTACAGATATTCTCTATTAATTCTCTAAAAGTATTCTTCCTCTGCAAAAAGAGGCATTTGTTTGTCTTCCTTTTTCTAGGGGACAGATTAGAATTAATTTCACATTGTAAACCAGAGACATCCAACCTTGGCAACTTTAAAACTTGTGGATTTCAACTCCCAGAATTCACAGCCAACTATGAGAAAGTCTTAAAATTGCCAAGGTTGGACAGCCTTGTTGCAGACAGAAAAATCAGAAATTTCTCTTAGCTTTTTTTAAAAAAATTGGGGTGCTGGGGGAAGAAACATGGTTCTAGAATTCCACATTCCACCCAACCCTTCTCCATGAAGGATCATAAAAACAAAAGGAAAGCCATGAATTTGCCATATGGTTAAATAAGATTGTTGTTGCTGTTTTTTAAAGCAAAAGAAATGTTCATGTAAGCTATAAAATGGAATATCATCAGAAATAAGACCATTGAAATCATACATCAGCAAATCAACACCTGGTCCACACACCGAGGAAGCAAATCTATCACCTGGTTACTACCTTGTCTGTTATATTGAGATGAACTGTATTCCTGAGCAAATTATAGCAATTATTTCTAAATCTGTAGCTGTGCTATGGATTAACGTATGCAAAGGTTTATCCCTTCGTTTTCCTTTTCATTGTTTTGCATTGGCAGCTCTATTTAAATGCCTCCCCCCCCTCCCTCTCTCTCTTTCTCCTTCTCTTAATCAAACCCCAGCACTAATTTATCTGTGGGTTTCATAAAGAAAAGAAGTGAAAGGTTTTTTTAATACATTCCTCCCCACTTGATGGTAAGGAGTCAGAGCTTCTTTCAAAAACAAATTGTCCTCACATTTCTGTTCCTAAGTGAAACATTTGTTAAGTGCGTTTTGTCCCCTTTTACAACCTGCCTGGCCACATTTGTTAAGTGAATCCCTGCAGTTGCTAAGTTACTGACAAGGGAATCTGGCTTCCCCGTTGACACTGCTTTTCAGAAGGTCACAAAATGGGATCACATGACCCCAGGACCCTGCATAATCATCATAAATACAAGTTAGTTTCCAAGCACCTGGGTTTTGATCAGGTGACCGTGGGGATGCTCCAATGGTCATATATGTGAAAAAAATGGTCATGTCCCTTTTTTCAAGGACATTGTAACTTTGAATGGTCACTTTGAATGGACAACTGTTATAAGTCAAGGATTACTTATAATGCCAGAGGTGAATATTTGCCTGTGGTTTCCATTGCTTAGAGCTACATACCAGAAGAGTTTTTCTGACTTTAGATGTGAATGTTGCATGTAAACATACTTACCTGTGTACCAGTGATGGGATTCAATTTTTTTTACTACTGGTTCTGTTAGCGTAGCTTGATGGGCGTGGCAGGGGAAGGATACTGTAAAATCTCCAGTCAGAAGTGGTATTTGGCGGGTCTCTGAACTACTCAAAATTTCTGCTACCGGTTCTCCAGAACTGGTCAGAACCTGCTGAATACCACCTCTGCTATGTACTCACCTGTATGCATATTTCCTGTTGATATAAATAAATAGTTCACAGAGAATTACATGACCTCTTAGTCCAGGGGTGTCAAACTCAAGGCCAGGGGGCCGGATCCAGCCTGTCATGCCCCTGTTGGAGTCTGGATCCTAGGAGGAAGACAAACAGCTGACATGGAGTGAGAGTGTAGCTCTGTTGGCTGTGGAGGAAACTTGGGATGGGTATAAAAACCATCTGGGCAGAGCAGGAAAGAGGTAGAACAAGGGACAGGGAATTCAGAGGAAGACCCAGGCCCACCCCCTCTTCATCCTAGGGCATGCAGGGAAGTACAGAGAAGAGAGCAATGTGGTTTGCATGGTGTTAGGAATGATAGTCACCTAACAGTAGGATTGGCAATATATAAACCAGGATAGTCATTTAATACTGTCTCTTTAAGAGAATGCTGTAATTGTAATAGGTGTGGTTCCTCCAACGGCCATAAGATGGAGCCAGAAACCTGGTTTGCTCTTCTTGCATTTCCCTATTGCCTTTCGCCTGATTGTCGTTCTGCTCGGATTGCTGTGAGTCTTGGAACTGTTAGCAAACTACATTTACTGAACTTTGTTTATGATACTGGACTTTATTTTTGGATTATTCCTGGACTGAATACTGACTGCTTTAACCATGTATGACTTGGATTGTTTGTTGGATTTTGCTTACCTGTTTACTGGAAGTAAAACCTAAATTTTACTATTCAATGTATCTAGTTGTGTGTTATTCATCATCACTCTCACTATGTTTTTCTGACAGCATTCATTCTCCTAACGGAGAATACCTCAACACATGGCTTACGGGGGAGGAAAGGGCCCTGATTCTCTTCATTTGGCACACCTGGGAAGAGAGTTTAAAAGAGATGCGTGCTGAGTGTGGTGTCTTCTGGGAACAAACATAAGTTTATTTTGTGTTGATTTTGGTTATCTATGTTCCTGGCATCCTCCCAACTGTGTTGAGTTATTGTTGTGCTTTCACATCTGGAATTCTTTCTGCCTTGCCAGACTAATTACCTCATTTTGCCTTGATTGTACTTATAGTTACAGTTTTTGTTAACCATGCTTTGGACTTGATTCTCTGTTCCTGGAGAGTTTTTCTCCGGCCAGAAAGTAACCAGGACACTGGGGGCAAAGTTGGAACTTTGGGAACTCCTACTAAAGGGACTCCTACTGATCATCTGACTGTGTTGCCTTTGTGCCACACCCCAGGTCATCACACGGCCTGTGGGGTGCTTAGATCAGGCCAGCGGAGCCACCCTGGAAACAGCGAAGGACTGGCCCGCAGTGTGTGTGCCAGCGAAAATGGAATGGCCCTCCTAAGCTTTGTTTTTGCTGGCAGAGGGTTGCAGGAGGCTGTTGCAGCTGAAAACGGAGTTCGGGACCCCATTTTCACCAGCAAAGCACTTGGGACAGCAAAAAGGAAACTCACAGGGGGCTACAGGAGGCTGTCACAGCCAAAAATGGGGCCCAGGGTAACCACACGCACCCCCTCCCCTCCAAGCTCCATTTTCACTGGCAGAGGGTTGCAGGAGGCCGTTGAGGCCGAAAATGAAGCTTGGGAGCCCATTTTTGCTGACAGAGTGCCCACGCCACCACAGGAACCCCTGACTTGAGTAACGTCAAGCTGGCCACGTCCCCCACAGCCCTCCGAGGTCAAACACATGATGCGGCCCTCAATGAAATAGAGTTTGACACCCCTGTCTTAGTTCATTAGCCCAGGAGAAATTCTTGTTTCTCCTTCTTAGTGCTTTCCCCCCCTCCCTTACTTTCTACCCCATTGTCCCAAGTGCTAAGTAGAATTAAGTATTTTCTCCTCCCGCCCACCTTCAATTAGAAAGAAACTCCAGAGGGCTGGCTTCTTAGCAACTGCTATTGGCTTTTGTCCAGTCTATAGATTAATTTTTCAGCATTAGTGTTAGTTCAGGTTAGATAAAGATAATGAAAGTTTCCTAATCCTCTTAAAGAAGATTTATCTGGCTGAGTAGAAAGCTCTTGCTGTACAATAAGGCATGTATAAAGCCTTCCCTTTAATTTCAAACAGCTGATGGATATTGACTTTGCAATGAGTCACTCTGAATCGGGGAGGGAAGAATCTGCGCTTTAGCTTTTTTTCCTTCCTTTTAGAGGAAAAAAAACTTTACGAAACTATTATTAAAATAATTTCTTCCTTTGTGCTTCATTTAAGGAGAAAGAAGTGGCCTTTCTGAGCTTCTAGAGTGAGAAATCAGTTTTTCTTATAGGAGAAAAATACAATCCCCTGTAGCTATCTCTTATTTATTTTTAATTTTATTTCATATATTTATTAAATTTAAATGCCACCCATCTCTATCTAAAGCTATTTCTGGGTGTCTGTCTTTCATTTAATTTTTAGATATTAATTCAATATTTTTATTTAGTTCATTGTATACACACTAAATAAGTAGTACTTGTAAGTGCATTTATTTGAACAATCTGGAGTCCTTGGTGCTCTCTGAGCTTGGTGGTTTTTTTGGAGACGTCTCATTAACCAACTAGCTAACATCATCAGTGTTAGAAAGGAGTAAGGTATGCTACCTTCTAGTACTGATGATGTTGCCTAGTTTGGTAATGAAATGTCTGCAAGAAAACCACCAACGTCAGAGAGCACAAAAGACCCCCACAGTCCTCTTCCCCCTCCTCTCCTTCTCCTCCACTCTGCAAGCCTCATTCCCTTCTTGCACTGATGATGTTACCTAGTTGGGTAATAAAACATCTGCAAGAAAACCGCTGAGCTCAGAAAGCAGCAAAGACCCCACATAACTTGTATTGTGTATGTTTTTTTGTGGGTGGCGTAGTGAAGGAAAGATAAAAGTCCAAAATTATTCTGGTAGACTTTGTCGCTTTGGATGATGGCATTATTTGACTGTGGCCTACAAACTTAAGTCAAAGATTGCTAGCCAATTCTTTCCTTGTATGCATTTTTTCCCCTGATTTGAAATCCGTCTACAAAAACAGGACTTGTTCTCCTGAGAGTTTTGCTTCTGTCTGAACCATCTGCTGAAAAATCTTGATGCAATATACTATCTTTTTTTTTTTCCAAAAGGGTTGGAGATTTTTTTAATATTCTTCTTTTTTTTCTGCATTGCTATAGCTCAACATTTATATTAAACACATTCTCCTCCCAATGAAGTCAGTCCTGACAAATTCCTGTGAGCTACGGCCTTCATTCATCCAATTAGACTGTAGTCTTGAAAGTACATCTTCTCTGATTTCCCCATCTCCCTATTTCTCTACAATAGCTTGTGTTTCTGGTGATGTTGTTATACGCTGCTATGCCACCCTCACCCCCTTCAAATAATATAGAATTCTAGTCCATATGGAAGTATTGCTTCTTTCACTGTCAGTAGGGCTTCAGTAGCATTTAAACTGAATGTCTTATTCTTTTCACTAATGTTTGTACGTTTTGTCACTCTGTCCCACAGGATGTATTCCTGCTGGTAAAAAAAAAAAAAAAACAGATTTAAACACATTAGTATCTTATCTTTGACCATTGTTGTTGTTGTTGTTTTAATTCAGGGAATAAGAAATCCCCTTTAGATATTCCTTTCAAATGATATGACAGTTTAAATAAAATTCTCGGGGGTACACAAAGGAATGCTTGTGCATAATTATTTACAAGGTGATCCAGGGATGGGTGTAAAATTCCTGATTTTAGCAACAGTCTGAAATTTAGTTGGCCTCTTGTGTTTCAGTTAAATCTCAAAGAAGGACATCATCAAAATATCCTCCCAGAAGACATTTTCATACTGAGTAGCCAAAGAGGTGTTCTTTCTTTCTTTCTTTCTTTCTTTCTTTCTTTCTTTCTTTCTTTCTTTCTTTCTTTCTTTCTTTCTTTCTTTCTTTCTTTCTTTCTTTCTTTCTTTCTTTTTTCTCTATTTATTTATTTATATATATTTTCTTTACATACACTAAGTGCTTGGTGAACAGCATACTGTCTCAGTCAGTTGCTTACATAATAATACTTTTTAAAATCCTAATTTCTACCTCTGTTAGCTAACCATTGATAAAACAAATTCCATATTTGATTAACAGATTAACAGGCTAACAGAGTTGGAAGGAACCTTATAGGTCATCTAGTCCAACCCCCCAAGCAGGAGACCCTACACCATTCCTGACAAATGGTAGTCCAGTCTCTTCTTGAAAGCCTCCAGCGATGAAGCTCCCACAACTTCCTAAGGCAACTTCTGTTCCATTGGTTGATTGTTCTCACTGTCAGAAAGCTTTTCCTTGTTTCCATAGTTGAACCTCTCCTTGATTAGATTCCATCCATTATTCCTTGTCTGGCCTTCAGATGCTTTAGAAAATAGATTGACCCCTTCCTCTCTGTGGCAGCCCCTCCTCAAATATTGAAAGACTGCTCTCCTGTCTCCCCTGGTCCTTCTCTTCTCTTCACTAGACTAGCCAAGCCCAATTCCTATAGCCGTTCTTCATATGTTTTAGCCTCCAGTCCCCTAATCATCCTGGTTGCTCTTCTCTGCACCTTTTCTAGAGTCTCAACATCTTTTTTATAGTATGGTGACCAAAACTGGGTGCAGAACTCTAGGTGTGATCTTACTCAGGCTTTATAGAGTGGTATTAGTACCTCACTTGACCTTGATTGTATCCCTCTCTAAATGCAACTTAGGGTTGCATTGGTTTTTTTGGCTGTTGCTGTATACTGCTGGCTCATATTTAGCTGATAGTACTCTTGTGTCTTCCTTTTCTTTTATCTTCAATGTTAGTCTGTCCATTTCTGCACAAAGAGGTTATGTTGTTGGTTTGAGCTCTGAGCTTGGTGATTTGGCTGCAAACATTTCATCCCCATTCGAGGGGACCTCTTCTATGCGCTTTGGATCAACAAGATGTCTCCTTAAACGGGGGCGAAACATTTGCAGCCAAATTGCCAAGCTTGGAGCTCAAACCCACAACATAACTACCAATCCGAGCTACTAATATTCAAAGGCATTTCAAGTCCCAGAAGTTCCAGAAATGGTGGGAAATGTGCAGTAGGCAATAAAACAAACCGGTGCCCACTTCCAACAGGAATGTGATCTCAGTGGCATCTGCACCAAGAAACCTGCTAAGCAAATTTGCAAGCTGTCTAGGTAGAAAAGGGGTGGAAACACAGAAGATTCCTAGACAGGGTAGGGAAGCTTGGAGAAATTCTGAGACACATTTCAGAACATATTTAAATTACAACAAGACACAACTCTTTGTCTGATATCCGGAGTCTATCGGAAGTCCTCGAATAACTACCACAACTGAGCCCAGCATTCGGTTGCTAAGCAACACAGCCATGAAGTGAGTTGTGCCCCATTTTCTCACCTTTCTTCCCGGAAGCTGTTAAGTGAAACACTGCAGTTGTGAAGTTAGTAACACGGTTGCTAAGGGAATCTGGCTCTCTCGTTGATTTTGCTTGTCAGAAAGTCGCAAAAGGGGATCACATGACCCCAGGACACTGCAACAGTCATAAATATGAGTCAGTTGTCAATCATCTTAATTTTAAACATGTGACCATAGAGATGTTGCAATGGTGGTAAGTGAGAAAACAGTCATAAGTCACGTTTCTCAGTGCCATTGTAACTTTGAACAGACACTAAATGAATGGATGCAATTTCCTGCATTGTCTTTATTAGTGTGATAGTCTATCGTGGGTCTCCAACCTTGGCAACTTTAAGACTTCAACTCCCAGAGTTCCTCAGCCATCTTTGCTTCTTTGCTTCCTCAACTTTGCTGGCTGAGGAACTCTGGGAGTTGAAATCCACAAGTCTTAAATTGTTGTTAAAGGTTGGAGACCCCTGTGATAGATTAAATGACAGGGACAGCTCAATATCTGCACCACCAACAAGCACAGGAGTTGATGGAAATACCAACCCACTCCAGATAAAACTACTGCTTAGCCGCAAATTTAGGCTAATAATCCGAACGGAATCTGTTTTGCGCGCTCATTGGCCAGCCAATTAATTATCCATTAGTGGCCATGTTTGTGTCAGTTCATTTATATTTGTGTTTTCCAAAATGTAAAAGTTGCCTGGTTAGATTATTGATTCTTTGTCCCTCTACTCAATCTGGTTTTTAATTGCACCACTGTAAGGTCCAGCCTTTGCTAGCCAGAAACCCTGTGATAAATCTGTCACGGACTCAGCAATCAACAATAAACACGTCTCTTCATGTCATTATTAATATGTCTCCTGGATTAGTTCATTACAGCCGTTAACCACGGTTTATAAGAGCTAGGATGGCAAACTGCCAGCATTAAAGTGAAGGTTTCCCCCTCCCTCTGAATCGAGTTGCTATTTGATTGGATTGAAGGCTTAAACTGTATGGCTAGGAGAGCAAAAGGGAAATGGAAAGCCACTGAGAATTTAATTTAATAAAGATACAGTGCTACCTCGGTACTCAGCTACAGACATTTAAAGGTAAAGGTAAAGGTAAAGGTTCCCTTCGCGCATACATGCTAGTCATTCCCAACTCTAGGGGGCAGTGCTCATCTCCATTATAAAGCTGAAGAGCCAGCGTTGTCCGAAGACGTCTCTGTGGTCATGTGGCCGGCATGACCAAATGCCTTCAAAGGCACATGGAACATTGTTCCCCTTCCATCAAAGTGGTCCCTATTTTTCTACTTGAGTTATTTACATGCTTTAGAACTGCTAGGTTGGCAGAAACTGGGACAAGTAATGGGAGCTCACTCCGTGACGCGGTGCTAGGGATTCGAACCACTGAACTGCCGATCTTTCTGATCGACAAGCTCAGCGTTTTAGCGACTGAGCCACCATGTCCCACAGACATTTTTCTTTCTTTCTTTCTTTCTTTCTTTCTTTCTTTCTTTCTTTCTTTCTTTCTTTCTTTCTTTCTTTCTTTCTTTCTTTCTTTCTTTCTTTCTTTCTTTCTTTCTTTCTTTCTTTCTTTCTTTCTTTATTTGTTTATTTTATTATTGTAAATGTCCCACAGACATTTACAACAGTTCATTCAGTGATTGCTCAAAGTTACAACAGCACTGAAAAAAAGGGACTTATGATCATTTTTCACGCTTACGACCATAGCGGCATCCTCATCCAATATTTGGATGCTTAGCAACTGACTTATATTTATGGAGATTCTTAGTCATCCAGGTCATGAATCTCCAAAAGGTGCTTTTTTCATGAGGCTACTGGACTTTCTGGTTTTTCTTTGAAAAAGAAAATCTTCATACACACCAGGACTAGATTCAGCAGTCCATCTGCATGTAAGAGACAAAGGCCACTCTTTTGAAGACAACAAAATCCATAATTTGGACAGAGGAGATCGCTAGTTTGAAAGAGGGGTCAAAGAGGCCATCTATGTCCAAGTTGAACAGCCCTCTGTCAACAGAGTCTGAGGGATACAACATAATCTATCTCCAGTCTACAACACAGTTCCAAAAAGGCTCCACAACCATTTGCCCCATTCAGGTGACACTGAGGACACAGATAAACCTCCAAGTAGCCTCAACAACTCTCTAAAAAGAATGCAAATGACCAACTGTCTGCAAGGAATATAAATCCTTCCATTCCCCACCATCCATTCAAAGCTGAAAAAGCTTTTTGGATGAGAAGCAAAATGTCTTTAAAGAAAAACCAAAAAGTCCAGTTGCTTCTTGAAAAAAGAGCACTTTTGGGACATATTTATGACAGTTGCAATATCCTGGGAGTCCCTTGATTCTCTTTTTTGCAACCTTCTGACAAACAAAGTCAATGGGAAAGCCAGATTTGCTTAACAACTGGGTTACTAATTTAAGAGTTGCAGTGATTCACTTAACAACTAACAAGATTGCAAAAGGGGGCAAAACTTACTGAAATGTCTCACTTAGCAACCAAAAGTTTGGGCTCAATTGTGGTCATACATTGAGGACTGCGTGTACTTTGAAAGTCAAGAAATTTCATTTGGACATGAAAATTTTGTCCCAACACTTGTACCATTTGTTTAGAACTCAACACACAAGCTAGAATTTGTCAGTGTCGGCTGTCTTGTGACTCATTACATTATTCCTTCTGGGAAATTTTTTATTGGTTCTCATTATTTTTGTACTCATTGCTCCTTCCGGAACCAATTAACATTGAGTACCAAGATACCAGTTTAGAATGCAAGATGGCTACTTCTCTGTGTACATATGTAGATGCACACAGATACAAGCAGATATGGTGATAATGAAGCATATTATTGCGTTGAATACACCCTTATGTTCCTCCTCCCATCTACTCCCACATCTCATCTGACTATCAGATGTGCTCTAATAAATCTGAAATATTTTCCACAAATCTGGAAGTGAAGATGTACAATATGCCCTGATGATGTGAAACGTATTGCAATGCCATCTTTCGAAGAACTGGATCCAAATTTAGCCATATTTTCAAGAAAAAAAAGGCATTTGCTGCAGAGAACTTTGAATTCAACCCAATGAATTTTTTTAAAAAATTGCCTTCTAATCTGAAAAAAAAAAAAAAAGATGGGTGATGATGGCTTTATTTAAGGTATCAATTGCACCCTCTTTGATGGTTCATAACCAGAACAACCACACAGTGATATTTTTTTCCTGCATTGGGTTCCAGGGCACTGCTCTAACCCAAACCTTTTGAGAATAGTCAAGGCTCTTTCAAGACTAGCAAAGTGGGTCTGACTTGGCTTAGATTTTATCCAAGGTGAGACAGGTGCTGATGAGACACAACCTTAACCTTCTTAAGAGTTTCCCCCCCCCAAAAAAAAATTCCAGTATCTTCCTTTTCTTTCTTGTCTCAGACATTAACTATCTACAAAATAAGTATTCCAGAATGTGTCTTGCTTAATGGAAGCATAGCTTAACTGTATATAGAACCTGTGCTTTGCATACAGAAGATTCTATACTGTAACATGAAGGCTTTTTAGATAGCACTGGAAAATGATTTGTCCAAACAACTCCTTCCTTCCTTCCTTCCTTCCTTCCTTCCTTCCTTCCTTCCTTCCTTCCTTCCTTCCTTCCTTCCTTCCTTCCCTCCCTCGTCTCACTCCCTCCTCCTCTCTCCTCTTCCCTTCTTCCCTTTCTCCCTCTTCCATTTTCCTCCTCCCTCTCCTCCCATTACTTCCTTCCTTCCTCCTCCTCCTCCTCCTCCTCCTCCTCCCCTACTATTTGCAATGCTTAGCCCCAAAAGTCAGCTGTAGAGATATTTCCAAAATCTGGGTGACTGCTAAATAGAAGCGAAGTAACATAGGAAATTCAAACTGCTTTGCCATTGTTTTGCAACCCAGATTAGATAGGCTTAATCAAAAGACGGTTTACACTTCTCATTCCTGAAAATCTTGTACATAGGAGCTCCCGTCAAGGTCAATAATTATTATTAAGCCCCACAGTGGGTGTGATCATGTCCTGCAGCTGTACGATACCAGAGTGGATTTTTGTTTTTCTTTCAGTAGTCCTATTCTTCACCATATCTACTTTTATTTCCTTTGTTGATCTTCCAAAGTCAATGGCAAATCATGCTTCTATTTGTCAGAGACATGATTTCTGGTACTTGGTGGTGCATTGGTAAGTGTCATAAAAAGGGGTCCAGTTTGTGTGGTTGATGGTAGCAAACAACCAATGCTAGAAGTTACTATGGACAGCTTGAATCAACAGGAACCTGTCTCTGTTTATAACTCTTCAAACTGGCTGTTCTTTCCACAACTGCAAAATCATCTTTCATTCTACAATTTGTGGTAGAGTTCTTGTTTTAGGTTCTGGATCTTTCTGTATTTAGATCTCAAATTGTAGAAATGTGAGAAAAGAAGAAAGGCAGACAATTTATTTCCATGTACCTATACCGTGCTTGATCCCATATATATCTATTATGTCTCCCCTCCATTCTGAGCCAAACATCCTCATGGCTGTGATTTCCCCCCCTCAAAATAGAACCGCGCCAGTCCTATAATCATTTGGGTTGCCCTATTTTTTGCCTTTTGTAGCTCTGTAATAAATTTAAGGTGTGATGGCCAAAACAGTACCCTGTACAGTACTCTAAGTGTAGTCTTGCCATAGATTTGTATGAGGGCTATTATTCCAGCAATTCCATCTTCAATTTTCTTTGCTATGATTCCAAACATAAAATTTGTCTCTCTTCAGTAAATACATCAGGGTAACATTTCGTTTTGCTTTTCACACCGAATCAGACTTCCTTTTCTGTTCAATTACTGCCAAGTTCAAATAGCATAATGCTGGGGTTTGAAACCTTAACAACTTTACGACTTGTGGACTTCAACACCCAGAATTCCTCAGCCAGTAGCCAGAAAAGGCAGGACGAGAAACAATGGAAGGAAACTAACTAAATTTCCTAACAGTGAGAACTATCAACCAATGAAACAGCTTGCCTTCCGAAAGCTGTGGGTGCCCCAAGACTGGAAGCTTTTAAGAAGAGATTGGAAAACCATTTGTCTGAAATGGTATAGAGTTTCCTGCTTGAGCAGAGCATTGGACTAGATGACCTCTGAGGTACCTTCCAACTCTATTATTCTATGTTCTATGATTCTTGTGCTGATCTTGAGAATTCCTTTTGAGCGTTACCACCTGCAAAAGGTTGGTATTAATCAGTAAACTTGGTTACTTCACTGTTCTATCTTAATCCCCATCTGTCATGCACCTGCTGGAGACTGATTCTGAGGAAGAGGAGGAACAGCCAACAGGGAGTGGGAGTGTGGCTCCAGAGGTGGTGGAGGAGGCTGGGGAAGGGCAGAGGCTGGCTGGACAGTCAAAGGAGGATCCAGGCCCATCCCCTCTGCATCCTAGGGCACGCAGGGAGGAGTGGATCAAGGAAAAGCGTGGTCTACTCGGGAGGAGAGGGCCATGATCTTCCTCATGGGTTGCAGCTGTGAGCTCAGTATAAGAGTTTGAAATTGCATGTTCACAGATGCTGAAGTCAAATTAGTGTTTTCCTTGGATGAGCTTTATCTTTGTTGGCTTCTTCCCATGGATTCTTCCCGGTTATCTTCCTGGAATGTGTGATTAATTATCTTGGTTTGCCTTGGAACTCTCATCAATATGGTTTGTTTCTGGTTTCCTTTTGCTTCACTACCTACTTTTGGAATTTAAACTGTGACTAATAAAACAGCAAAGTTATGTTTAAGGCATTGCAAGACCTTGATTCATGTTTTAGTTTTTGTGTTATTTTTGAGGCACTACAGGTCATCACACCATCACTGTACTCAACTTAAAAAGTATGCTCCTAATATTGATCCCCGAGTTACTTAGTTCTATAATTGTTGATTTATTCTTGCTCCTTGTTTCCTGGTTTTTTTAACAGCTGTCTATCCATAGGAATATCTGTTTTTATATTCCATGATATCTCTCAGGCATGGATAACTAGATCCACATGTGAATGACTTAATTTAATGCTTTATTGGTAAAGCCTAAACTCGGGAATCTTCTAAGAGTAACAGTTTGCACCAAAGTAAAAAAATAGAATAGAATAGAATTCTTTATTGGCCAAGTGTGATTGGACACACAAGGAATTTGTCTTGGAAGATAAGGTTCAATGGCATTCAAGGGCAATTCCCCTTTTGACTCCGACTTCTCCTGATAGTCTCTCTGAGTTTGTGTGGGAACCTTTAGTAAGGATTCAGTCCCAGTAAACTACTTTCCTCATGCAAGAATAGATTTCTTTGTTTTAAATCCAGACTTGAAAAAAAGATGAAAAAGATAAATAATGGAAAAAGGATGAGAAGAGGTATCAAAAGGTTTTTTTAAACCATAGCAACTCTATATATTAACAAGAGTAATATATAGTAAATAAAATGCAACCCAAATAATGTCACTTGAGATTTTTAAAAAGTTATGAAATCTATTTTTCCTTAGATGTATTCACAGGTAGTTGCAAAAAGGGAAAAAAAGGTCCAGCTAGCTTCACACCTTTTTATTAAACTGCACTCTCACTGACATAAAATAAGATGAGGGAGAAGAAAAAAAAATAAAAATAAACAGTGAAAATCAATTTAAGTTGCCACCATTAAAATGAAGCCAGGGGAAGTGGAATAGGAATCTTTCAAAACAACAGATCTTCAGAAAATTGTCACCCATCATGGTAAGAGAGACTGGTGACAAGATGGAGCCTAAATTTTAGCTGTAAGCAACATTTTAGACCATCTGAACAATAAAAATAATAGTCATGGAGAAATATATTTGTAGAACATCAGAAATACTTTATAGGAGGGGTGAGTTTTGGCTATCATATCATCCAACATTCTGTTTTATGTCAGAGCTATCCAGATACTTCGCAAAGTGGCAAAATTAATTAATTTTGGTGCTAATGAGATAACTGTCAAGAATATATTTTAAAAAATTTATGGACAAATTGATCTATTATTTTCAGTCCCATCAATTCATTCACCCTCATCTCCCCATGAACTGCAAAATGGTTAATTTGTGTGAGAAATTGCACTTAAACATGTATTTAGAGCAGATTTCAAAACTTAGTTTTCCCTTCAGAAAAACACAAGCTTAAACTTAATTTGAGCAAATTAAAATATTTAAGACATATGAAATCAGTTGGATTCAAAGCCATATTAATCCAGAAGGTGTTGATTACTTGATAGTCCTTGATTTAGAGCTATTTGTTTAGTGACTGTTCAAAGTTACACCACTGAAAAATGTGACTTTTGACCATTTTTCATACGTATGACCATTGCAGCATCCCCTTGGTCACGTGATTAAAATTTGACCACTTGGCAACTGGCATGTACTTAAACAGTATGATGGCTGCAGTGTCCTAGGGCAGTCAGATTCACTTAACAACTATGTTATTAATTTAACAATTGCAGTTATTCACGGAAGAGCTCTGTCAAGAAAAGCTGTAACATGGGGCAAAACTCACTTAAGAACTGTCTCACTTTGCAGCAGAAAAGTTGTAAGTCGAGGACTATCTATAGTTTCCTTTGTGATGCAATGTGCAACAATGTAACACCTCTAATGAGACTGCTGCTGAGTGAAAGAAAATAGACTCTTTTTTTCTAAAGATGGGCAGGGCCAAACCTCCTAAATTTAGATTAAAAACATTTTTGAAGAAAGCTAATAACCTTTCATCTTGTGGGCCTGTCTATCTATCCATCCATCTATCTATCTATCCATCCATCCATCTATCGATCAATCGATCCATCCATCCATCCATCCATCCATCCATCCATCCATCCATCTATCTATCCATCCATCCATCCATCTACCAACCCATCTATCTATCTATCTATCTATCTATCTATCTATCTATCTATCTATCTATCTATCTATCTATCTATCTATCTATCTATCTATCTATCTATCTATCTATCTATCTATCTATCTATCTATCCATCTATCCATCCATCCATCCATTGATCCATCTATCCATCCATCCATCCATCCATCCATCTACCAACCCATCTCTCTCTCTCTCTCTCTCTCTCTCTCTCTCTCTCTCTCTCTCTCTATCCATCCATCCATCCATCCATCCATCTACCAACCCATCTATCTATCTATCTATCCATCCATCCATCCATCATCAATCCATCATCTATCCATCCATCCATCCATCCATCCATCCATCTATCTATCTATCCATATATGTGTGTGTATGTGTGTGTGTGCGTGTATGTGTGTGTGTATATATTTGTTTATAATATATATATATAAAGATTTGTTATATAAAGATCTGGCTCTTAAGAACATACTTCAATAATTAGCATTTCATGGAATTGAATATGGGTTTTTTTGACATGCATATTTCACTCTGCACTGCATATTCTCAGAACATAGCAAAGGGATGCAAGTGAGCTTTGGACACAGAACATAGAATAACAGAGTCAGAAGGGCCCTTGAAGGTCTTCCAGTCCAACCCCCTGCTCAGGCAGGAGACCCTATATCAGGACTGTCAAACTGCTTGGCTCACTGGCTGGATGCATCACGTGCCCATGGCCTGTTTAGCGAAGGGGGAAAAAGTCCCGATATGTGTCGCTGCCATGACAACATGAGTTTCCCACCCATGCCCTACACCAGAGATGAGTAACCTTTTTGTCGCCGTGTGCCAAAAGTGCCTCCGTGTGCCCACAATACAGTGCATGTGTGACCACCCTGCATTCCCCCCGCCGCCCCCTGCATGCACCGCACGATCCCCCCACGTGACCCACGTGCATGCTTGCGCCACCCCCGTTCCCCACACATGCACACATGACCCCTCAGAAATGCGCATGTGATCCCCCATGTGACCCATCTCCCACATGCGCCCCGCCCTCGCGCAGCAAATACCTGAAAATCAGCTGGCTGGCGGGAAGCGCATGCACGCATGTGCACTGGGACTGAGCTGGGGCGATGGCTTGCGTGCCAGCAGAGATGGCTCTGCGTGCCACTTCTGTCACGCATGCCATAGATTCGCCATCACGGCCGGCCCTATACCATTCCAGACAAATGGTTGTCCGATCTCTTCTTAAAACCCTCCACAATTTCTGGAGGCAAGCTGTTCCACTGGTCGATGGCTCTCACTGTTAGGAAATTTCTCCTAAGTTCCAGGTTGCTTCTCTCTGTGATCAGTGCCCATCCCTTGTTTCTTGTCTTGCCTTTTTTAACACTTTGGAAAAGCATTTGACCCTGTTCTGACCCACGCCCTTTTCCGACAAATCAAACACAATCAAAAAGGAACAGAAACCTTGTAGTGCTTTTACAAAATAATTAGCTGTGATAAGCACAAGTCTTGCCAAACTGTGCGAGGCTTGCCAAAAGATAACAGACAAGAAATAATTTGCAAAATAAGAATCTTCAAATACAAATTCAGGATACTGGAATGTCCATGAGGCCCGAGTTTCAAAACGTCTTTGCTTCCTGCAAAGAACATCTGATTCACAGCTGGTTTTATCTTCTTGAAGGAGGGGCCATTACCTTGCAGCCTTACTCCTGAGTCACTCGTGCTGCTGCAGCTACTCTTTCCTGCAAGCAGCCCTGCGCGCACGCACACTTGGCACAGGCTCCTCGGGAACCTCCTCATCACTGCTGCCAGCCCCCACAATCTCTGAAGGCAGCAGTCCACTCCCTAATGGTCCTGGACCCTTATCTGAGTCCTTGCTCTCCTCAGCTATCCATACCTGCTGCTGACAACCACAACAGACCGTCACGTCTTTGCAAAATCTTGGATGAAGGTCTTTCTCCAGTACCAAGGTCACAATCCTGCAACTGCAACAGAGGACCTAGCTGTGTCTCTGATACTTTGTCAGCCATTGCACTCCATCTTGTTTTTAGATGTGGTGTCACGATTTGCCAGCCGTACTTCGTTTCGACGACAACAGGCCTCTATGGAAATCGGTTTATCAGTTACGTTCGATGCTACCATAAATTAAAAGAAGTAGGAGGAACACCCCAGCATACCTGAATAATTACTACAAAGCTGAATTAAATAAAAAAGGAAAGAGATGGGATGGAGAGAGTTGTTTCTCCCATTATACTTTTTTTTTCAGACAAAAATGAGCATTTTATAGTACATACAAATCACTCCCTGGGAAGCTTTTCCACTTCCTTAATTGTTCATAAATTTAGTGACAGGTGGTTACACAGTAGGTGCAACAGGATTATTTTCATTTTTATGGCAGACATTCACTTAACGAGGGGAAAAAAAAATCAGGCCAGGCACAAAAGGTGGTCCCCAGGTTGATGTGTCATGGCAACCTGCAGGAAGGCTGGGTGGCAATTCAAAGTTAAATCTGCTAAACTCTCTTTGTCCTCAGTTGCTCCCTTGGTGAAATCTGAGACATAATTTAAGCCACAGGTGTCCAACTTTAGCAAGTTTAACACTTGTGGACCAACTCCCAGAATTCCCCAGCCAGCCATGCATGGAGGTTGAGAGTCTGAAAACTTACCTCAGAGGTGTCCAACCTTAGCAAAGTTAAGACTTGTGGACTTCAACTCCCAGAATTCATGGCTGTTCTGACCCAGCCTTCGCAGAAGCAAGAAACAAGACTCCCCGCAAAGGAAAACCCTTCTTCATTTATACATTGGGAATTAACTGCATTCACCAACAGAAAGTCCAGGCAAGAGTCTTGCAAAGAGTTAACTAAAGCTGTTGTGCAATGCCAGGTCCGTGATTAATAAGGCCCCCCTGATCTCTGAGTTGGTTCAGGAGGAGGCCGCGGACCTGGTAGGTGTCACCGAAACCTGGTTGGGCCCAGAGGGAGGTGTCCCTCTGGTTGAGATGTGCCCACCAGGTTTCCTTGCATTTCACCAGCCTAGGGCTCAGGGAAGGGGTGGCGGGGTGGCGGTGCTTATAAAGGAAGTCCTTTGTCCTAGGGAGGCCACTGTCCCTCAGACGGCTGGCTGTGAATCTCTTTTTGTGAAGTGGGGGCAAGGGGTTCAAATGGGCCTTTTGTTGACGTACCTGGCTCCCTGCCACGTCTCATCAGCCCTGCCCGGACTCCTAGAGGTGATAGCCGGGCTGGCGGTTGAGACCCCCAGGCTTTTGGTCATGGGGGATTTCAACCTGCCATCGCTCGGTGAAACCTCTGGGTTGGTCCGGGAGTTCTTGGCTTCCATGACGGCCATGGACCTGACCCAGTTAGTTTTTGCTCCCACTCACATAGGAGGACACACGCTGGACCTGATTTTTGTCTCTGGGCAGTGGTCGAATGACTGTAAGTGCGGGGATTTAGTCATCACTCCCTTGTCATGGACAGATCATTCCCTCCTTAGACTGGACTTCTGTTCCGCCACCCCCCACCGCAGGGAGGCGGAGCCACTTAGATGGTTCCGCCCCAGGCGCCTAATGGACCCGGAGCGGTTCCAGAGGGAGCTTGGGCCATTTCCTGAATCTCTGGCTCTCAGCTCGCCTGGAGACCTGGTGGCCACCTGGGATAGGTTGGCCGCCGGGGCTCTAGACCGAGTTGTGCCTCTGCGACCTCTGACCCGGCACAGATCCCATTTGGCTCCGTGGTTTACGGAGGAGCTACGGGAGATGAAGTGCCGGAAAAGACGTCTAGAGGGCATTTGGAGGGCGACTCGTTCTGAATCTGACCGAACACAGGTAAGATCTCATATTAAGACTTACCTTGTGGCGATAGGGGCGGCGAAATCTTCGTATTTCTCCGCCCTTATTGCGTCGGCAGGAAATCGGCCTGCCGCCCTGTTTAGAGTGACCCGCTCTCTGCTCGAACCGAGAGCGCGGGATGACCTCTTGCAGGGTAGAGCAGAGGAGTTTTCTCGATTCCTGCATGATAAAATCGCTCAGATCCGGGAGGGGCTTAACTCCAATTGGATGGTCCCGGGGGAGGTGTCCGGGGCAGGTCTTGTGAATGTTATTTGGGGAGAGTTCGATCCTGTGACCGCCGAGGGTGTGGACAGGTTGCTGGGGAGTCTGAATGCCACCACCTGTTTATTGGACCCGTGCCCTTCCTGGCTGGTTTCGGCCGCCAGGGAGACGACACGAGGCTGGCTCCAGGGGATTATCAACGCTTCTCTGAGAGAGGGGTCGCTCCCGACCGCCCTGAAGATGGCGGTGGTGCGGCCCCTCCTCAAGAAGCCTTCCCTGGATCCAGCTGTTTTAAATAACTTTCGTCCAGTCTCCAACCTGCCCTTTGTGGCGAAGGTTGTTGAGAGTGTGGTGGCACGTCAGCTTCCTCAGTACCTGGAAGAAACAACTTACCTCGATCCGTTCCAATCGGGCTTCAGGCCTGGGCATAGCACTGAGACGGCATTGGTCGCGTTGGTTGATGATCTCTGGAGGGCTCGTGACAGAGGGTTCTCCTCTGTCCTGGTCCTATTAGATCTCTCGGCGGCTTTCGATACTATCGACCATAGTATCCTGTTGCGACGGTTGGAGGGGTTGGGAATTGGGGGAACCGTCTTTCGATGGTTCTCCTCCTTCCTCTCCGACCGTTCGCAATCGGTGTTGGCGGGAGGGGAGAGGTCCACCTCTAGGCCCCTGGTTTGTGGGGTGCCTCAGGGGTCGGTTCTCTCCCCTCTTTTGTTCAACATCTATATGAAACCGCTGGGCGAGATCATCCGTGGTCTTGGGGTGAAGTGTCATCTCTATGCAGATGACACTCAGTTATACATCTCCACCCCGGACCACCCCAACGATGCTGTGGGGGCTATGTCCAGGTGCCTGGAGGCCGTGCGGGATTGGATGGGCGGGAACAGGCTCCGGCTCAACCCATCCAAGACCGAGTGGCTGTGGTTCCCGGCGCCCCGATATAGCCAGTTGACTCCGTCGCTGGCTATTGGGGGGGAAATTTTGCCCCCCACAGAGAGGGCTCGCAATCTGGGAGTCCTCCTGGATGTGCGGCTGTCGCTTGAACACCATGTCGCGGCCGTCTCCAGGGGGGCATTTCATCAGATCCGTCGGATCTACCGGTTGCGGCCCTTTCTGGATCGGGACGCCCTGCGCACGGTCACTCAGGCCCTTGTCACCTCTCGCCTGGACTATTGTAATGCCCTCTACATGGGGCTCCCTGCGGGGAGCACCCGGAGACTCCAACTGGTGCAGAATGCAGCCGCGCGGGTGATCATGGGGGCGTCACGTAGCGCCCACGTGACGCCTCTCCTGCGCGAGCTGCATTGGCTGCCAGTGGCTTTCCGGGTTCGCTTTAAGGTTCTGGTTCTGACCTTTAAGGCGATCCATGGCATTGGACCAGGTTACCTACAGGACCGCATCCTACCGGTGATCCCCAGCAGGCCAGTGCGAGCACACAGGGAAGGCCTTCTCCGGGTTCCGTCGGCTGCCATGTGTCGCCTGGCGGTCCCAAGGGGTAGGGCCTTCTCTGTGGCGGCCCCTGCCCTCTGGAATGCTCTGCCACCGGAACTGCGTACCGGCATGGACCTGAGGTCCTTCAGGCGCGCGTTGAAGACCTGGCTTTTCGAGCAGGCCGGCCTGGGCTGAGAGAGGGTTTTAATGTGTCTCCATTAATTTTAATTTGGGGGTTTTAAGGGGGTGGGGTGGGCTTTTTATTCGGCCAAATATCTAATTTAATCTTTTTTAACTTTTGTATTATTGTTGGGGTTTTAGATTGGCTGTACACCGCCCTGAGTCCCTAGGGAGAAGGGCGGTATAAAAGTTAAATAAATAAATAAATAAAATAAATAAATAAAGCAATAGTCCATATCAGCTCATTATGACAAATGCAAGGCTGTGAACTCCCAGCTAGGAGGCTGCAAATTAAGTCAGTTCAAACAGAGAAATCGACATACCTCAGTTCTGGCAAGGCAGTTTTTGTCACACGAAACACACAAGGAGCAAACTTTCCAGAATTGTGAACAGTTATCTGCGACAACCAATGACTCTCCTTTCTTCCTATTTATTCCCCAGCCAGGGAGGGGGCCATTCAGCATCTACATTTGTTTTGCTTCCTGAGCCAGTTCATTGTCCTCCATTGTTCACCTCTCCTATCTGCTCTGCGCATACGTGCATCTGGAAAAGGCCCCAGCTGTTCCTCCTCCTTACTCATCTCTGACTCCAAAGGCAGCTGCCTCTCTGGCTGAGAAATGCTGGACGGCCCTGGCTCAATCTCTCTGTCTGATGTTGAGCATCCATCAGAGCCTTCCCCAGGCTCCAGAACTGGCCCAGTTTCTACCCTAACCTCCTCATCATCTGAATCTGCCGCTAGCTCCTCTGGCAGCTAGCAAGCCACAACAAGGGCTAGCTGGGGAATTCTGGGAGTTGAAGTCCACAAGTCTTAAAGTTGCCAAGGTTGGACATTTCTGAGGTAGGCGTTCACACTCCAACCTAAGAAAAAGATGCTGTTCCCATGTCTGTTGACTTTGGGCTCAGATGTACAAGAACCAGACAAAAGCAAACAGCCGAAGATTCAAACCCTTCTATAAAAGGTTAAAGGATAGTTTGGTATCGATTGCATTTTTTTATAAGTCTGAATTCCAATCATGGCACAGGTGAATTACTCAGAATTGTTGCTCTCCTGGCTTCTGCTTTTATCGTATTTGTAGGATTAGAGATACTTTGGAGAATTAAAGATGAAATTTGACCTTTGCAAATTTCGGTAACATTGATTTGATCTTGCTGCTCTTGAGAAATGTAGACCAGAATTAGGTTAATGTTTCCCAAATCTCTGACACAGTTTTTTTTTTCTTTTTTAATCTCTAAAGAAGCAGCAGCAGAATTTATATTTAAAGCCACGCACATGTTTTTCTCCAAAAATATATCTAGGAATGTATCATCTAAGTTTACATTCGCTGAGAAATTGGGGTGGATTTTGCTAAAAAGGAGGATAAATGATTTATGTAAAAATGGGGGAATAATAGAAATGGCTGAATTGATGTAGAAACTGCCCCAAAAGGGAAAAAAAAATATTTGTCCACCTTGAATGGACTATTATGGTATAGTAATACAGGCCTTGTTAGTATACTTAATTTGTGTTTATTTTTCCTTATTTATTTGTTGAATTTAGATCCTGCCCATCTCACTCACGGTGGCTTTTTGGTTAGAGTCTCTTTACGCTCTCTTCTTAAAATGCCCTAAAATGTTAGACTCTATAAAGAAAAGAGGAAAAGAAACTCAGGAAAAGAAATAATATATTATATGACGTCTGTGCTCAGCTTTGCTTTGATGAATCACTTCCTACCATGGAAGCAATACAGGTAGTCCTCAGCTTACAACTACAATAGAGATCAAAATTTCCATTGCTTAAGCAAGGCGGTTATTAAGAGAGTTGTACAACCTTTAAATAATGATTTTTAAGCAAATTTCTGTAGTTGTTAAGTGAATTACACAGTTGTTAAGTGAATCTGTTAAGGTTCTGGTTTTGACCTTTAAAGCGCTCCATGGCATCGGACCAGGCTATTTGCAAGACCGCGTTCTGCCGGTAGTCTCCCACCGACCTGTGCACTCCCACAGGGAGGGCCTCCTTCGGGTCCCGACAGCCTCTATGTGCCGCCTGGTGACCCCAAGGAATAGGGCCTTCTCTGTGGGGGCACCCGCTCTCTGGAATGGGCTCCCCCCTGAGTTGAGAACGACCACCGACCTGAGGGTGTTCAGGCGTGATTTGAAGACCTGGCTCTTTGAGCAGGCCGGCCTGGGCTGATCTTAAATTGATTTTTAATGGGGTTTTAATTATGGTTTTAATGTTGGGATTTTAGATTGAAAATCTAAAAGGTAGCAGCCCATATTTAATTTTATTTTAACTTTTGTATATGTGTTGTTTTAGTAGGCTGTGCACTGCCCTGAGTCCTTCAGGAGAAGGGCAGTATATAAATTGAATAAAATAAATAAATAAATCCAGCTTCCCCCATTGACTTTGCTTTTTGGATGCCGGCTAAAAAGGTCAGAAATGGTCATCCCATCATACTTAGATGCTGCAACCATTCTAAATACATGCTGGTTGCTAAGCGCCCAAATTTATATCACATGGTCGTGGGGATGCTGCAACAATCATAAATGCAAGGACCAGTTTTTTCCCCCCAAAGCTTTTGAAACTTCAGTCACTGAATGAATGAATATAAATCAAGGACTACTTGTAATCCATTGGAGAAGAAGACCCTCTCAACATTGAATTGGAGAGCCAGATCCGGTTAGAATAACATAGCAGCATTAAGATTTAATTTACAGGGAAGACAAAAACAAAAGTCCTTACAAAATAGGTAATGGTGGAGTGGTGGTTCAGTAGTTAATGTGCCACCAATTTTTGTCTCCATGCTACGAAAAAAAAAAAAAAAGTTGGGACCTTGGAAAAAGTTCAGAGAAGGGCAACCAAGATGATCAAACGCCTGAAGACTAAAACATGTAAAGAACAGCTGCAAGATTCGGGTCTGGCTAGTCTAAAAAAAAGAAGAATTAGGGGAGATATGATAGCAGTATTCTATTCTGTTCTGTTCCGTTCCGTTCCATTCCATTCCATTCTTTTCCTATTCCATATTCCATATTCCATATTCCATATTCTATTCTAACACTGGGCTTGTTGGCTGGAAAGTTGACAGCCCAGGTTCGAGTCCCTATGGCCACGGTATAGGGTGAGCTCCCATCCTCACCCAGCTCCTGCCAACCTAGCAGTTCGAAAGCATGCAAATGCAAGTAGATAAATAGGTACCACTTTGGTGGGAAGGTCACTGCGCTCCATGATGTCATGTTGGCCACATGACCACAGAAACATCTTCGGACAGCACTGGCTCAAAGACCTTGAAACAGAGATGGGCACCATCTCCTTATATTCAGCAATGACTAGCGAACTAAAATCTGCAGGGGTTCCTTTACCTTTTTTTTTTTTTAACAAAATAGGTTACTTTAGTGTCTGGGTGTATTATGGCTTTCAAAAACATTTTATCTGCCTGGCTGAATCTGAGTTGAATCTGAGCCTGTCATAGTTCAGATGTATTTCCTTCCGTAAAAGGCTCTTTGTAATTGCGATACTGTGGAACCTGTTGAAGTCCTTGTGAAAGATAAAATAGGTTGTTACTGGCTTCACTCTTTGCTTCTCATGTGTGAAGCTATGATTGAAAGGTGATTGTATAAGTTATTATGCAGATCGCAAATGCTCTTCCTGAGGTTTTTCTTCAGATCAGTGCTATTTGGATACTTCACTGTTCTCCAATGTTATTCTATATTCTATGACATTTCAGTTGGGAATGCCCACTGCAATTAAACCCATAGTAACAAGTTGAATGCAATGGGAATATGGCACCATGCCTAGTTGGAAATTTTGATGATTATTATGTTGACCAGAATCTGTTTGTTAGATACACTTCCTCTATTCTCTTGATAAAACCATCGCTAACTATACTCTCCGCTTGTGCTGTCACTGACATTGATTTTATCAAACGAGATAATCTTCACTGTCAACAAGCAATACTTGGCTAATTTTTTTTAAAAAAATGCTATTCTTTTCTCTGATTTTCTTCTGGTGTCATTGAATCCTGGGATTGAAATTTCCCTTCTTTGCCTTTAAGGGAAAAATATATATATAGATGTGTACAGTTTCAGAGAAAGAACATCCTGATTGATGGTGGGACATCTTTAACCCTTTCCAGTCCTCTTTTCTTCCTGATAGTAAATTCTGTCCCATCAAACAAAGATGATTAGGGGACTAGAGACTAAACCGTAAATTGAACAGTTGTGGGAAATGGGAATATCTAGTCTAACAAAGAAAAGGACTAAGGGAGACATGATAGCAGTTTTCCAATATTTCAGGGGTTTCCACAGGGAAGAGAATATCAACCTATTCTCCAAAACACCTGAGAGCAAGACAAGAAGTAATGGGTGGATTAAATGAAAGAGATCCAACCTAGAACTTAGGAGAAATTTCCTGACAATGAGAATAATTAAACAATGGAACAGAAGTTGCCTCCAGAAAACCTCACAGGAGGTTTTCAAGAAAAGATTGACCAGTCATTTGTCCAGTATGGTACAGGGTCTCCTGATCTCAAAGGTCATTTCCAGATCTGTTATTCTATAAATCTGTAAATAGAATAAGGGCTATTTAAACAAAGGAGAATTTTTCTGCACAATGTTATTCCCAGAAAGGTAGAAGTACCTGCAAGAGGAACCTCTAGGAGAGAAAATGCCATTACTGATCACAAATGTCATGTATTTATGATTTAGGTTTGAAGCTCCCAATGTTTCCAATGCAGCTTCCCTACTTCTGGTAAAAGTCTTTTTTATGAAAATTGTCCATTTATACCACATTGTTTCTCAGATTTGGCCATTTTAACCTCAACAATCCCTTTGCAAACATGGCTGCCTGAGGAATTCTGGGAGCTGGAATCCACATATCTCAAAATCGCCAAGTTTGAGAAACACTGATTTATATTTACTAACTTACTGCTAACCAGTTATTGATCTACCTGAATGGAATGCCGAAAGAAAGAGGAAGGAAAAAAAAGTTTTTGTGTCTAAGCTGGATTAAATTATTAAAGTTTGATCATTTGGAAGATTTTGGAATGTTGCTTTGATGATGCTGTGTTGAAAAGGGAAAAGATTGGATGAACCTATGAAGGAATGCTTCAACCTTGGTTTTGAGGCCAGCTTCTGGAGAAGCCTTCAAGAGAATCAAATCAAGATGACCTCTCAAATATTTACAGCCAGCAATAGTTAAAAAGAATTGAAAATTCATGCCCTTCCTTCCTTCCTTCCTTCCTTCCTTCCTTCCTTCTTTCCTTCCTTTCCCCAGCCTGTTATAGGAAATATCTCTTTAGTGAGTAGGCTGAGAGTATGAAATGAAACTGAAGGGAGATATATAATCATAAAAGGCACTTTTATCTCACACCTAATGCAGTCTTGATGGGCTCAACTGGTGTAATTTTGATGGCCTCTTATAAGACAAATGGCAGAGTAATGGCTATGTTTTGTCTTTGAGTGGTAATTAAGCATTCAAAAAATGACACTCTTCAAATGGAATGTCTGACTGGAGCCTTTTTCAGAAATTATGGTACTGCTATTTTAGAGGCTGGAGGAGACAAACATTGACTTCTTTTTTAAAAGTGGAAAAAGAAGTGGAAAAAAATGTTTGGAATTATGTAATGAGAACGCCTGAGCCAAAGGCAGTTGCTCTATTATTTCTTTCATGGAAAACTTGAATAAAATCTTGGGCAAGGAAAAACAAACCTTTTTTGTTTGTTTGTTATAATATTATGATGGGAATTTGATAATCAAAAATAGCCAGAAGTTGGCTATATCAGGCAGATCAAAGGTTAAACTATTTTCTTTGCATCCCGTTCACTGCATTCTTCCAGTAAAATTAGACCTTTAACAGGAGTTTGTCCTTACGCAGATGCCAAAATGTTCTTTGCTAGACTCCTGATGGCTTCATGGATACAACCAAGTAATTTTGTTAGCAAACAGGTTTGCTGTTGTCTTCTTCTTGCCAGTTTTTCAGCTACTCAGAATTTAGAATAACAGAGTTGGAAGGGACCTTGGAGGTCCTGTAGTCCAACCTTCTGATCAGGTAGGAGAACTTATATCTTTTCAGTCAAATGACTATCCAATCTCTTCTTAAAAGATCGCAGTAGTGGAGCACCTACAACCTCTAGAATGGTAGTGGGATTCAAAATTTTTTACTACCAGCTCTGTGGGCGTGGCTTGATGGGTATGGCTTGACTTGGTGGGTGTGGCCTGGCTTGGTGGGTGTGGCTTGGTGGGCATGGCATGGGAAGGATACTGCAAAATCTCCATTCCCTCCCCACCCCACTAACCTGCTTTCCAGCTCCATTCTCCTGTGCAGGGCAACCAAAGAAGACCCAGCCGATCAGCTGGGATTCGGGAGGCAGAGAATAGATGGGGGCGGGGTCAGTCAGAGGTGGGATTTGCTGGTTCTCTGAACTACTCAAAATTTCTGCTATTGGTTCTCCAGAACTGATCAGAACCTGGTGAATACCACCTCTGTTCTAGAAGCAAAGGATTCCACTGATTGACAGGATATTTCTCCTTTGTTCTAGGTTGGATCTCTCCTTGTTAAATTTCCATCCATTGTTTCTTGTCTTGTCTTCATGTGCTTTGGAGAATACCTTGACTCCTTCTCTTCTCCGTGATAACTCCTCAAGTATGGAAGACTGCTATCATGTCCTCCTCTTTATTAGACTAGGCATACCCATTTCCTGCAACTATTCATCATATGTATTACCCTCTAGTCCCATAATCCTGTTTAGTTTCCAAGCTCAGCTGAGGTAGGTCAGATTTGATTATCTGCTGAGACTTGTAGAACCTGAAAAAAAATGGGAGGGGGGAGGAAGTGTGAATTGTCATTAAGATCTTGAAGTAGAAACTTCATACCTTAAGGGCGGAATTCAAGATAACAAGCTGCTCCCCAACTATTAGCCTGCTACTCCCTGCAAAGCCATCAGACTGAATTCTATTCCTGATCTTTCACTATAAAAGAAATTATGTTCACCCAGGAGGCACATTCTGCAATCCAACAATTAGCTTCTGTACTTCTTTAGAGGTTCCACTTAAATGTTTCCCCCATGCATCTACTTCAGATCATAAGCACCAAATTATTTCCAAATTTTGGCATTTTTTAGCATGCTAGATATAAAATTCCATTTGCTTTAGTATATGAATTACACCTTTGAATATTTACTTCATGTTTGTTTTATATCTCTTGGGTAGAGTAGAGTAAAGTACAATAGAAGAGATTAGAAGAGAAGAGAAGGGAAGGGAAGACTGGAGCAGGGAGAGGGGGGAAGGGAAGAGAAGGGAAGAGAAGAGGAGAGGAGAGGAGAGGAGAGGAGAGGAGAGGAGAGAAAAGAAGGGAGATGGGGGAAGGGAAGAGAAGAGTGTAGAAGAGAAGAGTGTAGAAGAGAAGAGGAGAGGAGAAGAGAAGAGAAGAGAAGAGAAGAGAAGAGAAGAGAAGAGAAGAGAAGAGAAGAGAAGAGAAGAGAAGAGAGAAAACAGATGACAAGACAAGATAAGACAAGAGTTGGAAGTGATCTTGCAGATCTTCTACTCCAACCTCCTTGTCAAGCAGGAGACTCTATATCAGACATGTGACTGTCCAGTTTTTTCTTAAAAGCCTCCAATGATGGAGTGCCCACAACTTCTGAAGGCAAGAAGGAAAACGCCTTCAGTTTTTCTTAGAGCAAAATTACTCTTGGTAAGCTATTGTTGGTTTTAAAGCCACCAACTTTTGGGGACCTTTTTAGGATCAGAACAAGACAATGTTTTAAATCATTGTCATTGTCTTCAAGCATCAACTCCTAAATGGAATTCAGGTGATTAGGTAGGTTTTTTTTTTTTTTTAGTAAGGCAGAGTAGAAATAGTCAAATAAAAAGAGAGATTTATGAGATTTTCCTTCCCAGTTTGCAGAAGAGATAAAAACCATCGGGGCTGAATAATTTTCCTCTGCTGCATTCTTTCACCCTGCTGGTGCTTTATATAGAAACTTTCATTCTCCTTGCAGAGTTTAACTCCAGCTTCACTTATTAATAAATATATGCATTATTTTTCTCCTCTTGCTGAAGTTGTACATAGTCCTATAATTAGTTTCTGGAGGGTGACAGTTTTGACAGCTCTATACTTCCACCTCTAGCAAGGAAGAGACCCAATTTGAGTTCCTCAGGAGGATATAGGTGACTGCTACTCTTCATCCATCTTCCTCTGAGGATAAAACAAAGGAAGAAAGAGAAGGTCAGTGGATCGAGATGGGCTGTGCCTCGCTTCCATTAGGATCACATTTGAGCTACCTGGTCGCTGTTACAGTTCACTGAGATGAAAAGGACTAAAGACATCTCAGGAGCAAGAAACTAACACAAACTCTGAGAAAATAGTGAAATTATGAGCGGAGAAATAAATCTACAGGCCTAACAAAAGGATGTTTTTTTAAAAAAAATGTCCATAGTGTTTAATCACCATTGGATCGATGTGAGCTTTGAATTAATCCATCAGCATTAAGGGACAGTTTTTCCCACCTGAGTTCTGATATAAGTTAAATATACTTTGTGTGTTTGTGCGTGTGTGTGTGTGTGTCTGTGTCTGTGTCTCTCTGTGTGTGCCTGTGTCTGTGTCTCTCTGTGTGTGCATGTGTCGTGATCTCTCAGCTTGGTTGTTTCCTTGCAAAAATTTCATTACCTAAGCTAGGTAATGTAATGAACCATCTGCAAGAAACTGATCCAGGTCAGAGAGCATGAAGGATTTCGCAGTTCAATCCTGAGTGGCAAATGTTTTCTTTTATTGGTAGATTTTACTGCATTGGCCTATGCTTAATCTTTGCCACACTTTGCCCTCTCCCTCCCGTTTTCTGTATTTGCATTGTCTAAATTTAGAGCGTAGACTGTCTCAGCAAGGTCCTCTCTCTTGCACAGAGTTTCCTGCAATGCACCAGGCCCTCGGCTACTGTTGAAAGATCAAGACACATTCACTTGCATCTTAATCTTTTGAGATTTACAAGTGTTGTATTGCCTACCCTTGACTTGTCCAAAGCCGGCATAATTTCAGAGACGGATGACTGTCTATTATCTATCAACTATCATCTATATCTATCTTTCTCTTTATTGATCATCTATCATCTGCCTCTCTGCCTGCCTGCCTGCTTGCCTACCTAACCATCCATCCATCCATCCATCCATCCATCCATCCATCCATCCATCCATCCATCCATCCATCTCTATTGCTAATCTATCTATCCATCATATATCATCTGTGTATGTCTATAGGTCTGTATCTATCTCTATCTATACCTACCTACCTACCTATTTATTTATCATCTCTCTATATATATTGTTAATCTACCTATCCCATATGTATCATCTGTGTGTGTGTCTGTCTGTCTGTCTATCTATCATCTGTCTGTATCTATCATCTATCTATCTCTCTATTGATTATCTAACATCTATCATCTATGTACCTGTGTGTCTGCCTGCCTGCCTAATATAACCACCCACCTCACAAACAAGGGATTCTGTATGAACCTCTAGGTTCATACAGAATAACAGAGTTGGAAGGGACCTTGGAGGTCTTCTATTCCAACCCCTGCTCAGGCAGGAGACCCTTATACCATTTCAGACAAATGGCTGTCTAGTCTCTTCTTCAAAGCTTCCAGCGATGGTGCACCCATCATGTAATAGAAATCCCATCTCCCATCAGTGATGGAACCATCAAAATCTCCCATTGTTGATGTCCTCCCTTAGGCCCTTCAACTTCCTCAGGTTCAGTTATGAAAAAAGGAGTGCAGTTTTATTTATTTTTATTTTTTTATTTATTTTTATTTGCATTTATATGCTGCCCTTCTCCGGAGACTCAGGGCGGCTTACAGTCTATGGAGCACCATGCTAAGTACTCGGCAATAGCCTTCATTCCATTGTATATGCCTGCTTATTACTAGGGCTTTTGCCCCCCCTCAAGCAGCATTTTTACAAAGTCAGCTTATTGCCCCCAACAATCTTGGGTCCTCAATTTACCTACCCCGAGAGGATGGAAGGCTGAGTCAACCTTGAGCCTGGTGGGATTAGAGCCTGCACTAATTGCAGGCAGCTTGCACTAAGTGCTAGATGATTAACAGCCTGCACCACCAAGGCCCTTCCCTCAGGCCTGGGTTCTGCCCTCATAAAATTCACCCTGTCACCTTTCATAGCCAAGAATCAGCGAAGCTCTGAGCTTTATCATGGCGAAGAAAAATTTAGCTAATCCACACCTGAACGCTAAGCTACCCCAAGGAAAACCTCTGCATTGCCCCTTTATATGGATGGATTCCAAAGAATGTCCTTTAGTTATCCGTGCATTATCATTATTATTCTGATGATGACAGAGGCGATTGTTGTCCCAGGTAGGTTGGCTTAGTGCTGCTCGGCTGATCATACATTTCAACAGCATGTATAAGTGCCAGGCCCTTATCAAAACTTAGTCTGCCAAGGAAATAGAAAAAAAGGCCGTATTTGTTCATTCATCCCTCTCTCCCATCTCTTGCTAATCTGATTGCTCCGTGTTTATGCCTCCCTCTCTTATCCTGCCTTATCAGCTACACAAACACAAATGTGACACTGAAAGTTTTGCTCTCCAAATTCACACTCCCAACAGCATCCTGACAGTGGGAAGCTAAGGGCAGGCAACTGTGCTCTGCCATGCTTTTTAAAGCCCTCTGCTCCTTGGGACCCAGATAGCAATCTCTGCTAAATTTAGCCCATTGCATTATCTCTCTGCGAGCTGCCGCCACTTTAGAATTCTACAAAACAACCCCTTCCCTTCAGGGGGAATGTGTGATGGGAGAATGACTCAGTCTTGATAGCTTTCCTGGGATTTAGATATGCCATTGGTAAATAATTGGGCTTTAATGACTAAGAGCTGCCATTCGGGCCAAAGAAATTGAAAAAAAGAACTCTTCTGTGAGGACAAGAGTGACTCAAAATGCCACGAGGTTGCAGAATATAGAATAACAGAGTTGGAAGGGACCTTTGTTGTTGTTGTCGTGTCCAACCCATTGCAACCCCATGGACAATGTTCCTCCAGGCCTTCCTGTCCTCTACCATTTTCTGGAGTCCATTTAAGCTCACGCCAACTGCTTCAGTGACTCTATCCAGCCACCTCATTCTCTGTGCGTTCCCTTCTTCTATTGCCCTCATTTCTTTTTTTAATTTTTTTATTTATTTATTTGAGTTGTCCATCGCTTACAAGATAATAGGAATAAGTATAAACATGAGTAAGAATACAGGAACTAGGTACAAATAAATGGGGACAATAGGACAGGGACAGTAGGCACGATGGTGCACTTATGCACGCCTCTTACAGACCTCTTAGGAATGGGGTGAGGTCAATAGTGGTTAGTTTGAGGTTAAAGGAGTGGGGGTTAGAGGATGTAACAACAGAGTCAGGTAGTGCATTCCAGGCATTGACCACTCTGTTGCTGAAGTCATACTTTCTGGATTTCTAATCCAACGCCCTGCTAAACCAGGAAATCCTATACCATTTCAGACAAATGGTTATCCAATTTTTTTCTTAAAAACCTCCAGTGCTGAAGTGTTCACAATTTCTGGAGGCTAATTCTTGTGCTGATTAATCGTTCTCACTGAAATTTTTCCTTAGTTCCAGGTTCCTTCTCTCCTTGATTGATTTCCATCCCTTTACCTTCATCCAACGCAGATAATCTTTTCTGTATACCATGAGTTGAGAAGCTCTAAGCTTGGAAAAGAGGGACAATGGAATGTGGGCGACAGAAATTGAGAAGAAATACCCTACAGTCTCCTATGCTCTCCGAATGACTGAAAATGCACACCTTTCCCCTTTTATTTCAAGATTTTAATAAGAGGAAGGGCAAGCAAGAGTTTTTGTCCCCTTGCTGGAATTTTATCCTCCGCATTATTGGGAGCATTATTGCAGGAATTATTTATTTGTTATAAAATAAACCCCAGAGTTCACAGAAAGAAAAAGGAAAATACAGTGGACGGATGGTGGGTACTTGCCAGGTTTTTAGTGTAGAAAAGTATTAATTAAAATGTCAGGTGAATTAGGTTAAAAACTGCAAGGGGAAAAAAAGATAAATCACGACTTTATTGTTATTGAATTTGGTTGGCGTCACTTTCAAATTCAATTTCTCCGTGTGGCTTTCGAACAAATAAGAAATTACAATGTAAATGCATTGCAATTATTTATTTATTTTAAACTCAACAGGCGCCCTCTGTTAGAATATCCTTGATTAATATTACCCCAGGTTGATGGAATTCGCTACAAAAAAAATGTTTGGTGTTGAAATGAAAATGTTAACCAACAAAATATGTTGCTTACTTGCTTTCTGGGCTTTTTCATCTGTATTTCATTCCGTTTTAATAGAGGCACCATAAATGGAAAAAAGTCTATGAATAAAAAGGGGGGGAGGTTGAAATATGAATTATATTCCTCAATTCCTCTAGGAAGGTTTTTTTTAAAGCCATAAAGTCTGTTTAGGATGAGAACATGTTGTTGTTATTTACCATTTTCCAAAAGATTCCTGAAAATAACATGGATCATAAAAAAAAAAAAAACCAAACTAATGGATCATCAAACCAACCAAACCAGAGTTCTCACTTGTGGCAAAAATAACCGTAGTTTGGACACATTATATGAAGATTGGAGACATCTTTAATTGTTCTGACCCATGAACCAAAGGGAACAGAAACTTTTTAATGATTCTTACAAATCCCCAGTTAAAAGGCTGCTGCAAACTAATTAACTTTGATAAGCACGAGCTTTGCCAATACTATGCAAGGCTGCCAAGAATAACAGATAAGGTTACCTAGAAATATTTTACAACACAAGAGTCTTCAAATACCAACCAAGGTACTGCAATGTCCACGAGGCTCGAGTTTCAAAACGTCTTTGCTTCCTGCAAAGAACATCTGATTCAAAGCTGGCTTTTATCTTTATGAAGGGAGGGGCCATTATCTTTCAGTCTTACTCCCAAGTTGCCCGTGCTGCTGCAGCTGTTCTTTCCTGCGAATAGCCCTGCACACATGTGCACTTGGCACAGGCTCCTCGGGAACCTCCTCATCGCTGCTGGCAGCCCTCATAATCTCTGAAGGCAGCAGTCCATTCCCTAATGGTCCTGACTCCTCATCTGAGTCCTCGCTCTCCTCAGCCATCTGCACTTGCTGCCGGCTAACCACAACATTAATGTTGGGAAAGATGGAAAGGAAGAGAAGAAGAGAATGACCAGTAGCAAGGTAGATGGACTCAGAATTACAGCACCATGAGAAGATCTGAAAGATCAAGTTGGAGACCGATTGTCTTGGAAAGAATCTATGTATGGAGTCACTTGGATTGACACCAACCTGATGGAACATAATACCAATCAGTGGTGGGATTCAAATTTTTTTTACTATCGGTTCTGTGAGCATGGCTTGGTGGGCGTGGCAGAGGAAGGTTACTGCAAAATCCCCATTCCCTCCCCACCCCACTAACCTTCTTTGCAGCTCTGTTCTCCTGTTCAGGGCAACAAAAGAAGAGTCAGACGATCAGCTGGGACTCAGGAGGCAGAGAATAGATGGGGGCGGGGCCAGTCAAAGGTGGAATTTGCCGGTTCTCTGAACTACTCAAAATTCTTGCTACCGATTCTCCAGAACTAGTCAGAACCAGCTGAATGCCACCTTTGGTGCAGGGTAAGAAACAGAGGGTGAAGACAGACCATCTCTGATACCAATTTTAAAAAGCTTAACAGTAGAACAACCAAATGATTTTTATCCTGGTGGGTAAGGAACCTGATGGAATCATACCTGAAGGAGAAGGCATTGTAGTAGCCCGATAGGTAAGAAGGAGAAGGAGAAAATTCATCATAAAAGAATAGCAGAAGATGTAGGTTTGCATAAAAGCTGCTGGTGTTATAGGAAGATGCAAATTTAAAAATATGCATTATTATGGTGTAATTTATTGATGTTCATTTTAGTGAAAACCTTTGTAGAATACTTTTCAAAGCACAGCCCTCACGTTTCTAGTTAAATAGAAGTAAACATATAGCACTATAATTTGGAAGAGGGTGACAATTATGATGAGATGAATATTTGCTAGCTTATTCTTTTGTCCAATTGCTTTTAAATGCTCCAACTGTCATTAAACTCAAATTGAGCTTCAGGTGGTTGACACAAAGCAGATGCTGGGTCCTCTGGAATTGTAGAACATTGATGTTCAGACTATTTTTAACTAAACAATGGTGTGAAATTGTTTAAAATGGTTGTTCACAACTGTTCTAAGGGTTTCATCCGTATAGTCCTAAGAATTGAGACTTTAGCGGCTGAATTCCAATTAATACTTGTGACAGTAGAGAAGACAATCAACAAGCCATCATCATACATAACATGAGCTGAGTGCAACTGAACCAAGGTAGCTCATGAATTATCTCAGGAAACTCCAAACATGGCAACTTTAAGACTTGTGGACTTCAACTCACAGAATTCCCTAGGTGGCTGGTTGAGGAATTCTGGGAATTGAAGTCCACAAATCTTAAAATTACCAAGTTTGGAGATCCCTGAACTATCGGTCAGCCACTTCTGCTAAAAGCTGGAATGGATCTCTTATCTTCAGCTGGAGGCAATCATGGAAGAGTATTAACTTACCTGAATCCTGCAGTTGTTTTCCCCATTCTCCAAATGGCAGAAAGGTAAAATACAATTCAATTTCATGTGCAAGTCTGCACATCTACCCTGAAATGTCCTACTTATACAGGAACACAGCACCATCTCATCCTCTCTAGGCCAGCATTGAAATTCCAGGTCCTATTCTAAAAGAGTGACTTTCCCTCATCTGCTCTCTGATCTATTTATCTGGGAATGCCTAGGGATTGAATCCAGAAACTTCTGCACCAAACTGATTCCCTACCACCAAATGTACTCTCCACACCCAGCTCAGTACAAATTTGCTGCCATTCGGTGTTGAATTTATTATGGATATCTGAAATATTCGTCTGATCCACCAGTTGCGGCCCTTTCTGGATCTGGGCGCACTTCGCACAGTCACTTCCGCCCTCGTTATCTCCCGCCTGGATTATTGCAATGCTCTCTACATGGGGCTCCCCTTGAAGAGTCTCCGGAGGCTACAGTTGGTCCAGAATGCAGCCGCGCGGGTGATTGTGGGTGCCCCTCGGAGCTCCCATGTTACACCGCTTCTCCGCAGGCTGCACTGGCTTCCTGTGGCCTTCCGGATTCGATTCAAGGTGGTACTGATGGTATTTAAAGTGCTCCATGGCTCGGGACCTGGGTACTTACGGGACCGCCTACTGCCATCGTCAACCTCCCGCCGCCCAGTACGCTCCCACAGGGTTGCCCTCCTTGGGGTACCGCCGCCCGGCCGCTGTCGGCTGATGGCCCCGAGAGTTCGGGCTTTCTCTGTGGGAGCTCCCTCCCTATGGAATGATCTCCCCCCAGAGATACGGGCCATGACGGATATCCTGACCTTCCGGCGCGCAGTGAAAACCCTATTTTTTAGACAGGCCGGCCTGGCCCAGTAATTGGGTTCCGGTTTTAAATTTTAACTGGTTTTAGTAATTAATTTTATATTTTAATTTTTAATTGATTCCCTGATTTTATATTGTTAAATTTTAAACTAGATGGGACACAGCCGGACCAACGTGTTTAATATATTTTTAATTATATTTAGTGTATTTATTATGTGTTTTTTAGTAGGCTGTACACCGCCCCGAGTCCCTTTTTGGGAGAGGGAGCGGTATAAAAATGTGATAAATAAATAAATAAATGTTCTAGGTTTATGGCGGCTTTTTGCTGGGGTTTATGCCAGTGGAATGATATTTATTTAGCATATAGTGTATCATCCATGGACTGAGTGGTGTGGTGGCCTAGAGATGGAGCTCTCAGCTCCCAATCAGGAGGCTGTGAGTTTGATCCTAGATAGAGGCAGATATTTCTCTCTCTGGGCACGATGAGAATACATCTGCTGAAAAAAAACAACTCTGCATTGGTGATAGGGAGGACACCTGGCCAGCAAACACTCAGCTCTGTTCAGTTGCCCATACTCCACCCAGCAAGGGATTATGGGGTCATTAAAAGAAGATGATATCATCCATGGACTAGCAATATATATTAATATTTTTCACCTAGATTAATAAATAGAATAAAATATAATTTTTAAAAAGATCTCTGTTCAAATACCAATGTCTAGACAATCTAAGTGCAGCATAGTTTATATTTAAAAAAAATCAGATACTGGATCAACATTTCCCTCAGTTTACAATTGGTCACAATGTGATAATAGAATAATAGCATTGGAAAGAACCTTGGAGTTCTTCCAGTGGTGGGCTTCTATGGTTTCACAACTGATTCGGTGAGCACGCACATTACAAAACCACCATTTTACAGCTTTGCAACTTACTTTACACTGCAACTCCAGTGAGTAAAACAGCTGAGGCACGGTAATCCGCTGTGCCGCGCCACAGCTGAGCTTCAAAACTGCAGAAATAAAGGACAGACGAAGGCAGGGGAGGGTGGGCAGGGCCAACTAATTCCCAGAGCTAAGGATTTGCCCAAACCCATGCAAACCCTTAGCAGCCCATCTCTGAGGTCTTCTAGTCCACTCCCCTGCTTGGGTGGGAAACCCTGTACCATTTCAGACAAATGATGATCTAATATCTTCTTGAAAACTTCCAATGTTGGAGCACCCACAACTTCTGGAGGCAAGTCATTCCACTGGTTCATTGTTCTGTCAGGAAATTTCTCTGATGTACAGTTTGACGTGTGATCCTGTGGTCACTCTGAGGGGACAATACTGGGCCCCTTTTATACCAAGGATCCCAGCAAACGCCGTGGGAGGTACAAATCCTATTCAGGATTCTCCATTCGTGGTACGAGAAGGAAGAGGCTGACAGGCAGTGAGGGTGTTCCCTTCTCCATTGTCATCTGCATTGGGTAATGTGCTGTAACTCACTTCAGTGCTGTTAGCTCAGCCTCCCTTGGCACTGCCATTGCTTAATGCCTTGTTTTCTATAAAACAATGGGGGAGTGCACGGATCCCATTTTCTTCAATATTGCATTCTTCGACATGTTTTGAAGGAATGGCAGCTTGTGCGCTGACGAGGCCACGGCAAGCTGTTATAAAGCATGTTATGCCTCAGAGGACATGTTAACACAATGAAAAAGATAGCAGGCAATAATCATATATTTTTCTCCCTCAGTGACGCTCGCATTCTCATTGTTCCCGCCGCACTATGGAATGCTAACAAATGTGCCTGATGAACAGTCCTTCTGTTCTATATTTAGCGAGGAGGAAGCATCTGATAAATATTGAATATTATTTCCCAGCTGAGTATATGGGATCTTATCTCTTGCCAGTCCTCTTTCTCAGCTATCAGATGTCTACAGTGGCAGCTAACACTTATGGGACTCACTGAATTGCACAGAGATTAATCCATCATGAAACCATTTTACTTTCAAGTCTTCCAATGTGTGTATTTGTGTATGTGAGTGTGTATGTAGATGTGTTATCTCTTTCTTTCTTTCTTTCTTTCTTTCTTTCTTTCTTTCTTTCTTTCTTTCTTTCTTTCTTTCTTTCTTTCTTTCTTTCTTTCTTTCTTTCTTTCCTTCTTTCCTTCTTTCTCTCTCTCTCTCTCTGTATGTATGTGTATATATATATATATATTTGTAGATTTTCACGGGTACAGGTATGCAGGTCTTGGCATGTTCGGGTCTTTTCCCATGTAAGATTGAGAGTATCTTGGCGATGTTTCGATGAGGTCCCACTCACCATCTTCAGGCTGGTGCTTTCGGCTTCGTGCTTGTGCGAGCAAAGTGTGATCAGAGCTGCCATCTCTCTCCCGCCAACCAGACATCTGGAAACTAGCCCTTTTCAACAAACAAGTCCCAGCCACAAAAACCAACACCGGACCCAAAACAACACATGACACCACCACCAATCTCCCTCACCAGACTCAAACCCAAACCCATCCCATAGAGAAAAGACAACCACCATCCAGAAACCAGACCACGGCTGCATCACCAGCTGCCATACACCATGACCCCCAAACCAAGCAAACTGTCACACGCCATGACACATAGCCAGGCCTCAAACTCAGAGCCAAACCAAAACCCAGAACATCACATCACAGCCACCTGCTCAGGATATAACATCACAAAACTCTGGAGGTTACACCACAAAAACTCAGGATGTTACAACACAGCCAGCGACCCAGGAGATTACAGCACAAGACCCAGGATGTCACAACAATAGAACTCAAAAGGTCATCAAACAGCCCATTACCCAGGTCGTTACAACACAGGAAGCTGATAGACACACAGCCAATACCTCAACCACACATGTTCTTATGAAAAACCCAGCCAATCTGCAAACATCAACTCTATCAACCAATCAAGAAATGACAGCACAGCCAACCTCCCCAGCAGTATATATAGGGAGACAGCAGCTCCGATCATGCTTTGCTCGCACAAATACGAAGCCGAAAGCACCAGCCTGAAGATGGTGAGTGGGACCTCGTTGAAACATTGCCAAGATACTCTCAATCTTACACGGAAAAAGACCCAAACACACCAAGATCTGCCTGCATATATATTAATATAGTAGCATTAGCAGTAGCACTTAAAACTTATATTCTGCTTTACAGTGCTTTATAACCCTCTCTAAGTGGTTTACAGAATCAGCATAGTGCCCCCAACCATTTGGGTCCTCATTTTACCCACCCTGAGAAGGATGGAGGGCTGAGTCAATCTTGAGCTGGTGAGATTCGAACTCCTGGCTGTGGGAAGAGTTAGCCTCCAACACTGCATTTTAACCACTGAACCACTACAGTGCAGTAATGGAGCATTACATTTTTAAAACAACTATAGTGCCCAGGTTCATATTAATATGAATGTAAAGGCAATCTAAGAATTCCAGTGAGGACAAAGTGAACTGAAGAAGTGTCTCAAGAAGAGGGGACATCATTAAGCTGCTCTGGCCAGATGTAAGATCTGGACTCACAAAATCTCTCTGGAGAAAGGAGAGATTGTGAGATTGGTCACATGTACTCCAGACTGCTACTTCTTGTGAGCAGAAAGCAGGGATCAACATTTTTGCAATCCTCTTGTCAAATTGTTGGGAATCTAATCTTACAGTCATAATGTAGCCTTAATGGACATAAAGTTTGGCTGATCCTCATTTCTAAACCATGCTGGAATTAATTTTTTATTGCTTCTTAAATATTGAGAACCTCCAAAACAGCAAATGTTATGATATTCACTGAGTGAGTTTCCTTCAATCCTTTATAAAAGAAGTTTTAAGTATAAATTTAAGCATTTGCAAAAAAAAAAAAAGTTGTTGGTTTTTTTGGAATTAATAGCAAAAGGGTGAGTGGAGTGTTGTTTTTATAGTTATAAATGGACTAAGGGTCCAGATGGATTTAATAAAAATTTGAAATTAAATATAAGATTCCTTCCCATAGGAAACTATTAATGTTTTTAAAGGTTGGACACTAGAGGGTACCAGAAGGAAATAAAGTTTACAGTCAATGAAGAAAAAAAATGCTTAAATTTGGTTTACTAATACAGAATGAAGCAAAATACTTCAACAATGGATCTAATGAGAGATATTTATGAATGATGGACTCAGAATTTAATTTCAAGGATTCCAGCCATTATTGATAAACCAAACGATGTTCCTGAACAACTTTTACTGGATAAGACTGAAATTGATCTAAATGTGAATTTAAAAATGACAGGCTACAGATGAAATACTGAATACAAATAACATTGACTGATGTTTTAATATCTAAAAAGGACATACAAAAATAGATTAGGAGAGTGACTTGGATAAGCTTTTTGTGTTAGATTTACAAAAGGGACTTATCAATGTCAGCGATTTTGTGAGAAGAGACAAAGAGAAAGAGGAAAGAAACCAAGTGCTAGGACATTATTTGAAATGTACCAAGATTATTTGAAACAATGGGAAAAAAATATAAAGTTTTCTTATGCGACTAAGGTCAAAAGAGAAAGGTTACTATCCCTGATAATCACTAATGGATTTTTTTCAGACTAGGATTAGGTGATAATGTGTTAAGATTTTATTTATAGATTGTGTTGCAAAGTGTTGAATTGTTGAACTTTAGGTTTATTGCATTACAGTTAAAATGGTTATGTTGTTAACTCTGGTAATTTTTACAATGAGATTTGAATAATGGGCTTTCATGGATTTGTTTAAAAATACAGATGAGATACAAACATAAAAGGAAAGAATTCCAGGGTGTTTATTAGATCAAGTATATAATAGATATATTGTTATTTCTGTTAATCCTTAATGGACCTTTTGCTGATTAGGACGGATAATAAGGCTTTAAAGATTTATTTATAAAGAATGAAGTGAGATATGGGATGAAGATATGTTCATTGTACTTAAAAATGATGATACATTGTTAGGCGTTATTTATACTTGCTAGGACAGGGGGAAATTCACTATTCTTTTTTTCTGTCATAAACTCTTTTTTTTTTCTTGGTGCTTTTACTTTTTTTTTACTTTTTCTGTTTTGAGTTTATATTAGTCTCATCTACATAATGTATTCTTTAATAAAAATTATTATAGAAAGTATCCAAAAGAAATCTATTAGCAAAATCATTGTTAATATGGTGGAAAAAATGTGATCATAGTTGAATACATTTATCCTTAATTGTAGGGTTTTTTCAGAACTCTTTGTTCTCGTGTTCATCTTTTATTCAATGCAACCTATTTTTATATGCCACTGATCTAAAGAAAAATGCATTTTAGTTTCCCAGTGTTTCATGATAACAAACTTAGTAAACCATCAGGAGGAACTGAACCAATTTATTCTGTTGCATCAATTTATATATCTTAGCATATTTGGACAATAAACTGACAGCAAGATTCATTGTGAAATTTAGGTGATTTTCCCAGCTTCTGCTGAAATGTTTGATTCAAAGAATTATTTGCTGAGCCTTGTCAACAAAGATGATAACACATATGAATATGTTTGCAACCTTACCAATTCAATCTTGGAAATTAATTACAAATTAAGAAGTGTAAGTTTAGAGGAGTATACTGGCACTTCCAGATTATTTTAATGGTCAATTGACCATGTGGTCTTGGATCTTCTGGAGAGCACCACTGGCTGTAATGTAATGTAATGTAAAATTCTTGGAACTTTAGTACCAATTCTTTGAATTGTAGTACCAACACATTTGTCTAGTACATGTTTATAGGAGATTAAGATAGACAGATTGGTTGTTAAAGGCACTGAACTAGAAGCCAGGAAACTGAGTTCTAGTCCTACCAAGCTCAGAATCAATCTCGTTCTCTCAGCCCAGAGGAGAACAAGATGGCAAAGTTGAAGAAAAGTCACTAGTCCTTAAAGTCACCTGGAGTCAAGCCTGAATTGAAGGTGTTCAAAGATAAACATACAAATACAAAGGAAGAGTCTTCTTCTTCTTCTTCTTCTTCTTCTTCTTCTTCTTCTTCTTCTTCTTCTTCTTCTTCTTCTTCTTCTTCTTCTTCTTCTTCTTCTTCTTCTTCTTCTTCTTCTTCTTCTTCTTCTTCCTCCTCCTCCTCCTCCTCCTCCTCCTCCTCCTCCTCCTCCTCCTCCTCCTCTATGAAAATACTATGATTCCTTTAAGAAACTGATATAAACTCTTAATCATTCCATGTCCCCCATCAGCATTTTCCATGACTCCAGGAAAGAATACACTGGCCTTTTAGAATCATTAACTTCTCCACTCTTCTCTGCTCAGTATGGTAAGGCTTATCTTCTTTAAAGATGGTTTAAACATCCTTTCATCCTTACATCGTGAACTCAGAATGTCACAGTAGATTATCTTCCTTCCGTTTGCAGGGTTCGTATCTCAAAAAAAGCATGATATTTTCAGAGTATGTGGTCTACAGCTGCTGATTGTGCAATATGTTTCCAACTTTTTCCCCTCATAAATTGAGAATGGTGGAAGGTTGTTAATTCAGGGTTGTTGTTGGTTTTTTTTTTTAGCACTCAGATACTTTCATTAATGAATCCATATGATTCAGGGAAAAAAAGAGGTAGAAAAATATGGCTGCGGTAGTGCCAGGTGCTAGTACAACCATCTGTTTGTACAAAATTTGCCCATGGTTTTATTTTTTTCACATTAAAATGAGGTCCTGTTCCATGTGTAGTGTTTCTGCACCCCTGTCATGTCTTAACAGTGATAATAAATTCAGGATTATTTTTACACTGCAATCATCTCACTCATTTTAAAAAGTGTAAAAAATCCTGGTCCATTCTTAACAAGTCTCTATGCCTTCACTTTGCCTCACGTAATCTATGGACAGAATTTGATAGGTTCTATACTGTTTGTCCTTGAAAAGACAATATTCCTGAATTAATCAAGAATAAAATCAATCAAAGATTTGCTTTTTTTAAAAAAAAAACCTGATTCTAAGCTTTTGGGGAATGGTATATAAGAAATTTTTAAATCATTGTCAGGCTTTATACCAATGGTTATTAAACTGACATAGAAATAGCTTAAAATGGAAGCTAATTTTCCTACCTAATTAACACTTTGTGACTATTTCAAGCTAAGAGCTGATCCGCACATTCAGTAATATCACACAGAATATTTATTTAGGGGTTGGATGTTGATTGAGGAGAAAGGCATTTTCTTATAGGTAAAAAATAGAAAGCTAGAATCTCAGGGAAAAGACGAATTTAGAAACTATATCCATGGAGTTCTAATTTTCTTAATGCAGGGAGATTTATGATAACACAAAAATAAAAATAAAAATCCCATTTCTAAACTTAACCTTTCTCTGCAATCCGAGAAGAAACAGTTCAAATTCCTTTTTCTGAAAATCACACTCAGTATTACTATTCAGATTGGTACAAGTAAATAGTTCATTTAGTGACCATTCGAAATTACAACAGCACTGAAAATGTGACCTATGACCATTTTCACACTTACAACCATTGCAACATCCCCATGGTCACATTCAGATGCTTGGCAACTGACCCATATTTATGACGGTTGCAATGTCCTGGCATCAAAAAATAGAACAGAATAGAATTCTTTATTGGCCAAGTGTGATTGGACACACAAGGAATTTGTCTTGGTGCTAATGCTCTCAGTGTACATAAAAGAAAAGATTCATTCATCAAGAGTCAAGAATCATAAGGCAGAACACTTAATAATAGTCATAGGGTACAATAAGCAATCAAATCACACTAAGAAACAGTCAGATAGGATATTGGTATATAGAATAGAATAGAATAATGAATGGAATTGGAATTGGAATAGAGTATAGTTAAGGCATAGTTGAGACATTCCATGCTCTTCCTAGAGAGTATATAATTGCTGCCTACACTGCAGATTTAAAACATATTAACCAAAACTTGATCCTACAGAGAAATTTGACATACCTCTTTGCCTACTCTCCTGCAAGTTGCAAGAAATCGGGGCATGATCCAGCCCTGGTTTTATTTACTGATTTTGCTGGAATTAAAGGTGATAATAAACCCTGCTGCAAAGTTAGGTTTGATGATGGATTCGGTGTAAGAGCACTTTTCTATCTTATGAACTTGACAAAGGAGGAGGGGCCGTATAGTTAGCTGTTAATAATCCCAAGCATTTTGTACCACACTCAGCATTATAAAGTACTTTGAGATGAAAGGTGATATAAATATTAGAGCTCTGAGCATGATTCACTTTGAATAATTTACTAGGCTAATTTAGCCTTTTCTTCTGCTTACAGAATATGTGCCAAGAGATTTCAATTTCCTTGATTTTATTTGATGGATTTTATTGTTCCCAACTCTCCGAACCTTTCTATTTCATTTTACCTTTTCATATTTTGGAGGGAACACGAATGCCATAAGTGCACTTGAGAGGTGCAATTCTGGAATTACTCAGATGAGAGGACTTTTGGCACACTTTGTTCCTAGCTTGATGTCTAGTGCAAATTCACTTTGGTTTTGTTCTCTTTTCCTTCAGGATCATTGCGTTTTGTTCATAAGTTTGAGGTCTACAGAAGTTTATTTGGAAGCAAGTCTAACTGTCTTCAGGGTTGCCAAATGAAAATGCTGAGGAGCTGGGGAGCTGAAGACAGCAAATTCAGTCAAAAACAGTTGCATTAGATACATAGATAACTTTTATTGTCACTTTTTTTTTACTGTTTACACTGGCACACATTAAAAATGAAATTCCATTGCCTGCTCTCAAACGTCTATGAAGATTCTCAGTCATCCTGGTCATGGTTGTCTCAAAGGTGGTTTTTCTATCTATCTACTATCTCTATTGCTAATCTATCTAGCCAACATGCATCATTAATGTATCTGTCTATAGGTCTGTATCTCTGTCTATTTCTGTTGGTCTTTCTATCTGTCTGTCTATCACCTACCTACCTACCTACCTACCTAACACTGTCCATCTTGAATACATAGCGTAAAGAGGAAATCTGAGAGTTCACAAGTTTGATGCTATATGGAACAAAACTTTGGCTGAATCTGGATGTTCTTGCTTCGGATACCATGAAGCCTCCTCTCAGAAGATAACAAGGAAAACAGGTCCTAAAGAGGATGTGTAGCACTCCAGACAATACTGCAGATCCTGTCTTGTGAATGCATAAGAAGGCTTGTACATTTGCATGTGTGAATAAGGAACAGCAGGGGCTATCTATCAGGATGCGTTCTCCAAAGGTTAACTAGGAGAGAATGCTGAAAAAAGAAGAAAAATCTTTCCTACTTCCTCAAATGCCATCTGCAGGCAGTACCAAACAGATGTGACTTCTACTATGAAAAACACATTGCAGAGACTGGAGTTTGAAGGAGGTTTTCAAGAAAAGCTTAGCATCTTGTGGTCCTTTAGAAAATTTCTCTGGACTCATTCCCCCCCCGCCCCTTCAAAGCCCATCCTCAGTTATCACTGTGCTGTGCTTTTCAATATTTGCACGTTCTTAAGAAGCTGGTGGGTTTTTTTCCAGATCTGTTGAAGGGCTCAGCTTGGTATATGGCTGCTGGTTATAAGGATATTTTAATGCGATTTCCAGGATAGATTTAGAAACTAAACATTTGATGAAAGGCAAGAGAGAGATGGAGATAGGGAAGGAGGGAGAGGGGGAGAGTGCAAAGAAAAGGAGGAGGAGGAGGAGGAGATGAATTTAGAAAGAAAGAAGAGTAAACAGCAAGAAAGTGCTGTTCATGTTCTTTTGTCCACATGACAATCTTTGAAATATTCCTACGCAATATTTTTCATATGCAGATTTAACTTTGGCAGGGTCTGTTGATATCTACTACTTCTGGGGAAAAGCAAGGGGTGTTTGAACAACAAGCTGCTCTTTTTTTCCTATAATTCACAGACTGAAAGGCCTCCTACTTAGACTGATCTATATAGGACAGGGATTACCAAAGGGTAGGTCGGGAAAAAGACAGAAAGACTTTCCATGTGTCAGTTTTGCAAACAATTCTATTTCCTTTTTTTTCTCGGTAACATGCATTCTTCTCTCTCTCTCTCTCTCTCTCTCCAGTCTTTGTGATTAAAGCACCCTTCCTAGAGAGGAAAAAAAAAAAACAGAAATCTTAGTTCATGTGAAAACCAAATCTGGTTCTAGGTTCTGCCTCAGTTTACCTTACCAGAAAGCAACTGAGTTGGAAGATCCTTTAAAAGCCATTTATTAGGGTACCCTGATAAAGTGGGGTCTCACTATGAAAAAGAATCTTAAGCCCCAAGTTTCCCTCCTTTTTATATATACAACAAAGAAAATGCAAGAGGAGAGTTGATTGGACAGAATAAAAATAACTTCCCCTTTGCATAGGAAATCAGTTACATGTAGTCCAAAAATGTTACATATTTGCATCACATAATATCACACATGTTCATGAGGTCTGACATCAGAAGGGGCATAATTGTAAGGAAAAATGATGTTTAGAGTTCACAGAAGAGATAAGCCAGACCCAGGTTGTACTAACAAATTTTTTTTCTTATCTGGAGCTAGTCTCCAGCTTGTTTATCAGTTTAGGAATGTTAAAAGCTAATAAATCTGAACATTGTTTTAAAAGGGAGAAAATATATCAAATTCAAATAAAGGTAAAGGATAAGATTGCCCTCGCACATACGTGCTTGTCGTTTCCGGCTCTAGGGGGCGGTGCTCATCTCCGTTACAAAGCTGAAGAGCCAGCGCTATTCGAAGACGTCTCCGTGGTCATGTGGCTGGTATGATTAAATGCCGAGGGCGCACGGAAGGCTGTTACCTTCCCACCAAAGTGGTCCCTATTTTTCTACTTGCATTTTTTGTGGGCTTTCGAACTGCTAGGTTGGCAGAAACTGTGACAAGTAATGGGAGCTCATTCCATTATGCAGCGCTAGGGATTCGAACCACCGAACTGCCAACCTTTCTGATAGACAAGTTCAACGTCTTAGCCCCTGAGCCACCACGTCCCTCAAATTCAAATACAATGTCACTATGTTAGTTATCACATTACAAAACCCATGTCAGGACCTCAAGGTCCTGAACCCCAAATTGTCAACTAGCATCTCATCAACTGCCTTGACATATCATAATTGGGAGCTGTGGAAAACGATTGACAATATTGCAAACAAAAGATTGCATGATTTTCCTAGGATGGACAACAGAATTGAAAGAAGGTTTTGTGGGTGGGGTCTTTTGAGCCACAGCAAAAAGGTACAATGAAATAATGTAAAAAAGAAAAAGAAAAACAACCCATTAAATACAGGTAATCCTCAATTTACAACAGTTCATACAGTGACTGTTACAACATCACTGAAGAAAAATTGACTTATTTTTCACACATGACCATCACAGCATCCCCATGATCACGTGATCAAAATTCAGATGCTTGACAATTGATTCATTTTTATGACCATTTTGAGATCTTCTGTCAAGCAAAGTTAATGGGAAACCAGTTTCACTTAACAACCATATTACTAATTTACCACCTACAGTGATTCACTTAATGACTGTTAAGAAAAGTTGTAAAATGGAGCAAAACTCACTTACCAAATATTTCAGGCATTGGGATTCAATTGTGGTCAAGTGTTGAGAACTACATGTATTTATTTGTTAATTTATATTACATGTTTCTTTACTGCCCATCTCTCCCAAATAGAATGCATTAGGTTGGTACAAATCCCAAAACTTCATACACAAATAGTAAAATGAGGGCTAAGTTATCCTACAGTGAGGATGTTTCTCTGTAGCAATTCTGACCTCAGCAAACTCGATCAACATCTAATTAATGACAGAAAAGTTCATCCACGCAAGGAAAATGCCACCTGGATTGATAAAATGCCATCTACAGACACTTGCAGAAAAGCCACACACCTCCTCCAATTCTGCTATTTGATTAAAACAGATTTTTTGAAAAAAAAAAAAGTCACAGGAACGGCCTTTTAAAATTGTCTGTCAAAAGTGCAGGCGGAGAAACTGAATGAAGTTATTCCCCAGTTTTAAGTTGATTCATTTTGTCCTCCTTGGTTTTTATAAGCATGCTAGCATGCTTGTGTACATCCGTGACCCACAACAAAAGAATTTGAGGCAGTTAAGCAGATAGATAGATGAGAGAGAGAGAGAGATGGATGGATAGAGATGGATAGAGATGGATAGAGATGGATGGACAGATATAGAGATAGGTATAGATGGATAGATAGAGAGATAGAGAGATAGAAGAGAGAGAGAGAAAGAGAAAGAGGGATGGATGGATGGACAGATAGATGAGAGAGAGAGAAAGAAAGAGAGATGAATGGATGGACAGATAAGAGGTAAATAAATGATAGATAGAGTAGATAGATAGAGAGAGAGAGAGAGAGAGAGAGAGAGAGAGAGAGACAGACAGACGGATGGATTGGATGGATGGATATAGAGATAGAGATATGTAGATATGTAGATATATATCTTTATCCAGATCCTTAGCTAGATACAGAAGCTGAAGCTCAAATATTTTGTCCACCGAATGAGAAGAGAGAACTCCTTGGAAAAGACCCTGATGATGGGAAAAGATGGAAGGAGAAGGACCATCAAGGATTAGATGGTTAGATAGTGTCATCAACATAACAAACATGAATTTGGGGCAAAGTCTGGCAGACAATGGAGGACAGGGGGCCTGGCGTGCTATAGTCCATGTAGTTGTGAAGGGTCGGGCATGACTTAGCAACTCAACAACAACAACAATATCCTTAGCATGCAAATGAATGGAAAGCACCAAGTTGGAGGGAAATGGGGATAGTCCATTGCAAAACCAGGTTTCTGCACCATTCTACTTACTTCCATAGCTTGAGAGACTTACTAAAATAATATAAAAACATATTCCTTTTGCCAGTTGTCAGACACTAAGCCTATCAAAGATTTTTAAGAAACCAAATTAGGCAGGCACGACTCAAAAAACACGTGTTATTTCAAGGTTTTGCATTGCCATAGCTATATATTTTTCTCTCTCTCTTGTTGCCTGGACTTTTCACATTTGGAATGCTGAGTATTTCTTCTCCTCCCTGCCCCCACAACCCTTTTACATCTTATGGACTATGACAACCTCCCTTTGATAGACCACACTGTACTTCTATATTAATGTGTCAAGTCAAAGGAAAATTTACTGCCTCACTGGGCTGCATTAGACTGTTGAGATTCAGCTCAGTTTCCAGTGTGTCTCAGTCTATTGGAAATCCATTATATATCTCTTGCAGTAGCCTGTAGCCATATATTCTGGATACCAAAAAGATGACTATGGAAGGATGTGTTCCTTAGATTAGTTTATGCGTTAAAATTATCCTTCCTTCCTTCCTTCCTTCCTTCCTTCCTTCCTTCCTTCCTTCCTTCCTTCCTTCCTTCCTTCCTTCCTTCCTTCCTTCCTTCCTAAATTTGTCTTCCTTCCTTCTCTCCTTCCTTTGTTCCTTCCTCCTCTCCCTCCCTAAATCTTTCTTTTTATCTTTTTATCTTCCCTCCCTCCTTTGTTCCTTCCTTCCCTCCCTCATGTGTTCCTTCCCTCTCTCTCTCACTAAATTTGTCTGTCTGTCTGTCTGTCTGTCTGTCTTCCTTCCTTCCTTCTTCCTAAATTTGTCTTCCTTCCTTCCTTTCTTCTCTCCCTCCTTTGTTCCTTCCTCCTCTCTCTCCCTAAATCTTTCTTTTTTTCTTTCTTTCTTTCTTTCTTTCTTTCTTTCTTTCTTTCTTTCTTTCTTTCTTTCTTTCTTTCTTTCTTTCTTTCTTTCTTTTCTCCCTCCTGTCTTCCTTCCTTCCTTTCTTCCCTCTCTCCTTTCTTCCTTGCCTCTCTCTCTCTCCCTTAATTTATCTTTCTTCCTTCCTTCTTTCCTCCCTCCCTCCCTCCCTTCCTTCTTCTGGATAAGATAAGAAGTAGAAATAAGAGAGCTTGAGAAATTTGAAACCTAAGCTGCGATGTGAACAGATTTGATCCGTATCTCCCAGATGTCATACGCAAATAGGGGCTCAAATCTCCACTGGCTTTCACACTTTCAGAAAGCTTGAATGCAGTTCTTGGCCTGAAAATGCTATTTTTTTTTAGCATTTATCCTTGGCTGATATTGTCAACTCTGTCTAAGCCACTTCTTTTCAGCAGAGAATATTTATTCAAAACCAAATAATGATCCTCAGCAGTTTACCAACTCTACCTTCACAAAGGAGATTAATACTCACTTAAGAAAAAGAACCTTACCAGCTTTTCATGGCTGCCAGACAGCTTTTCTTGACGCTTTCTCGTAATTCACTATTAAACTTTAAGCATTTTGGAACAAAGAACAATTTCTTTTGTCCAAACCATTTTGCACACAACAGATATAATGTAGATACATGGCAATCCAGTCCTGTATAGGTAGTCTTTGACTTAACAATCATTCATTTAATGATCATTCAGAGTTACAACAGCACTGAAAAAGTGACTTACAACCTGTCCTCACACTTATGACCGCATCTCCACCGTCAGATGATCAAAATTTGGGCCCTTGATAAACCTGTAGACTCCAAGTTTCCTGTGGGTAAGATCTATGGTCTGGCTAGGAAATTCTGGAAGTTGAAGTCCGTAAGTCTTAAAATTTGCCAAGCTTAGACTTTCCTGATCTAAGTTATATTCCTGAGGAAGAGAACCAGATGAGTCCTGTTGGACTTATTTCATATATAAGAACCTCGGTGGCACAGTAGTTAGAGTGCTATACTGCAGGCTACTTCTGCTGACTGCCGGCTGCCTGCAATTTGGCAGTTCAAATCCCACTAGGCTCAAGGTTGACCCGGCCTTCCATCCTTCCAAGGTGTGAAAAATGAGGACTCAGATTTTGGGGGACAATATGCTGACTCTGTAAAACAGGGTTGTAAAGCACTGTAAAGCAGTACATAAATCTAAGTGCTATTGCTATTCCAATCTGTGGATTTCCTGAAGTACTCCAACAGACCCCATGGAGAAAAAGTTCTAGATTAATTAGGAATTTGTTGTGTTCCACTATAACACCTTTTAGTGAGAAAGGAGAGTGTGTGTCATGAAATGATCAATGTCTACATTTTTTAATAGTCGTGGGGAAAAAAAAACTAGCCACTCTTGATCTTTTGTTCTACAGTAAATATAATTAATTTGGCATTTTGATGCTTCTGCTCCTTTAAGCATAGTCCTTCCCCTCCCCCTTCTCTCTCTCTTTCTACTGAGCAAGGGTTTTCAAAGCTCTAATTGTATTTTAAAGCACAATAATCCAATTTGAAGCCTGCTAGATTGGGTTGCCAGGGCCCTGCATGTGAGAATCTATTATCTGCATTTGTTATTTTTAGAAGTGCATCTTCATGAGTCACAGCAAAGATGGATGTCTCTGCCTTAAGGGCCTGGTTTGTTCCACTTGTTCTTAATGGCTGAAGCTTTTGAGAATGAGTCAGAAAGGCAGCCGCATAAAGATCTCTGCTTTAAGTTGAAGGTTTGGCTGAACGAAGGCCGGTAGCAGATGCAGTTCTGGGCCTGGTGAATGAGAGGAAGGGTACAGTGATAATAATGCAACTTAATGAGTATTACTGGAGGGTGGGGCATGTGGTCTAGTACATTTGGTACCTATTTTAGTCTACGTTTCCTTTAGAGTAGGATTATTGTATCTGCAGAGTTGCTGTGGGAGGAAGTGTGATGACCCGGGGTGTGGCACAAAGGCAACACAGTCAGAGAATAAGTCCGGGTCCCTTTATTAGCTCCAACTTTGCCCCCAATGTTCCGGTTACCTTCTGGTCTGGAGAAAAAATTCTTCCAACAGCCTTTGGCTGCAGATATTCCAGTCCAAACATTGTAAATATAAAACTTTAAATTATAAATCCAACAAGACAAAATAAGGCAATAACTCTGGCAGGACAAGATAAGGCATTCCAGAAGTGAAGTAACACGGCAATAAATCAAACCACTTGGGAGGATACCAGGAACTGTGATCACTGCAGCCAACACAAGATAAACTCAACATTTGTTCCTGACAAATACCCCTCCCAAATTGCCTCTCCTTTAAACTCCGTTCCCAGGTGTGTCTTGAGAAGGGAATCAGGGCCCTTACCTCCCTCATAAGCCATACAACCCACATTGCTCTCTTCTCCATTCTTCCCTGCATGCCCTAGAATGAAGGGGGGCTTGGTCTTCCTCTGAACCCCCTCTCCTTTGTTCTACCTCTCCCCTGGCTTTCTGACTGAGCCAGTAGTGTGTGTGTGTGTGCAAAGTTTAAAAACAACAGGTAATCCAGAAGGCAATAGCCTGGTTAGTTTTGGGTTTTCCTCAGTGTAACAGTGAGAACTGGGGTGCTCACATTGCAGCCCTGGTCAAAAGTGCCCAGCAGAGATTATACTAACTGAGTCTTCTCAGAAAACAATAACTGAATGGAAAACTGCTGGTGACCTTCTACTGCTGTACCATAGAGAGTATCTTAACTTACTGCACCTCTGTCTGGTTTTCCAGTTGCACAGGGGCAAATAGGAAAGCACTCCAGAGGGTTAATGTCATTGCCCAGAGGATCCCCTCTTTGAAAGAGCTTTATAGCTCCTGCTGCCTTAAGACAGTCCAAAACATTCTCAAAGATCCATGTCATCCTGGGAACCCTTTTTTTGAACTATTACCATCTGGCAGATGGTACAGGACAATAAAACAAGGACAAATAGGCTGAAAAACAGCTTCTATCCCAGGGCAGTAACTCCACTGAATTCTGTTGTATAGTGCACTATTAATGCAATATTAGGGGTTTTCAATTCAATGCATATAATGTGAAGGATGTGTGTTTGTGTTTATTTTCATAGTCATAATGTACACTGAAGATGGTATTTAATTTTGTTGTATGAGATGTAATGACAATAAAGTAAACTAAAACTAAAAATTAAACAATTAATCAGTGGTACAACTTGCCTCCAGAAGTTGTAAATGCTCTAATACTGGAGGTATTTAAGAAGAGATTGGACAATTATTTGTCTGAAATGGTATAGGGCTTCCTGAACAGGGGGTTGTACTAGAAGACTTCCAAGATCCCTTCCAACTCTTCTCTTCTCTTCTCTTCTCTTCTCTTCTCTTCTCTTCTCTTCTCTTCTCTTCTCTTCTCTTCTCTTCTCTTCTCTTCTCTTCTCTTCTCTTCTCTTCTCTTCTCTTCTATTCCTGACAATGAGAACAATTAATCCGGGAAACGACTTGCCTCCAGAAGTTGTGGATGCTCCAACACTGAAAGTTTTTAAGAAGAGATTTGATAACCATTTGTCAGAAATGGAATAGGGTCTTCTGCTTTTTTTGGGGGGGTGGGGGAAGGACCTCCAAGGATCCTTCTGTGAGAAACAGACTCCCCAGTCAGAAATTTGACAGAGTCATGAAGTGAAGCAGCAAGCAGTTTATTGCATGTAAAATACCTTCTTGCAAGAGCAGGTGGCTAACAGGTGTTACATTTCTCCAGCTTTTTATTCCCTCCACCCGAACCACCAACCCCTGCTTGCAGTCCCCTTTCACAAAGATCACAGGGTTGCAATCTTCCCAGAAGATGTGTCTCTCCATGAATTTCCCCATGCTTAATCTGCTTCCCCATCTTTTGGCCCAGTTCCCCTTTTCCCAGACTATCTTTTGTCCCTTTTAAAAATTCCTTAATGTGTATTTCTTGTTTCCTTACAATCCTGGCAGCATAAGCATAAGAAGAGATTGGACTGCCATTTGTCAGAAATGGTGTAGGTTAACTCATCTGTTTGCCTAAGTTGATTTGCTTATTATCGGAATAGCAGACCCTACCTATTTCCCAGTCTTGGACTTTTTACTCTTAAGGTCCCAATGTCTTACTGAACTTTTAAAACCCATGTCTGTCGAAAATGGCTTTCTTTGCAAAAACAACAACAACACTCTCTCCATCAGTTTCTTACCCTTCCAACTCTGTTATTCTGTTAAACAAATCTGGCTTCTGTTAAATCTATCGAAGACGGTTTGACATTACAAGGCAGAAAGATTTGGAGCTCTCACTGGTGGGTTTCCAACTTGGAAACTTTTTAGATTTAGTCTTGTTTGCCCAAAAACTGTAGCATTTTTACTTATTTTGATGTCTTGCCCTCTATAGTATTAGAGTCAGTAGGATTTCTGTCACAGAGCACACACTGCCCTTGTGGTCTAAAGAAACCCAAGACTGGGTACTATTATTCTGTGTCCCGTGATAATTTACATGCAGGTTGTGCCTCTACTATCACCCAACAAAAGCTGAGTCTCCTTTGAAGGACAGCTGGTTCTCTCAGACTTATACCCTGCTGTCATCAATAGACTGGCTAAGTTGTTATCTGCACTGATTTTCATCAGAAGGCAAAACATGTCCTAACCTTGAGTGATGATATTATGAAATTTTCTATTCCCGATTTATTTCTTCGTCGGGTTTTTTAAAATACAGAACAAGAGAATACTAGAGTTGGAAGGGACCTTGGAGGTCTTCTAGTCCAACCCCCTGCCTAGGCAGGAAACCCTACACCACTTCAGGCAAATGGTTATCCAAACTCTTCTTAAAAACTTCCAGTGTTGGAGCATTTACAACTTCTGGAGGCAAATTGTTCCATTGATTAATTACTCTAACTGTCATGAAGTTTCTCCTTAGTTCTAGGTTCTTGGTTTTTAGTACAATTTATTTATATTCTGTTTTATGTTTCATTTTATTTGATCATTTCTGACTTTTTTCTCCTTTAATCTTAACATTTTAGATGATATGATTAATACACTGCTTTCAATTGATACTTTCTGATATATTTCTATTTTTTGGTCATTGACAATAAACAGAAGGTTGGCTGGATGGACAGATGGATGGCTGGATGGCTGAATGGATTGATGGATATTCTAGAGAAAATGGGAGAAGTGTAATAGTTTGTATACTTTGAATCATTTATTATTTTGAAGGAATAGAATATTGTTGATGCTACTGACAGCTTAATTTTCAGCTGCTTTCCATTTTTTTTAAAAAAAAAACTTCAGTTTTTTCTTCAGAGAAAAGGAGCATTTACTTCGCAAAAAACAAACACTATCTCCATCAGAGGAGAAAAAAGAGAAAGAGAAAGAAAGAGAGAGAGAGAGAAAAGAAAGAGAAAGAAAGAAAGAAAGAAAGAAAGAAAGAAAGAAAGAAAGAAAGAAAGAAAGAAAGAAGAAAAAGAGAGAGAGAAAGAAAGAAAGAAAGAAAGAAAGAAAGAAAGAAAGAAAGAAAGAAAGAAAGAAAGAAAGAAAGAAAGAAAGAAAGAAAGGGCTTTAATCCTGCAATTATCATGATTTTATTTATTTATTTATTTATTTTATTTATTTATTAATTACATTTATATACCGCCCTTCTCCCAAGGGACTCAGGGCGGTGAACAGCTCGTCTAAAAACCCCACAAATACAAAAGTTAGATTGAGAGATAATGATTCAAATCTATTGTGTAAACTCTTAAGGGGGTATTTGAGAGGGAATTGGTGCACCTTTTCAGCTGAAAGAGCTGGAATCAGAGTTGCATAGTTGTGCCTCAAAATGCAAAAAAAATATGCATATGTGGCAGTGATTGAGTAGGGTACATATTGCAATGTGTTCTGTTTTACAAATCAGTAGGGAAATGTAACCGTCAGCCTCCCCCTCCCCCTTTAATAACTCCTTGCTGTAATTTCTCAGATAAGCTTGGGGAGACAAAGATGATTGCCAGGTGTCCAGTAATTTGGTGTTTTTGGGAAATCTAAAGGTTGCAAAGGATGGATGAATGTTGTTAGCGATTGTCATGGTAACCAAGCACCAGCTCTTAAATGCTACCATGTAGCCATCCCACAAATACATCTTATTCCTTCTGTATTTATTCCTGGCTCGCTTTGTGTTGTCTGCTCTTGGTTATCATCTTCTTTTCCCCCAAGTGTTAAAGAGAAATCAGAATTACAGTGGCAGAATTGCCAGGATTTGATACACATTTCTCTAGACAATCTTTTATGATAACTTGTTGCCAGGTGTTCATACCAAGGCAAAGCACCAGGTCTCATCCCAAAACTCTGATATTGCACAGCACTGATTCTCTGTCCCTTTCTCTCACCCACTGTTTCTAAAACCGCCCTCAAAAAGCCACCTTTAAAAAAGTTGACTGATGACTGCAAGGAATATAAATTCTTCCATCCTCTGCCATTCAGTCAGAACTGAGGAAACTTCTTGGATAAGAAGCAAAAAGTTGTTGTGGTCCGCCGGCCTCAGGTGCAAACGGCTGAGGTCTCAGAGAATGAGGACACAGATGAGGGGCCTGCATGTGATGCAGGGATGGGGCCAGGACCATCAGGGAGTGGAATGCTGCCTTCAGAGATTGTGGAGGCTGGCAGCAGTGATGAAGAGGTTCCCGAGGAGCCTGTGCCCAGTGCGCATGTGTGCAGGGCTGCTTGAAGGAGAGAGCAGCTGCAACAGCATGGGCAACTTGGGAATAAGGCTGCAAGGTAATGGCCCCTCCCTTAAGAGATAAAAGCCAGCTGAGAAACCGGAGTTCTTTGCAGGAAGCAAAGAAGTTCTTGCACTTCAAGCCTTGTGGAAGTTCGGACTCTCTTAGTTTGTATTTGGAGACTTTTTGTGTTTGAAATATTTCTTAGCAACTTTATCTGGTGTTCTTGGCAGCCTTGCACAACCTTGGCAAAGCTCGTTCTTATCAGAGACAATTAGTTTTAATAGCCTTTTAACCGTGAATTAACAGAATTTGCAGAGAAGCATTAAAAGGTTTTGCTTTTATCTCTGTTTGGTGTTTGTTTACCTGGAACGAGATTTGGGTCAGAACAAAAGTCTTTAAGGAAAAACTGAAGTCCAGTTGGCTTTTGGGGAAAAAAAGCCCCTTGGGGACAACGATGACCTGGATGACTAAGAATCTCCATAAACACATGGCTAAACGGATAGCATCATAAGTTGGCTAACGAATAGAGGTGGATATTCAGCCGGTTCTGACCAGTTCTGGAGAACCGGTAGCAGAAATTTTGAGTAGTCCGGAGAACCGGCAAATCCCACCTCTGACTGGCCCCGCCAACCCCATTTATTCTCTGCTTCCCGAGTCCCAGTTGATCGGCTGGGTTTTCTTTTGTTGCCCTGCACAGGAGAATGGAGCTGGAAAGCAGGTTAGTGGGGTGGGGAGGGAATGGGGATTTTGCAATATCCTTCCCCTGCCACACCCACCATGCCACACCCACCAAGCCACGCCATGCCCACAGAACCGGTAGTAAAAAAAAATGAATGAAACGTCTGCAAGAAAGCAACCAAGCACACAGACCGTCAAGGACTCCCCTATTGGGAAACAGAAGGAAACCTTGTGACTTGGATGGCCTTGTAGAGACATTGTTAATCAGTGCAGCAGGAAATGAACAAGTATTCTTAATAGCTATAAAGCAAATTTCTGTGGTTGATTCTCTGATTGATTTAAAGATTCCAAGTTGCTCTTCAGGGTAATTGGGCTACCCAACGTGCATAAGAGATTTACGTATATTTCTTCCCTGTGTCACATCGATGATTTAAATTATTTGGGGGGCAAGCATTTTACTTTTTGACAAAGCCACAATGGGAGCAGTGCTGAATATATCTAAATGGGCATTCTGGCTAGGGGACACTCTGGGAGTTGAAGTCCAGACATCTTAAAGTTGCCAAACTGTGATACATTATGCCTCTCCTAGTATGATTCCACCTATGGCTCGGTGGGCACTCTCTGCCATCCTACTTCTTAAAATGTGCATGGCGATGGCTGTTGGGTTCAGGTATGTACTGTAAGTATATACACTGAGTTGCATTGACACCCAGAGAGGAGGAGAAAGGGATTTCTTGATAGAATTTCCATATGTCACAACATGTTCAAATTCTAGAAATTTCATGGCTGAATATAAAATGTACAAGTAGAAAAGGTAGCCTGGAGGTTTTGGCTTGGTTTTTGCACTGTTGCTATGGAAATAGTTTGTTAGCGTGGCTTCTAGTTTTTCAGCACTATATATCCCTCCACTTGAGTTTTTAAATATGGGAATTTTGAAATGGGAAAACTCAGGTGAAAGAAACTTGAACTAGAACACTCACTTTTTGTTGGAATGGCATGTTCTGCAATTTTTTTCCCCTTTCTGCTTTACAAAGCACTGTTATTTTATTTATTAGCTGCCTTCAAGCTCTGTTTTAACTGTTGGCAACTGCCTGGATAAGTCCCTTAAGTTTTTGTGGCAAGATTTCAGAAGTGGATTGCCATTTAGTCTGGAAAAGACTCAAGTACAGATTTTTGACTTTGGATTCTCATTTCAAAACAGTCTTCAGTGAGTTTTCAAAAAAAAAAAAAATTGCCTGTCTCACTTCTTCATCTACTTCAGGAGACCTTTCTATCACCATTAATCAATACTCACCCCAGAATTATGTGAGATTTAATTTCAGTGATCTGTGTGCTGTTAATTGTGATTATGTTTTATTTCTCAGTCTGAGTTAGTGGTGGCCCACTTTATGGCTATCACATGGGGCTCAATTATGTTTATAACTCAAGGACTATATCTCTTTATGTTGCATCACCTGTAAAGTCATGGAATCAATCATTAACCAATCCATTATCCTCCATTTAGAGACAAACAACCTACTCTCTAACAATTTGGTTTCAGAAAAAAACTATCTTGTAATCTGCAACTCCTACACTCAAAAACATATGGACTACACAATTCGACCAGAGCAAAGCAATAGACGCTATTTACATAGACTTTTGTAAAGTTTTGATTTGGTGGTACACGACAAACTATTTCTAAAACTAAAATCTTATGGTATCTCCAGACACCTGTCTAACTGGATAGCTGCATTTCTGTCAAACAGGCAACAAATGGTCAAAATAGGGAGTGTCCTATCAAATCCTGTACATGTCAACAGTGGTGTCTCCCAAGGCAGCGTTCTAGGACCAACTCTCTTCACACTCTACATAAATGACATCTGTGATCATATTAAGAGCAACTGCATTCTTTTCTCTGATGATGTAAAACTATTCAACACCACTGACAATACTGCTACCCTTCAAAAAGACCTCGACTATGTGTCAGAATGGTCAAACAAATGGCAACTTCAAATCTCAACAAACAAATGCTCTGTCTCACATATTGGCAAAATAAATCAGAAAATAAAATACAATCTGAATAGTCAAGACCTTGTTGATGACCCCAACTATGTCAAGGACCTTGGCGTACTCATCTCTAATGATCTAAGTGCTAGAGCCCACTGTAACTACATAGCCAAAAAGGCATTAAGAGTTGTTAACCTAATCCTCCATAGCTTTTTCTCCCATAATATCACATTACTAAAGCATACAAAACATTTGCTAGACCAATACTTGAATACAGCTCATCAGTCTGGAACCTGCACTACATATTGGATATTAATACAGTCGAGAAAGTCCAGAAATATTTCATGAGAAGAGTTCTCCACTCCTCTACTCGTAGCAGAATACCTTATGCCACCAGACTTGAACTATAGCACCTTTGGTCTAACTTAAGTGTAGTACATAAAATTATCTATTGCAATGTCCTACCCATCAACGAATACTTCAGCTTCAACCACAGCAATACAAGAGCACACAATAGACACAAACTCAAGATAAACTGCACCAAAATTGATTGCAGGAAATACAACTTCAGCAACAGAGTGGTCAATGTCTGGAATACACTACCTGACTCTGTGGTTTCTTCCCCAAATCCCAAAAATTTTAATCTCAAACTGTCTACTATTGATCTCATCCCTTTCCTAAGAAGTCTGTAATGGGCATGCATAAGTGCACCAATGTACCTACCATCCCTGTCCTAATGTTTCTTTTTATTCATATCCATTTCATGTATTCATAACCATGTTTTTACTTATACCTGTTATCTAATACTTGCTTGACAAATAAATATATAAAATAAATAAATATCTGTCTCTAGCTGTCTCTATCATCTCTATAACTATATCTCTATGTCTGTCTGTCTGTCTGTCTGTCTGTCTGTCTGTCTGTCTGTCTGTCTGTCTATCTATCTATCTATCTATCTATCTATCTATCTATCTATCTATCTATCTATCTATCTATCTATCTATCTATCTATCATCCATCTAGCTATCTAGCCATCATTGGATTGATTATGGTCTTAACTCAAAGAATAGATAAACAGAGATAAATAGAGAAAGAGATGATAAAAATGATAGAGATAGATGATGTAGATACAGATAGGCAGCTAAAGGTAGAGATAGAGGGAGAAGTAGGGGGAGATAGACATACATGCATTTATTTGTCTTTGCTAATTCCCTATAAGAAGGGCTTCCTTGGCTCCTTTGGTAACATCCAGGCATGCAGTTCAATCTCCAAGCCACCCTGCTGTGGTTAGTACATTCCAAGGACTGGCAGCCTCACCAGCCTGTTCTAATGACAGAGGGGGAAATTGTAGGATTCTGCTGTGCAGCAGGATATCTGGATTAAATTGCCACCTGCTTCTCCCTCCCTCTCCCCCCTTTCCTTCTCCTTTTGCACAATGTAGCTAGGCTGTACAAATCAAGACTCTCATTAACAGCAGCATCACTTTTTTTCCCTACAGGTTCTCTCTGGTTTAATGCTCTGGATCACCCTCCAGTTCCTCCTTCTTGCCCCCACTCCATAAAATATGCATCCTTTGCTTGCCTTGAATATGAACCTTATTAACCTGAGATATATCCTGGATTGCCAACTTGGGAGCCTTTAATAACTTTTTAGTCTGCTGTCTCAGTGCTTAAACTGCAGCATTTTAAATGCCCCCCCCCTCTCTTCCTCCCTCTCTCTCTTTCTCTCCTTTCCCCTCCCTCTCTCACTCACTCCCTCTCCTTCTCTCTATCCCCCACTCCTTCTTTCTTTCTTTCTTTCTTTCTTTCTTTCTTTCTTTCTTTCTTTCTTTCTTTCTTTCTTTCTTTCTTTCTTTCTTTCTTTCTTTCTTTCTCTTTCTCCCTCCTTTCCTTTCTCTTTCTTTCCCTTCCTTCCTCTCTCTCTCTCCCCCTCCCCCTGCCTCTCTTTCTCTCTCTCTCCCTCCCTCTTTCTCTCTCTCTCTCCTTCCCCCTCCCTCTCTCTCTTTCTCTTTCTCCCTCCCTCCCTCGCTCTCGCTCCTCCTCTCTTTCTCTTTTCCTAAAGTGCCTTTTAACAATATTTCAGCAAACTAACTTGTCTTAGGCAGCTCAGGAACACTTGTTGCTGGAAATAATGTTTTCCTTGGTAACATCTCTGCATCATTGTGACATGTTTAACATTTCAAAATGGTTTTGTGTGTGGCTGGTTTTTTTTTTAAAGAAGCCTGAGCATAAATTCTAGGTATTCTCCCACTGCCCTAGCTAGTTACATCCCAGAATAAGTATGGCGGAATAATTGAACCAAAGCAAGCCACCAATGACAGTACAGCCTGAAGAGTTGAGAATCACATTTTTTTCTTCTTTCTTTCTTCCTTTCTTTCTTTTTAAAAAAGCTTGCTTTAATTGCTTTTTTCCTGGGCTTGGAATATTTATAGGGTAGGAGATTGCCAAGTTATTTATTAGATGGAGAATCTGGGGATAGACTAATATAAATCACTTAGGCTGGTATTGAATATACCCGACACTCAGTAATTTAAAAAGCTTTAATAAAAATGCTAAAATATGAGACTTGTCGGGTGGCTGTAATGAGACTCAGTTATCATGTTTTTATCAACGATTTTTGGCTGTTGTACTTTTATAGTTTGAACAAAGACTGCAAATGTGGGCAGGGCCTCTCAAACCCCAGATGCTAAAACTTTGGATATGTGGGATGGCAAGATTCCTAAAAGTTGGGCAGGCAGAGAATTCTGACACATTCCCACAATTAAGCTCTTGGTATTTACTAAGATGTTGTAGGGAATCGAAATGTTTTGTTTTGTTTTTGAGGTTGTTGTGTGTTGAGTTGCTCCTCCAGGGACTGTCTAAACATTTTGCTTTTCAAAAGGAGCATAAAGATATATCTTTTTCTTACCCTTGGTCAACAAGGACCGTTGCTCTATGGGCCAAAACCCAGGCTATGCTTTATCTCTGGAACTGGCTGCCTTTTTTGATACAGATAGTCTTCAAGTTACAATCATTTATTTCATGACTTTTTGAACTTAGAATGACACAAGACCAGTCCTCACACTTACAACAGTCAGGCGCAAGGCAACTGGTATGTTCTGCGTCAAATGATCACAAGGTCCTTCCTTCCTTCCTTCCTTCCTTCCTTCCTTCCTTCCTTCCTTCCTTCCTTCCTTCCTTCCTTCCTTCCTTCCTTCCTTCCTTCCTTCCTTCCTTCCTTCCTTCCTTCCCTCCCAAAGGTGTTTTTCCAAAAGGCAACTGGAGATTCTTTGTTTTTCTTTGGAGCCTTTTCATTTCTCATCCAAGAAGTTTCTTCAGCTGAAAAAGGTCAGAACTAAAGAAGCTTCTTGGATGAGAAGTGATACATCTTCAAGGAAAAACAAAGTAAGTCCAGTTGCCTTTTGAAAAAATACCTCTGGGACAACCATGACCTGAATAGCTGAGAATCTTCATAGAAATTCCTTCCTTCCTTCCTTCCTTCCTTCCTTCCTTCCTTCCTTCCTTCCTTCCTTCCTTCCTTCCTTCCTTCCTTCTTTCCTTCCTTCCTTCCTTCCTTCCTTCCTTCCTCCCTCCCTCCGTCCCTCCGTCCCTCCCTCCCTCCCTCCACTTGCTTGTTTGCTTGCTTCTTTCCCTCCTTCCTTGCATCCATCCATCATTACACTCATGCACTAAAAGCTCAGGGGAAAAAAATGATGGAGTCCAACTAGCTTGGTAGGCAAGCCAAATTGTTCCTGAACAACCAGCTGATTTAGCGATGCTACATGGTTTGCTATGACCTCCTCTCCTCCCAGTGTCTTGTGATCAGCAGGAATCCTGTTCTAGAAGAGAGCCGGAACAGGGGGAAGGGGGAAAGAGAGTGAGAGACAGAAAACTACAGAGGAGGTTGCCAAGCAACTATCCATATCTGTTTTCATTGATTCTTTTTCCCCCTAAGGTGCCAGCAAATTTTGTTGACTGGAGGCCACACTTTATTTTATCTTGATTAAATCTTTCAGGGCTGCAGGGACATATCCAGTGACATAGCGATGTCACCAAGGAGGCAGCGATGAATATTTTCATCCTAAATCTATCTGAACTGTGTACAAAAATTGGATAAGTGGTACCAAGGAAAGAGGGAAATTCATTTTATACGAGGATGGATAAAAGTCTGTTAAAAGAAACAGTTTGTCTGACCCTGGCTGGTATTCATTATCAGGGCTGAAAAGGCAAAATGAATAAATTTGCAAAATCAGGTGGAAAAGAGATGATAAAACCCAGCTCCTTGCCTAGGATAAAAATCTAAACTAATGTATCCTAGGTAGATGGCTGTTCATATTTTGCTTGAGCCCAACTCATAACAGAGAGCTCACCAGAACCCTCGTAATATTTTTCATTGTTATTGCTATTAAGAAGATACTTTCTCCCCTATAGATTTAACTGAAATCTACTGATCAACTTATCATTCTGTCTCTTGACGTGGATCATCTGAAATTAAGGAGTAACGCTCAATTGTTTTGTGGAAATGGATGTTTTAGTAGGACCTGTTGGCTTTCTCCGGTCTTGGTGAATGCCTAAAGTTCTTATTAGTTGCAAAGTTGTGTCTGACCCATCGACAATATTCCTCCCGGCCTTTACCATCCTCCGGAGTCCGTTTAAGCTCACGCCGACTGCTTCAGGGACTCCATCCAGCTATCTCCTTCTCTGTTGTTCCCTTCTTCTTTTGCCCTCAATCGTTCTGAGCATTAGGCTCTTCTCCAGTGAGTCCTTACTTCTCATTAGGTGGCCAAAGAATTTGAGTTTCGTATGCCTAAAGTGAATATCACAATTGGTCCTTCTTATATTTTGGTATCTTTAATCCTCTGTGCAAGTTACCAAGATTCACAACCATTGATTAAACCATCCTGCAGAAAGGAATGTGATGAACTCATGATGTCTGCATTGAGGCTTAGTCGATATATATGTTCCCTTGCGTACATGGCTAACAAGAAAGAAAGACAGAAAGGAATTGTGTGCAGGCACAGGTTGGTTTTAATACAGTTCATAAATTAGAAAGGAAACACAAATGAGATGCTATAATTTGAAATGTAAGTATCTGGGGAAGATATTCTATAGAGAATTGTAGAAGCCCCTCAAAACAAAATCGGTTTACTTCATGGGTAGGGAAAGCAGTGAAAAAAAAAAAGTCTATAAATACACAAGCTGAGAGATGCTCTGGAAACAATCATTATAAACCACTGGAGCACAGCTTGAGTGCCTTGTGATGTCACTGGAATCATGGTGTGTGTTTATATCCTCGCAATTCATAATAATTTGTTCTCGCTCCCTATCATCTGTCTTCACAAAATACAGCATAGGCAAGGGGAGCAATCAACAATAGAATGGGATTTGATCTGACGTGATATAAAGTGTTAACTAAGTGGGGCATTGCAGATTGAAATCCCGTGTAAGGCCAGCTTGGAAAATAGCCATTCACTTAACATCTACTTAGTTTAACCCCGAGAATGCCTAAAGAGAGGACTAGTCCATATCTGACCATTAATGATCCCTCTGCCAACTCAACCTGGATTTTGACCTGCTTCACTTTGTCTGATCAAAATGGAACAGAATTAGGTGTGATACTGGAAGAAGTGCCTCCATCCTATATCAGTGGGGTGGAAAGATTTCCCATGTTGTCGTTGTGGTAATGAAATGCAAACTATTACTGTAAACATATTGTGCAAGAATGTGTGTTCTGCCCAAAGGCTATCACCTCAATAACTGTATTGGGCATCTAGTTAAGAGGCCACTGCCACACCACCGTAGCTGTTATTGATAATTATGTGGACAATGTATATATGTTTACTTCTCTTCTGTCATGTTCTCATCATATGCTAAATAAATTAATAGAGGGGCATTCAGGAAGCAGACTGCATTGGAATAGTCATTTCTTTTAAACATCAGTTATTTAGCATTGTAGAATCACAATATTGCCCTGCTCACCATGGAAACTGTCAAGAAGTTTTTTTTAAAAAACTATATGAGAACTTCATCAAGAATAATATTAGTAGGGCAGAAATTTCAAGGACATAAAAACTTGGTGTTCCTACATCTCTGAAATGAACAGGGTCCCTCCAAACACACTGTCCTACCAAATTTGGGACCCCATGAAATAACACACAATATGTGCTCAATACCAATAATCAGCATTTAGATAAATACATCACTGTATTTCAGTGATATCCCAAAATGTTCAGTATAACAGATTCTTAGATGAACTTCTTTGACTATACACTTAGCAGTTCTGCTAACAATATATATGGTTATTATCTAATGTAATTCACTTAACTCCAACACTCCACATTGGAAGATACAAAGGATACCATACCCTTTAGGAATATGACTGCAGAAAATACAACTTCAACAACAGAGTGGTCAATGTCTGGAATACTCTACCTGACTCTGATTTCTTCCCCAAACCCCAAAAACTTTAATCTTGGACTGTCTACTATTGACCTCACCCCTTTCCTAAGAGGCCTCTAGGGGGCGTGCATAAGCGTACCAACGTGCCTACCATCCCTATCCTATTGTTTCTTTTTATTTTTCTTATAAGTATCTATCTCATGTATTCAAAACTATATTTATTCTTATACCGGTATCTTGTAAATGATTGACAAATCAAAGAAATATTAAAATACTAAAAAATAACTCAGGACAAGTAAAAGCTATTGAACATGGTATTTTTTTTGGTACAATGCTAGCTTTACACAGCATCCCAAAATGCTCTTAAATGTGGCAATCCTGGCTAGGAAAGCAGGACATAGCAGTATAAGCAATTCTTTCTTTTTGTTCTGACCTAGGCTTCCCCCAACAGAACGAAGTTGAATCCTCATCCTGATAAACCCCTTTTATTTGATTTACAATGAATTTCTTCTCTAACAAAGTCCCAGCCAACAGTCTTTCAAGATAGTTCCCAATTACAAACCTTTACCAGGCTTGGAGTGTGGCCAAGCCGATATCTTTCAGATGCTGCAATACTTGGCAAGCATGCTGGAATGAACTAATTGTCTTCCTGCAAAGCCCCACTACCCCTTTCGCTCTTCTTTTATTCCCTATGGAGAGGCCATTCACCGTCCACCTGTGGCTTTACTTCCCAAGTCAGCCCTTGTTCCTTAGTTGTTCCCTTCTCCTGGCAGCTCTGTGCATGCGCACACTGGGAACAGGCTCCAGCTGTTCTTCTGCCTCACTGATCTCTGTATCTGAAGGCAGCTGATAATTGTCAGATGGCCCTGGCCCCCATCTCTGCCTTTGATGCAGAGCCCTCATCAGAGCCTTCTTCAAACTCCAGGACTGGCCCACGTTCCTCCCCTACCTCCTCACTGTCCGAATCTGCTGCGAGCTCCGCTGTCGAGCCACAACACTTTTTGATATTAACTCTGAAATGACACATACAATTACCAGGTTCTATGTGGTGGCACACAAAATTAGACAAACAATATTTAAGAGCAGCTGAACCTGTTTGAGTAGGGAATGGCTTTCCATCAACACTATCCACTGGCCCTTTTTCTACGTCAGCTACTCCATTGTATCTTCCTCAGATTTGTCAGGGGCTCCCTAATTGTATATTTTAGATTAGTTTCATTTAATAAGAATGGAGCCGTTTAGCATTGCATGCCTGCATACGTACATGCACATATATTTGTATTATTCCTGTTTATTTACATTTGGAGCTTCTGGATATTTCAAACATATGTCTTTCCTTCTTTCTTTCCAATGTTAACCACCTCAGTAAAGTCATTGGATTTGAAGTTGAAGCATGGGGAAAAATAGAACATTGTGTGCTTCAGGTCCCAGTGGATTGTTCTTTCAAGTAGCAATTTTAAAAGAGGCATACAGTTAGTTAACAATCAAATGAAACATAAGCAATATCTTTGATAATTGGGGTGAAGTGTAGAGGGCATTGTTTTCTAGGGCTGTGGTGCTATGTCCCTTAAAAACAGAGTTTCCTACGTGCTTCTTAAATGTATGTTTCTAGAAGCAGTCAACTTTGTTAACAAACCACTTCAAACTGGTTTGTTCTTATTCTTGTCAGTAAGAAGGAGAGATGAGTGAGTGGCATTTTTCACACTTGCTCTTGTAACCCACATCTACAGTACATACATGGACTTGAAGTTCCATGGGGAAATGTTGGTTTGAGCCCAGAGAAAACTGTCATCGAACCAGCTCTCATCTTCCTTTTGGGGGGGGGCTGTTGTGATACAAAATGCATTATCAAGGTCCTAATAACCACCATAGCAACCAATTGTGAAAGCATAAACATGAGATTATGATTCAGGGGAAGAATAAACAACAAAGACAGAGAAGAATTCTTGAAGAACATCTTTTCAGGCCGGTAGTCTTTATATTTAAAAAAAGGGGAGGGAGAAATAGTGATATAGAAAAAAAAAATAGATTGAGAAAGGCTGAAATCATTTGTCCCCATAGATTGTTCTTCTAGTTTTTGTAAAGTATCAGCTACCCTTTAGATCTGCTAGGTGTTAGATTGCCTGTAGCAGAGTAACAGAGTAAAGAGTCTTTTTTTAAAAAAAAAATCAAAATGTTTTGAATTCTTTCCCATGAAAGGCAAGGGATATCATTGGAATGGAAGGCTGAAGAAAAAAAGAATAGAATAGAATTCTTTATTGTCCACGTGTGATTGGACATATGAGGAATTTGTCTCTGGTGCATAAACTTTCAGTGTTCATACAAGCAACAAGTGATAAATCATAATCATCAAATACAATCATCATAAATCATAGTTAACAAACTCAATGATGGTCATAGGATACTAAATAAGCAAACAGCATCAATCATAATAGGGTGCTAAACAAAAGAAATCAACATAAATCATGAGAGACAAAGAACAAAGTTATAGTCCTAAGAAGCTAAGGAAATACTATAGGTAATATAAAAGACAGAAGATGAGGAGGATAATAAATAATACAGTCCTACTAGGTGATTTGACATCCTAGAGCAATTGTGTCAAACTCGATTTCATTGAGGGCGGCACCAAGGTTTTGTTTGACCTTGGGGGCGGAAGGGTGTGGCCAGGGTGGGTGTGGCCAGCTCAACATCACTCATATCAGGCAGTCCAAGCGCTCTGCCAGCGAACTCCGTTTCCAGCTGCAACGGCCTCCTGCAATCTTCTGCCAATGAAAACAGAGCTCAGGAGGGCTGCACTGTGGGCCAGTCCTTTGCTGTTTCCAGGGTGACCCCTCAGGCCAGATCTAAGCACCCCACGGGCCAAATCCAGCCCCAAATCCAGACTTTGAGTTTGACACCCCTGTCCTAGGGCATAGACAGGGTGATGGGAAATAGTTGTTTAGCAAGTGGTAGCATGGAGGGGGAGAAAGCACGCCCACAGAGAAAGCACGCACCCTCGGGGCCGCCAGCCGACAACGATCAGGTGGCGGTACCCCAAGTAGGGCGACCCTGTGGGAGCGTACTGGGCGGCGGGAGGTTGTTGATGGCAGCAGGAGGTCCCGTAAGTACCCAGGTCCCGAGCCATAGAGCACTTTAAATACCATCAGTACCACCTTGAATCGAATCCGGAAGACCACAGGAAGCCAGTGCAGCCTGCGGAGAAGTGGTGTTACGTGTGCGCCCCGAGGGGCGCCCACGATCACCCGCGCGGCTGCATTCTGAACTAACTGCAGCCTCCGGAGACTCTTCAAGAGGAGCCCCATGTAGAGAGCATTGCAATAATCCAAGCGGGAGATAACGAGGGCAGAAGTGACTGTGCGAAGTGCGCCCAGATCCAGAAAGGGCCGCAACTGGTAAATCAGATGAATCTGACAAAAAGCCCCCCTGGTGACGGCTGCAATATGTTCTTCCAAAGACAGCCGCACATCCAGGAAGACACCCAAGTTGCGTGCCCTTTCCACGGGGGTCAAAACCTCTCCCCCCACGGCCAGCGAAGGAATAAGCTGGCTGTATCTGGGCGCAGGAAACCACAGCCACTCGGTTTTGGCCGGGTTGAGACGAAGCCTGTTACAACCCATCCAACCCCGCACGGCCTCCAGGCACCGGGTCATCACTTCGACAGCTTCGTTGGGGTGGCCCGGGGTGGAGATGTACAGCTGAGTATCATCAGCGTACTGATGGAACTCCACCCCAAAGCCACGGATGATCTCACCCAGCGGCTTTACATAAATGTTGAACAGCAGGGGCGAGAGCACCGACCCCTGAGGCACCCCACAAAGCAGGGGCCTTGGGGACGATCTCTGCCCCCCCATCAACACAAATTGCGAGCGGTCGGAGAGGAAGGAGGAGAACCACCGCAACACGGTGCCTCCAACCCCCAACCCCTCCAACCGCTGCAATAAGATACTGTGGTCGACAGTATCAAAAGCCGCCGAGAGATCTAACAGGACCAGGACAGAGGAACAACCTCTGTCCCGAGCCCTCCAGAGATCATCAACCAACGCGACCAACGCCGTCTCCGTGCTGTGCCCGGGCCTGAAGCCCGATTGGAGGGGGTCAAGATAACTCGCTTCATCCAGGAACCGGGGGAGCTGACGGGCCACCACACTCTCTACAACCTTCGCAACAAAGTGAAGGTTGGAGACAGGACGGTAATTTGATAACAATGCTGGGTCCAGGGACGGTTTCTTGAGGAGGGGCCGCACCACCGCCTCCTTCAAGGCGGCGGGTAAAAGCCCCTCTCTCAAGGAAGCGTTTATAATACCCTGGAACCAGCCTCGTGTCACCTCCCGAGTGGCCAAGACCAGCCAGGAGGGGCACGGGTCCAACAAACAGGTGGTGGCATTCAGTCCCCCCAGCACCCTGTCCACGTCTTCTACATTAACAGGGTCGAATTCAACCCAAATGGCCTCACCGATATCTACCCCCGCCCCCCCGCCCGGAGATGCCCAGTTGGAGTCCAGCTCATCCCGAATCTGAGCGATTTTGTCCTGCAGAAACCTAGAAAACTCCTCAGCCCGTCCCTGTAAGGGATCCTCCCGCGCTTCCATCTCTAAAAGGGAGCGGGTCACCCTAAACAGGGCGGCTGGGCGGTTTTCCGCGGACGCAATAAGGGTGGAGAGGTAAGTCCTCCTCGCCACCCTTATCGCCACTAAGTACGTCTTAATATAAGATCGTAGAAGTGTTCGGTCAGACTCAGAACGGCTAGCTCTCCAACTACTCTCTAGGCGTCTTTTCCGGCGCTTCATCTCCCTTAGCTCCTCAGAAAACCAAGGAGCCATTTGGGATCGGCACCGGGTCAGAGGCCGCAAGGGCACGACCCGGTCAAGGGCCCCAGCAGCCACCCTATCCCAGGTGGCAACCAGGCCCTCAACCGAGTCGTGTGTGTGAGCTTCGGGAAATGGCCCAAGCTCCATCAGGAACCTATCCGGGTCCATCAGGCGCCTGGGGCGGTACCATTTAAGCGGCCCCGCCTCCCTGCGGTCGGGGGGTGCGGAACGGAAGTCGAGCTTCATGAGCGAATGGTCTGTCCATGACAGGGGTTCTATAACTATATCCCCTACACCCAGACCACTCTGCCACTGATCAGAGACAAAAACTAAATCCAGGGTGTGACCTCCCACGTGAGTAGGGTCCCGAATTAACTGGGTCAGGCCCATGGCTGTCATGGAAGCCATGAACTCCTGAGCAATCGGAGTAGCAGCGGCCTCGCTGACGGCCCCGGCGACAGCGGCCCCGACGGCCTCAGCGGCGGCAACCGCAGCCCCGGCGGCAGTCCAGCGACCCCACGGCCTCCTCCGCACCTCCACGGCCTCCTCGTGCTGACTGCCAGCAGTTCGATCCTGACCAACTCAAGGTTGACTTAGCCTTCCATCTTTCCGAGGTTGATAAAATGAGGACTCAGATTGTTGGGGGCAAGAGGCTGACTCTGTAAACCACTTAGACAGCAAAGGACTGTGAAGCAGTATATAAGTCTAGTGCTAGTGCTATTTTCCTTCCTTCCTTCCTTCCTTCCTTCCTTCCTTCCTTCCTTCCTTCCTTCCTTCCTTCCTCCCTCCCTCCCTCCCTCCCTCCCTCCCTCCCTTCCTTCTTTCCTTCCTTCCTTCCTGTTAGAATTCAGCATTACAGACAAATTCAGCCCACAGCTAGGAGTTTGATCCTGACCTGCTCAAAGTTGACTCAGTCTTCCATCCTTCCAAGGTGGATAAAATGAGGACCCAGATTGTTAGGGGAAAATGCTGATTCTGTAAACTGCTTAGAGAGGCCTGTAAAGCACTGTGAAACAGTATATAAATCTATTGCTATTGCTATTTTGGCAAGACGCCACGCCTTCTTCATATTGAATAGGTCAAGGAAAATGAACCTGCCATCATTAACATCAGCATCAAAAACTTAATGTACTGATGTCCTTCCCCGTTGTTTTATTGCAGTTCCCCCCCAGATTATAAACATCTCATCAGACATCACCATCAATGAAGGCAGCAGCGTCACTCTCCTGTGCTTAGCCTTTGGGAGACCAGAACCGACAGTAACATGGAAGCATCTCTCTAGCAAAGGTAAGAGGTGGCCTCCAAACAGGAAGATGGGCATTCCGGGCAACCAGAGTAAAATACACCGTGTAGAAGAGAAGAGAGGTATGTGATGAGAGAGAGGGAAAGTGTTGCTTGAAACCTCATGCATTAATACAGAGGTGTCAAACTTGATTTCATTGAGGGCTGCATCAGGGTTGTGTTTGACCTTGGAGGGCCAGGGTGGGCATGGCTGGGGTAGTGGGTGTGGCCATGGGTGGGTGTGATGTGGTGGGGGTACCTGTGGTGGCCAAATACTAAGGCAGAACGTCCCTGAGACCAAGGGTCTTCAAACTTGGCAAGTTGAAGACTTGTGGACTTCAACTCCCAGAATTCCTGAGTGAATAGGACTGGAGGAGGAATTCTGGGAGTTGAAGTCCACAAGTGTGAAAGCTATCAAGTGTGAAGACCCCTGGTCTACCTTATAGGCAACTCTTTCATTCCCCTCTATTGTAGTGGTTTCCTGTATCACATTGCCCCTCCAGGTTTCATCTCTATTGTTCCTGTTCTTGTATTACTGTAACACAAGGGTCTTCAAATTTGGCAAGTTGAAGACTTGTGGACTTCAACTCCCAGAATTCCTGAGCTAACATGACTGGAGGAGGAATTCTGGGAGTTGAAGTCCACAAGTGTGAAAGCTATCAAGTGTGAAGACCCCTGGTCTATCTTATAGGCAGCTCTATCATTCCCCTCTATTGTAGTGGTTTCCTGTATCACATTGCCCCTCCAGGTTTCATCTCTATTGTTCCTGTTCTTGTATTACTCTAACACAAGGATCTTCAAACTTGGCAAGGTTAAGACTTGTGGACTTCAACTCCCAGAATTCCTGAGCTAACATGACATTGAGGAGGAATTCTGGAAGTTGAAGTCCACAAGTCTTAAAGCTGTCAAGTTTGAAGACCCCGCCCGAGAACCTCACTCACTCTCCTTATAACCTCCTTCTCTCCCTTCCTTTTCTTCTTTTTCCTTCTCTCTTCATTCTCCTTCCTTCTTCCTTCCCCTCTTTCCTTATTTTTCCTTCCTTGCTCTCTTCCCATCTTTTTCTTTCCCCTTTCCCTTTCTCCCTTCCTGTCCCTTCTTGCATGCTCAAATGCAAAAGGAGACACATTTCTCCTTTTGTTTTGTTTTTAGTTTGTTTTCATAGCCCTCTGCCACTGATAACAGAGCCCAAGGTGGCAGCACATGGACCCCCTCTCCTCATTTTTGGACCTGACACCCTCCTGAAGCCCTCTGCCAGTGAAAATGGGGTGCGGAGGGAAGTCACACATGCAGAGGCGTTATTTAGCCGGTTTTGATCGGTTTTGGAGAACCGGCAGCAGAAATTTTGAGTAGTTCAGAGAACCAGCAAATCCCACCTCTGACTGGCCCCGCCCCCATCTATTCTCTGGCTCCCGAGTTGCAGCTGATCAGCTGGGTCTTCTTTGGTTGCCCTGCACAGGAGAACGGAGCTAGAAAGCAGGTTAGTGGGATGGGAAGGGAATGGGGATTTTGCAGTATCCTTCTCCTGTCATGCCCACCAAGCCACAACACGCCCACCAAGCCATGCCTACAGAACCGATAGTGAAAAAAAATTGAATCGCACCACTGCACGCATGGCCCTCCTAAGCTCCGTTTCTATCAGCAGAGGCACTGTCGGCTGGTCCTTTGTTGTTTCCAGGCCAGCTCTGCAGGCCAGATCTAAGTACCCTTTGGGCCGGATCAAGCCATGGGCCTTGAGTTTGACACTCTTGCATTAATATTTGGAAAGGGGTCTTCTTGGATCAGATCTGGCGCCAATGATCACACAAAGCTTTGATGAAGCAGAGTAGTTTCACAGGTTTTGTTTTGTAAATATAGGCCCATAGTTTATGCATTGGAACTTTGCAATGGGAAGTTTCTATTGGTATGAGGCCAGTTTACCTTTTATTTTGTCTTTCAAATTGAGTAAGGTCTGGCTCAGAATTCTCCCCTCATCAAATCACCTGCTTTGATGACTGGACAAATCATTGCAATGCCATGTAGGAAGGTCACATTGACAAGTAAAGGCTGATTCCTGCACTCTGTGGTTGTAGGAGAGGTTGATGATCACTCATATGGTTCTCACAGCATGTCCAAGTTTGATGGTGGTACAAATGGTCTTAGATTAGTTAAAGGAATTGCAGGAAGGATGAGGAATAAAACTAGTAGCAGATTGGAAATGTCCAGCATGTGAGATACTGGAGGAAGAAAGAAAGAAGGCACATCTTATTCTTGGAATATTAAATAGCATCTGTAAAAAGATATGGACAATTTCTGTTAATGATGTCCGGCTTCTCAAAGTGATGTGTCTTTGTCTTGATGGGTTTTCAAGGGAAACTTCATATGATGAACCAAAGGTGCTTTTCAAAAAGCAATTAGATTTTTTTAGAATAGAATAGAATAGAATCTTTATTGAGAATAGAATAGAATTTTTATTGAGAATAGAATAGAATAGAATCTTTATTGAGAATAGAATAGATAGAATAGAATAGAGTAGAAACTTCATTGGGAATAGAATAGAATATTTATTGAGAATAGAATAGAATGGAATAGAATATTTATTGAGAATAGAACAGAACAGAACAAAACAGAACAGAACAGAATAGAATACTTTATTGGCCAATGTGATTGGACACACAAGGAATTTGTCTTTAGTGCATATGCTCTCAGTGTACATTAAAAAAATACATTCATCAAGAATCATAAGATACAATACTTAGTGATTTTGTTGCATTTTGGGGGAAAAAAAACACCTTTGGGACAATCATGACCTGGATGACTGAGAATCTCCATAGACATCATACGATGAAGAATTCAGAGGCTGTGTCTTGCTGTTTGAGATATGGTAGGCTACGGTGACAAAAATTTCCACACACAGAAGAACACAACCAACATAGTCAAGTCCTTGCTGATGACTAACCACCAGCTTCAGTGACAAAAGGCAGGAGTCCTCATCTGCTTTGTTTTTCAGTCCTATAACATTTTTATGTCGAGTTCTCTGCATCCAAGGTGTCAGCAGAGCGTTAAGACAGGGTTAGAAGAGTAGTAAGACTATTTTAGATCTAATGGATAGGTCACTGGGAGATCCTGCAGAATCAAAATTCTTCTCAGAATCTTATGCGGTACATCAGGGTAACTTTCCTTTGGTCTGGGATCCCGCACCATTTGGCCAATTTTCCAAATAAATTTGAAATTTGGATTATTCCAATTTTACATTTTCTAAGGGCGTTGGGTTTTGTGTCTGTTTTTGTGATATTGACCAGTGTATCTTAATGCAATGAAACATTTCCTCATAATTTTAGATGTGCATGTTGATCAGAGGTGGTATTCAGCAGGTTCTGACCAGTTCTGGAGAACCGGTAGTGGAAATTTGAGTAGTTCGGAGAACTGGTGGTAACCTTCCCCCAGGAGTGGGGAGGGAATGGAGATTTTATAGTATCCTTCCCCTGGTGTGGGGTGGGAATGGAGATTTTACAGAATCCTTTCTCTGCCATGCCCACCAAGCCACATCCACCAAGCCATGCCATGCCCACCAAGCCAGAGCCACAGAACCAGTAGTAAAAAAAAATTGAATCCCATCACTGATGTTGATACTGCAGAATGAATAGGTAGATGAAGGTGAAAGGAACAATCTGAAAACTAACAAAACTGCTATTGGAATTTTTTAAAGAAATTCTTCTAGCAAAACTGCAGTTCAGGAAGGAAAAGAAAGGAAAGAGTAATTTAATAACACATAACTAATCTATTTGGCACCTCCAGTTTCCCAAGGTTTAGAGAATATACCAGTCTGGAAGTCGGACAAGAATTTTTACTGTCTGTCTCAAATGGGAGCAGAATTAAAATAGAAATCTCTAGTCTACATCTAGGGTTCTTTAATGACTAAATTGCATGAATTTTTTTTTTCCCTGAGACCAGCTATAAATCCAACTGTTTCCCCAAAGAGATTTAAAATGTACAAATTCCCGTGTGCTGAAAGTTATTTTTTTTTCGACTGCAGCACTTTCTCAACTTGAATAGCCTTATTCTTAAGTCATATTTATACAAAAGCTGTGCGGCTTCTTTGCATTAAAAAAAAAAAAGGCCTTAAGTAAGCAAAAGCTTGAAAAGGAGATTCTCATTTCATAAGGAAATCCTCCTTTCTTCAGTAGCCGGGCAAAGAAAAGTTGTTCAAAGCGATGAGATTGCTTTTGGAGCAGCGGCGATGCATCATCTGTCTGTCTTGACCTCTTCTTCTCCCAAGGCTCTCCGTGGAGAGAGGGCAACGATTGGAAAATCTCAGCCTTGTGTGCATTGGGGTCTTGGCAAACTCCATCCTTTCCCCAAAGAACCACTGCCTTCTGTATTGTTTTACATCTCCCTCCCACCCCAGTCTTGTCTGTGTTTTTAAGTTAACATTATTTGCTTTGCAAATAAGCAAGCCCTTAAAAAAATATCGAACTTCCAAATATCTGCTATAGGCCAACTCTGAAACCGCTTTCCACCACTGTTAGTCTTGCTAAAGCTGAAGCTTCACCACTTCTCCATTCTAAGTTTTAGGGGTGATGCAACTGTCTGTGCTGCACCAATATATACAGGTGATCAAAACAAGGTAAAGATTTCCCCAGTCCGGTTGTGTGTCTGACTCTAGGGTGTGGTGTTCATCTCTGTTTCTTAACTGAGGGAGACAGCATTGTTTGAAGACACTCCCCGTGGTCCTGTGGCCAACAGGCTCACAGAACACATTTACTTTCCCACCGGTGGTACCTATTAATTTACTTACATTTGCATGCTATCAAAATGCTAGATGGCCAGGTATAGATAATAGCAATAGCACTTAGATTTATATATCACTTCACAGTGCTTAAAGCCCACTCTAAGCAGATTACAGAGTTAGTCTCTTGCCCCCAACAATCTGGGTCATCATTTTACCCACCTCAGAAGGATGGAAGGCTGAGTCAACCTTGAGCCTGGTGAGACTCAAACTGCAGGCAGTCGGCAATCAGCAGAAGTAGCCTGCAATACTGCATTCTAACCATTGCGCCATCGTGTCTCTTTTAACCAAATACTTATTACCATTTTGAAGTTATAATGTCTCTGAAAAAAAGCGACTTATGAATGGTCTTCATACTTTTGACCATTGCAGCATCCCAAGGTCACATGATCAAAAATTGGGTGATTGGCCACCAGCATGTATTGATGATTACAGCATTCTGGGGTCATGTGATCACTATTTGTAACTGTCCCAGCTTGCTTCCAGCCAGGTTCACTTAATGATGGTATGATTCCCTTAACTGTAGAGATTCACTTAACAAGATCATCTCGAAAGATGGCTGAATAGAATTAGATTTATGCTTCACTTAAAAACCATTTTGCTTTAGCAATGGCAGTTCTGGTCCTAGCTGTGGTCACAAGTAGAGGACTATCTCTATATGTCTCTCTGCACACATTAAATATCCAACCCACTTTCATTTCTTTCCCTTAATGTTCACCGGAAGATTTGCTCCTTCATAATGCTGGCCAACTAGTTTGATACATCTTTATGTTATGAGCAATCATCTCCCTAATAAACGATTTCAAATTTTGTAGGATCACAAGGACTGGACACAATTGTTCTTATTCTCACTTGGAGACAAAACATTCATCATCAGAAATAATATATATATCAGCAGTCCCCTTTTTTCTTGGCAGCGACTGAAACAAGATATCTTACAGATACTGGAAATCCCTTACGTGCATCTATTTGATCTTAAATACATATTGATATAAGCCTGAAGACGTTTTTTCCCAGGGCTTCGCTTTGCTTCTAGTAAATGACATTAAATAAAGAGATATCAAGTGGATATTTTGTTCTTTTTTTAAAGAAAGAAACATATGGTATTCTTCCCAAATTTAAACATCGCTGGATGTAGTTATGGTACAGAAAATCTCACCGGGGCCTTGACCTACCAATAACAATAACAACAACAATAATAACAACAACAATTATTATTTCAAGAACATCCGCTTAGTCAAACCACAATACTGCATCCAGTTTTGGTCACCATACTATAAAAAAGATGTTGAGACTTTGGAAAAAGTCAGAAAAGAGCAACCAGGATGATTAGGGGACTGGAAGTTAAAATATATGATGAACGGTTGCAGGAACAGGAAATGGCTAGTCTAGTGAAGAGAAGGACCAGGGGAGACATGATAGCGGTCTTCCAATATTTGAGGGGCTGCCACAAAGAGGAGGGGGTCAAGCTATTTTCTAAAGCACCTAAAGGTCAGACAAGGAATAATGGGTGGAAACTGAACAAGGAGAGATTTAACCTGGAAATAAGGAGAAATTTCCTGACAGTGAGAAAAATCAATCGATGGAACAGAAGTTTCCTTCAGAAGTTGTGGGAGTTTCATCACTGGAGGCTTTCAAGAAGAGACTGGACTGCCATCGGTCAGAAATGGTGTAGGGTCTCCTGTTTGGGCGGGGGGGTTGGACTAGATGACCTACAAGGTCCCTTCCAGCTCTGTTAATTTGTAACCTGTAAACCTTGCAGTAAATTCTCATCCCATCTTCTTCTTGATCAGTTGCCTTCTCCTTCCATTTCTCTTAAGGTTCTTTCCAGGTTTAATAATTTCTCCACTCAGTACATGTGCTCAAAGCATGTGAATTTCTGCTTGCTGATAGTCACAACTAGGGAATAAACAAACTTTATCTGATCCAAAGCAGATGGATTGGTATTTTGCCCAGCCCATGGTTTAGTAATTATATCCAAATTTGTCATTTAAATTTTAACATCTCTTCTCTTGTTCTTTCTCAAAGTTTCATATAATCATCTGTTGCCACTAAAAAAATATCTTATGTCATTAGCTAACGCACATTGTAGAGTATCTATGAGTATACAATAAAAGAGAACTGGGTAGTCTGTGCCAGTTTCTTTCAATCTTGATAACTTTAAGATGTGTGGCAATGGTGGGATTCAAAAAGATTTACTACTGATTATGTGGGTGTGACTTGGTGGGCAGATGAAGGATACTGCAAAATCTCCATTCTCATCCCACTCCGTGGATGATGAGCATGGTTGGCTGAGGAATTCTGGGAAATGAAATCCACACATCTTAAAGTTGTCAAGGTTCAGAAACACTGGTCTACTCGCTGGTAGAAGAATGATATGTACATGGATTTAATAACATTTCAGGGAAATTAATAAGAGGTGAAAAGTTGTGGCTGTCCAGATGTCCTTGGAAATCATTGTCTACAATTACTATGCTGTCCAGGAGATTCAACCAGCGGAAGTTTCCCCAGCCTCACTTAAAATAGAGCAGAAGAAAGTTATCTTCATTATGCTTTTTGTTGTTCTTCTCACCCTATCCTCACCTGTAATGTTATACACATACACACACATACATATATACATTTCTGCTTTGGCTCCCTACTGGGATTAGCAATTGCAAAAACACTCAGGAAGCCTATTTTCCTGAATCTTAATAAACCTGAGTCCTCTTGACAAATATTAGCAAATTCAAGGTTTGCAACCTCTCCAGAGAGGAAGGAAAATATTATTGTCTACATTGATCAGATGAAGAACTAAAGCTATGCAAAAGCTAGCGACTAATTTTCAATCAAAGAATAAGTGTCTTCAGGGAATAAAAATACACAGGGGAAACAGGTATCCTGTGGCTTCACAACAGAATAAAAAGAGATAGCATGCATATGGAATTATCAAAAGGATGGAATTCCTCTCCTTATTCCCAAACTAAGCACTCGACTGAGCTTAATTCAGTATTGTAATCGCAGCCTTGCTGAAGAGAAAGTTTTAATCTTTTTCTTCAGGATCTTATTGTCAAGCCTCCACCAAGAGATAGTCTGGACTGCACTTTCTCTAATTTATTCCTCGTTGCATTGCTCCCTGAATTCAAGATGTTCTCAAAAAGATTGGAATTTTCACAGCTTTATTCGGTCTTGAAAAAGAGGTAGGGGGATAAATCAATTAATTTCTGCCGAACCTTCCACAGATAGCAGATGCAATGAGAAAAATAATCAACTCTGGATAGGTTTCTTTTTTTGGAAGATCAGCCACACTGGTTGGAAATACACATAGCTCCTTCTGGTAGATTGCTAATACATTTTGTTAAAATTTAATTTTGATGAATGGCAAGGACTCAATCCGAGAATGAGTAAGCCACCTATTGAAATAGAGGTCTTCCATTCATTCCCATTCTAGGCTGTTCTGTTAATGATGTTGAAAACTCTATATTGTTCGTATTCTCTTTAAGGTCAGGTCGTAATTTTCCTTGGGATGTGTAATTTTCATGTATAAAGCAACTTACAAACCCTTGAAAAAATTCCTTCATGCACATGCACCTGTTTTTAATCAATGCATCAAGCTTTCCTGGGGTTGAACTCAACTCTACGGTAACTAGTTCTACCTGGACATTTCCATGCTATTTTCCTAGCGATGTTACCAAATTGACAGATCATTCTTAATTTTCAAATATTGTAAGGAAGTTTTATTTAAAAAACAACAACACTCTTCCAACTATAGTCCAGGGGTGGGTTTCTACCGGTTCTGTCCACTTTTGTAGAACCAGTAGCTCTGAAGAGCAGCAGACATAGAAACGGTTCTATGTCTGCTGATGTTTTTGCCCACCCGTCCACCTGGGCTCTTATCTGATCTTTATTTCCTGATTTTTTTCAACTTCAGCTGCTGTACGAGGCACAGCTGCAGTTAAAAAAAGCAGGAAAAAAGGGCTTTTTGAAAGGCTGCTTCTCTGCATGCAGCATGCTGATGACGATTTACAGATGCGTGCCGACAGCGTGCAGGGAAGCCCATCGTAAATCACCAAACTTCGTAAATGACCGAACTGGTAGTTAACCCTGTCGGATCCCACCCCTGCTATAGTCTATAATGCTGGTATTCTTCCCTCAAAGTCTTCCATCTAATTTCAAGCAAATTATAAATTATTTATAAATTAATGCAACTCTTAATGCATTAAATCTCCAAAAGAATAGAAAGGAAAGTTTCTGCATGTTTTCCAATATCTTGTATCTTATCTATACATTCTGTTGCGTTAGCCACAACTAAACTAGTTCTTTGTGTTTTCCCAGATGTTGTTCCGCCATAATTCTCCTCCAACCAAGAGAAAGAAAGAATAGAATAACAGAGTTGGAAGGGTCCTTGGAGGTCTTCTAGTCCAACCCCCTGCCTAGGCAGGTAGCACTCTACCATTTCAGGCAAATGATTATCCAATCTCTCCTTAAAAACTTCCAGTGTTGGAGCATTTACAACTCCTGGAGGGAAGCTGTTCCACTGATTAATTGCTCCAACTGTCCGGAAATTCCTCCTTAGTTCTCGGTTGCTTCTCTCCTTGATAAGTTTCCATCCGTTGCTTCTTGTCTTGCCTTCAGGTGCTTTGGAGAATAGCCTGATTCCCTCTTTTTTGTGGCAGCCCCTGAGATATTGGAACACTGCTATCATGACACCCCTAATCCTTCTTTTCATCAAGATTACAGTCCTACTTCACTCTTGAGGTCATGGAGCTTCTTTGTTCCATCCCATCGTTCTTGTATTTCTTAAGCCTCACCCCGAGAGCAACCCTTCCACGATCAGAATTGGCATCTTGAAAACATCTCATCTTCACTCTTGCAAAATAGGTTGCCATGGAGAACTTGGCTAGTTCTCCCAATGTCTTCCACAGAGGGACAGCTGGTTGCAAAACATCAATTCAGCAAAAGGTAAAATGGCGAAGTGGCTCCACACCCTTCCTTAGATTCCAGGATGCTGGCCCGTCCCTATCCTGCCTGGACTTATATTTCTGTTTAGGAGTCAGGGAAAAGAACACACTTTCCAAATAAATCAGTGAACTGCGGCTCCCTATTGCTGATTTTCTAAAAGTGCTTATGGAAGCCTCAAGGCCCAGAGGCATTCTTGTAAATAAAGGTAATGCTAGAAGCTAACAATTTGCTTCACAGCAGGCTGGTTTCCGTTTCAATCATCCTCATTTCCCCCCCCCCCCCTCCCAAGCCACGGGTTTCAGGAGAGGGACAAACAGTCTTTATCAAAGGCCTGCACTCATCTCTTACAAATGGATTTTTGAATTAGCCTGAGAGTCACAGGTTGTCCGTGGGTCAAATCCAAAGCACTATTCTCTGCAATAAGCTATTATAACTCCAACTTTTTGATTTGCTAACACCCTGAAACCCATCAGGCATTCCATTGACCCACAGAAGGTCCATTGTTGTCATCGCCTGCCTTGTTTAGGTCCATCGCTGATGAGATTGAGATAGCCTGCTTGATGGTTAGCTGTTCCCTTCAATCCAGCAAAAAGAAAGTCAAGTGCCCAACAAGAGATATCTGACATTGGGGGTCTATGGGTCCTGCTAAGTTTCTCTTCTTTTCATCTGGATAGGTCTGTGGATAGAATAGAATAGAATAGAATAGAATAGAATAGAATAGAATAGAATAGAATAGAATAGAATAGAATAGAATAGAATAGAATAGAATAACAGGGTTGGGAGGGACCTTGGAGGTCTTCTAATCCAACCTCCTGCTTAGACAGGAAACCTTATGCTATATGGAATAGGAGCTTCATCATTTATGATGGGAGCTTCATCACTTGAGACTTTCAAGAAGAGATTGGACTGTCATTTGTCAGAAATGGTGTAGGGTTTCCTGCTTGGGCGGGAGATTGGACTAGATGGCTTAGAAGATCCCTTCCAGCTATGTTCATCTGATTTATTTCAGATAAATGGTTATCCAATGTCTTCTTAAAAACCTCCAGCATTTGAGCATTCACAACTTCTTAAGGAAAGCCGTTCCACTGATGAATTGTTCTGTCAGAAAATTTCTCCTTGGTTCTAGGCCGATTCTCTCCTTGATTAGTTTCCATCCATTACTTCTTATTCTGCTTTGGAGAATAGCTTGACTCACTCTTCTTTGTGGCAGCCCCTGAGATATTGAACCACTGCTATCATGTCTCCCCATATCCTTCTTTTCATTAGACTAGACATACCCAGTTCCTGCAACCGTTCTTCATATGTTTTAGCCTTCAGTCCCCTAATCCTCTTGGTTGCTCTTCTCTGCACTCTTTCTCAACATCTGTTTTACATTGGGGCCACCAGAGCTACAGTATCCCTAGTGTGGCCTTACCAAGGCCTTATAAAGTGGTATTAACACTTCACGTGATCTTGATTTTTTTCCCTCTGTTGATGCAGCCTAGGACTGTTAGGACGTTGGTGCTTATTTCTCTTGGAGGCTTCCAGGTGTCTGTTGAGGGGCAGTTTAAATCTCTGGAGATACAGAACAAGGTGGCAGCAAAGAGAAATCAAAGTTATTTATCACTCCGCTCAGTAAAACAGATGTGGATAGGCAAGCTGTTCCTTCCTGGGATTCCCTCCCACCCCTTCCATACAGCAATGTATGTTCTCGAATGCTGCTGGTGATTCCTGCAAATGTAATGTGTAAGAAAGGTCTAGCAGTGTGCTTTTTACCAGATGGGCGCCCATATGGTTCGCCTCTCTCCATGCATCCATTCTGCACATATGCCTGTTGGGTGGGTACATTTGCCTCCCTTTCGTTTGTAGGAGACCGTTGCGCTATTTAACAATATTAGGGGCTAATTTCATCTCTTGTTGCTTTTTGGAGTTGCCTGATTGAGCTCTGAACATTGCAGACTGTGCTTTTAGGAGCCTTCCTTCCAGATCCGCTTTGGTAAGAGTGGAATCGTATCCCAAAGACTTCAAGAGAGGCTTTTTCCAAGCTGCATCTGGTCACACAAAAGAGGGTTGAAAATTGAGGTGAAGACACAGCCTTTCCCAGAATTTAGCAATAGTACTTGGACTTACATACTGCTTCACAGTGCTTTACAGCCCTCTCTAAGAGGTTTACAGAGTCGGCATCTTGCCCCCAACAATCTGGGTCCTCATTTTACCCACCTTGGAAGGATGGAAGGCTGAGTCAATCTTGAGCTGGTCAGGATCGAACTGCTGCTGTGGGTAGAGTTAGCCTACATTCTAACCACTGGAAAAGAAAAGAAAGGAAAGGGAAGGGAAGGGAAGGGAAGGGAAGGGAAGGAAGGAAGGAAGGAAGGAAGGAAGGAAGGAAGGAAGGAAGGAAGGAAGGAAGGAAGGAAGGAAAGAAGGAAGGAAGGAAGGAAGGAAGGAAGGAAGGAAGGAAGGGAATAACAATAGCACTTAGACTTATATACTACTTCACAGTGCTTTCCAGCCCTCTCTAAGAGGTTTACAGAGTCGGCATCTTGCCCCCAACAATCTGGCTCCTCATTTTACCAATCTCGGAAGGACGGGAGGCTGAGTCAACCTTGAAACTGGTGAGATTCGAACTGCCAAATTGCAGGCAGTCGGCAGTCAGCAAAGGTAGCGTGCAGTACTGAACTCTTACCACTGTGCCGCTCTTCATTTAGTGTGCTCATTTGCTTATTTATATTTACCCTGCTTTTAGCAGTGTTCCAATATGTGAAGGGCTGCCACAGAGAAGAGGGGGTCAACCTATTTTTCAAAGCACCTGAAGGCCAGACAAGGAATAATGGATGGAAACTGAACAAGGAGAAATTCAGCCTGGAAATAAGGAGAAATTTTCTGACAGAGAGAACAATCAACCAATGGAACAGAAGTTGCCTTCAGAAGTTGTGGAAGCTTCATCATTGGAGGCTTTCAAGAAGAGATTGGACTGCCATCTCTCAGAAATGTGCAGGGGAGTTGGATTAGATGACCTACAAGTTCTCTTCCAACTCTGTTATTCTGTTAAATGTATCTCACAAACCTTCTTTCTCCTATTTTCAGCACATCAATAAATCTATGTGGTGAATTGGGCTGAGAAAGATTTTGGCCGAAAGTCACTCAGCTGACTTTCATGACTTAAGTCAGGATTTGAACTCATAGTCTCTTACTTTCTAGCCTGATGCTTTAACCATTAGACCAAACCTATGCAACAGTGACAATATTAATAACAACAAAAAGTAAATAACAATGCAGGTCAGTCAGGAATGGCAATCCTATAGTATGTATGTATTATATATTTATTTCAATTTTTTTATACTGCCCGACTTCCAGTGACTCTGGGCAATTGTAAAAATTATACACTTATTATTTTTCATTTTTAATGTTGCTGTTTTTGTACTAAATAAATTCAATTTAAAAAAAAAATGAAAATGTAATAATGAAACATAAGCATCTTTTGGTGAAATCTTCCAGACTTATCCAGACGGACTCTTAGCTCCAGAGAGTTTCTACTCATGAGTAATTAAGTACAGAAAAGCTCTTTGCAAAATTATGATCATATGATCCCATATGAATATTTTGGCCTACGGTTTTTTTTTTTTTTTTGGTCCCCAGTTTTGGTCACCACATTGCAAAAAAAGATGTTGAGACTTTGGAAAAAGTGGAGAGAAATGCAACTGATTAGGGACCTGGAGACTAAAACATATGAAGAAAAAATTGCAGGAATTGGATATATCTAGTCTGGTGAAAAGAAGGACTAGGGGTGGCATAGTAGCAACATTGCAGTATTTGAGGAGCTGCCACAAAGAAGAGGCAGTCAACTTATTTTTCAAAGCACATAGTAGGCAAGACAAGAAGCAATAGATGGAAACTAAACAAGGAGAGAGGCAATCTAGAACTAAGGAGAAATTTCCTGACAGTTAGAACAATTGATCAGTGGAATGATTTGCCTTCAGAAGTTTTGGATTCTTCAACACTGGAGGTTTTTAAGAAGAGACTCGATAACCACTCTTGAGCAGGGGGTTGGGCTAGAAGAGTTCCAAAGTCCCTTTCAGTTCTACTCTGATTGTTTGAATAACCCATATGTGCACCTATGATATGGATAAGGCATTCCAGTCCACCCACAATCATTGAGCCTATCGGTGTCCATCTAAGTATATTTAATGAGTAAACACTAACTTTTACTTTAGATGCATGCCTTTTCACACATTCATATTTGAGCATTTGGATGCATATAACGTGCCAGATTTTTTTTTAAAAAAATTGCAACTTTGGCAAAGTGTAAAATATAGTTGAAAATTAAATTTGATTCTGCACAGCATTTGAAGAAATATGAATCAGGACACTTTATCAAGGGATTTACATTGATTAAATGCCTCAAGGGTCTTCAGGTTTCCAACAAGTAGAGCAATAGTATGCATAATTTGGGGAAAAAAAGTTTTCCTTGGCTTCAACAGAAGCTGAATCGGTTAGGAGAATATGGTTTATCTGTCAGTGTTCCAAGTAATGCACCCATTGCAAGCAGAACTCCAAGGCAGGCAGGTTCTTCAAAGAACAATTTTATTGGACACATCATATTGGCACAACTGTTGAAAACCATCTCTGAAGTTCCCACAGTTTTCATCTAATTAAAAAATGAAAGTTCCCCCTTTTTCCCCAAGTCATCAGTCATATTGTCCAATGGAGGTGCTGGCTGGTTGCTTGGTTACTCTCCTCCTCCTCTCTCAGGCACCTTATTGGAATGACCTTGATTCCCACAGGAAACTTTTTTGCTTTGACTACCTCTCTATTTATCTTTCCCCCTCCCTGTCTCCTCTCCTGCCTTGTGACAACCCTGAAGCCTCCAAGATGGCCTCAGCCAGGTTCGCTTGAGGGATGACATTATCAGGAATGGATTTCAGAGTTTTCTGAAGTTATGGAAGTGTAGAGTTGCCATAAAGGGATCTATGGTGGTCCAAAAGCTCACCCTGATGCTATTTACATTTCTATTATCCATGATCATTAGCCATGTTCATCCTGCAATTTCCAAATTTGTGCTTCCCAGCTTGATTCGCCCCACGGCATAACGTAAAACAATCCGCAGAGTGAAAGGGTGGAAAATATAGATTTGGAGTCTTTCAAATCTCCTTTTGTGCCCTTTCCTTTGCCTTGTCTGAGCAGCCATTGATACTCAGTTAAAAATAAACTCCATGTAAAACCATGTATTCTGCAATTGAATGGCACTCTGATTTAGATTCCGAGCCATAGAGCTTCTGAGAGAATTAATATTTTTCTAAGCATAGCGGTTCTAATTATGCCGCACGCTAAAATGGCTGCCAGAGGCAAATACAGATGGAAGTGAAGAAGAAGAACGGGTGGAAAGTTGCCACAAAGATTCATCTTTCTTCTAAAGGAGTTAAATGTAGATATTTTAAAAATCAAGAAACACGCAGACTTTTTTTTTTAAAAAAAGGGAATATGATGAATGTAACCCACGCGAGAAAACAGTTCGTGCAGTAGGGAAAAAAAATATGTTTTTCACATCTAGAAGAATTAGAATTCTTTTATTGACCAAATGTGATTGGAAGTAATGTTAACCCTAAAGTTTGATAGGATCACAGTCCTTTTTTGTAGACCTGTACAAATTAGACTCTACAATTGTTTGGCGATTGCAGCCAGGTATTTGATGGGATACAACACATTACGTGCCTTGTGAGGTTAGTGAGGTAATTCGTCTGTAACTACAAGTAATGGGGCAGGACTACAAATACAGTGTCCAAGGGCTGCTTTTTCAAAAGGCAACGGGACTTTCTTGATTTTTCCCTCCCTTGAAAACAAAGAACGGAAGAAGCTTCTTGGATGAGAAGCGAAACCTTTTCAAGGTAAAAAACAAGAAAACCCAGTTGCCTTTTGGGATAACCATGGACCTAGGTGGTTTGAGAATCTCCATACAAACAAAATAATGGGATTTTCAAATAACAAAGGTCATTATTTCTTCTAGCAATAAGAAGTATCTTGAAAATTTTGCTGTTGTTGTTTTTCCAAAGCTTTGCTCATTTTCCAGTATCCTTTTTCCAACTTATCAGCCTTCCTTGATCTTCTAAATGTTTTAGTCAGAGTTGAAAGGGACCTTGTAGGCCATCTAGTCCAACCCTCCACCCAAGCAGGAGACCCTACATCATTTTTGTTGCTTTGTAACTCAGTTTTGTAGCTTGAACTGACAGTTTTAGTTCCCCTGGGCAAGTATATAGGTATCCTTGACTTCTCCCCATTCTTCAAAGTTACGATGATGCTAAAAAAAGAGTGATTTGTGTGGTACAGCAGATTGCCGTGCCTCAGCCCCAGTTTCACTCACCGGGGCTGCAGCAGAAGGTAAAGTTTTAAGAGCTGAAAAAGCTGGTTTTCAATCATTGCGCTGGTTGAATCCCATCCCTGTACTCTTGTTGTGCCAGGAATTGGTTCATCCTCTCCTGAGCTGACATCTAGTGAGGTTCAGGGGAGTCATCACAGTTAGAGGCTTTTAGCTTGATCCCTAAAATTCTCCTTCAGGACTCACATTTAAGTTTACCCTCTACCTTAGAAGCCAGGAGTTGCATTTCAGTTAGTCACTGACTCTTGGCCCATCTCATCTCACATGGATGTCTGTAATGAGAATAAAATCACCTGTGGTAGCCTTCTTAAAACCGTGTTTATATATATATTTATTTATTTGATTTGTCAATCGCTTGCAAGATTATAGGTATAAGTAAAAACATAGTTATGAATACATTGATACATATAAGAAAGAAAAAAGAAACAATAGGACAGGGACGGTAGGCACGTTGGTGCGCTTATGCATGCCCCTTACAGACCTCTTAGGAAAGGGGTGAGGTCAATAGTAGACAGTCTAAGTTTAAAGTTTTTGGGATTTGGGGAAGAAACCACAGAGTCAGGTAGAATATTCCAGACATTGACCACTCTGTGGCTGAAGTCGTATTTCCTGCAATCAAGTTTGGTGCGGTTAATCTTGAGTTTGTATCTATTGTGTGCTCTTGTGTTGTTATGGTTGAAGCTGAAGTATTCATTGAAGTTGCATGATCCTGCAGTTTCCCTCACCTTAGTTTTGCAGTAGGTACCTGTTCCTACCTCAGAACAATTTAGAATTCTGATTCCGCCGGGCTGTCCTTTCAACAAAACTCAGCCACAGAAACATTAAGAGATAACCTGTCGGTCTGCAGAGTTTTTGAAAGTGACATTAACTTGCCTTCTGGAGCATCTGTTGTGCTCCTTTAGCTTTTCCACTGTTCTGTGGACCTCCAGCTGCATGGCTACCACCTGCGATGGAAAAGGTCCCTCCTGATCCTCAAGCACTTCCTTTTGCCGGTAGCAGCTTTGCAGTAACACCGAGCTAATTGGATTCTTTCTTCTCCTGCTGCGTTGCAAGCCAGGAGGAGATAGGGCCAGGAAGTGATGGATGAGAAAATAAAAAGGCAACCCTTAGCTGAAAAGGATTTTAATTGGAGTGGTTGACTCATCTTTGACTAATTGTATGTAAACAGGGACTGAAGGGTGCACTCCAAACTGGGATCAAGGCCACTTGAGGAAAAGAATGGTCTCATTAAGCAAGGAAGGTCTGATACCAAGAGAAGACAATATTTGAAACTCAGGGTTGAACTGTGGGGGTGGGGTTCCTTGGTGCTCTCTGGGTTTGGTGGTTTTCCTTCAGGTGTTTCATTACCAAACTAGGTAACATCATCAGTACTAGAAGGGAGTGGGGTTTATGAGGAGGAGGAGGAGGAGGAGGAGGAGGAGGAGGAGGAGGAGGAGGAGGAGGACCATGAGATCCTTGGTGCTCTCTGAGTTTGGTGGTTTTCTTGCAGGAGTTTCATTATCAAACTAGGTAGCATCATCAGTACTAGAAGGGAGTGGGGTTTATGGGGAGGAGGAGGAGGAGGAGGAGGAGGAGGAGGAGGAGGAGGAGGAGGAGGAGGAGGAGGAGGAGGATGACCATGAGATCCTTGGTGCTCTCTGAGTTTGGTGGTTTTCCTTCAGGTGTTTCATTATCAGACTAGGTAACATCATCAGTACTAGAAGGGAGTGAGGTTTATGAGGAGGAGGAGGAGGAGGAGGAGGAGGAGGAGGAGGACCATGAGATCCTTGGTGCTCTCTGAGTTTGGTGGTTTTCTTGCAGGAGTTTCATTATCAAACTAGGTAACATCATCAGTACTAGAAGGGAGTGGGGTTTATGGGGAGGAGGAGGAGGAGGAGGAGGAGGATGACCATGAGATCCTTGGTGCTCTCTGAGTTTGGTGGTTTTCCTTCAGGTGTTTCATTACCAAACTAGGTAACATCATCAGTACTAGAAGGGAGTGGGGTTTATGAGGAGGAGGAGGAGGAGGAGGAGGAGGACCATGAGATCCTTGGTGCTCTCTGAGTTTGGTGGTTTTCTTGCAGGTGTTTCATTATCAAACTAGGTAACATCATCAGTACTAGAAGGGAGTGGGGTTTATGAGGAGGAGGAGGAGGAGGAGGAGGAGGAGGAGGAGGACCATGAGATCCTTGGTGCTCTCTGAGTTTGGTGGTTTTCTTGCAGGAGTTTCATTATCAAACTAGGTAACATCATCAGTACTAGAAGGGAGTGAGGTTTATGGGGAGGAGGAAGAGGAGGAGGAGGAGGATGACCATGAGATCCTTGGTGCTCTCTGAGTTTGGTGGTTTTCCTTCAGGTGTTTCATTACCAAACTAGGTAACATCATCCGTAACTAGAAGGGAGGGGTGGGTGTATGAGGAGGAGGAGGAGGAGGAGGAGGAGGAGGACCATGAGATACCTTGGTGGCTCTCTGAGTTTGGTGGTTTCTTGCAGGTGTGTCATTATAAACTAGGTAACATCAGCAGTACTAGAAGGGAGTGGGGTTTAGTGAAGGAGGAGGGAGGAGGAGGAGGAGGACGAGGAAGGAGGAGGAAGGAGGGAGTACCCATGAGATCCTTGGTGCGCTCTGAGTTGGTGGTTTCTTCGCAGGTGTTTCATTATCAGACGAGGGAACATCATTCAGTTAACTAGAAAGGGAGTGGGGGTTATGGGGAGGAGGAGGAGGAGGAGAGGAGGAGGAGGCAGGAGGAGGGAGGACCATGAGATTCCTTGGTGCTCGCTAGTTTGGTGGTTTTTCTTGCAGGAGTTTCATTATCACTAGGTAACATCATCAGTACTAAAGGAGTAGGGTTTATGAGGAGGAGGAGGAGGAGGAGGGGAGAGGAGGAGGATGAGGAGGAGGAGGAGGAGGAAGGAGGAGGACCATGAGATCCTTGGTGCTGCTCTGATTTGGTGGTTTTCTTGCAGGAGTCTTTCATTAATCAAAACTACCTATCAAATCAGGTACTAAAGGATGGGGTTTCATGAGGAGGAGGAGGAGGAGTGAGTGAGGAGAGGAGGGGCGCTACCATGCGATCCTTGGTGCTCTCTGAGTTTGGGTTTTTCTTGCAGGAGTTTCATTATTGAGTAGCATCATCAGTACTAGAAGGGAGTGGGTTTTATGAGGGAGGAGGATGATGAGGACCAGATTAACATCGCGATCCTTGAGGGCCTCTCTAGTCTGGTGGTGGTCCCAACCGTTTTCCGTGCCGTGCAGGGTTTTCATATCCGAACTAGGTTATCATCCATCAGTGAACTAGACGGAGTTTATGTGGGGATTATTAATTGATGGAGGGGAGAGGAGAGGAGGAGATGAGGAGCTGGAGAGGAAGGAGCCTGAGACCGTGTGTCATCCTTAGTTGGTGGTTCGTCTTTGCAAGTCGGTCTCAATTAATCAAAACTACGTACCTCAAATCCATTACTAGGAGTGGAGTGAGTAATCTGGCGGAAGGAGGAGAGGAGAGGAGAGGGGATGTAGGAGTAAGGATGAGTTATGACCCTAATCCCTGTGTCTCATCTGAGTTTTTGGGTTTTTCTGGCGTAGTTCAATTCGCATGGTACAATCATCGTACTAAGAAGGGAAGTGGGGGTTTAGGGAAGTAGTATGATCGATGCAGAGACGAGTGGATACCGAGAGGAGGCATTAGAGTTAGAGCAACAGGAGACCAGAACCTTGGTGCCCTCGGTGCGAGTTTTGGTGGTTTCTTAGCCGGAGTTTTCCAGTATCCAAACTAGATGCTCCTCAGTGAATAAGGGATGAGGGTTAGGTCACATAAAAAGGGATGGAGCGAGGAGAGAGAGTAGGGGAAGGAGTATGAGGAAGGAAGGAGGTACCAGATCCTTGGTCTCCGGTTTGTTGTTTTCCTCCCTCTTGCAGGTGTTCATTAGAATCAGACTAGGTACATCATCAGTAGTACTAGACGGGAGTTGGGTTTTGCTGTGGAGGAGCTGAGGCAGGGGGCGGGTAGGAGTAAGGGAGTCGGGGGAGAAGGAGGGTAGGACCATGACCAGGAGATCCGTGGTGCTCTCTGATTGGTGTTTTTCCTCGTGCAGGTGTTTCATTACGACTAGTACTCAAACTAGAAGGGAGTTAGAGAGAGGATGAGGAGGAGGAGGATGACCTGCTATCCTTGGTGCTCTCTGGAGTTTTGTCAGTTTTCATTGCAGGAGTTTCATTATCCAACGAGGTACATCATCAGTACTAGAAGGGATACTATAAGGGTAGGAGGGGTTTAGTTTTTGGTGGTTTTCTTGCAGGGTTTCATTATCAAACTAGGTAGAGTACTATAAGGGAGTGGGGTTTTATGAGGAGGGGGATGAGGGGAGGGGACGGTGAGGAAGGAGAGGAGAGGGAGGAGAGGAGGAGGAGAGAGACCCGAATCCTTGGGCTCTCTGGAGGGGTGGGTTTTGCGTCTTGCGTGCAGGTTTGTTTCTTTAAATTCCAAACTAGGCACCATCTCAGGTAACTACTGAAAACGAAAGGGAGGGGGTGTGTATGGGGCATGGAGGCGGAAGGGAGGGAGAAGGTGACCATTAGATTCCTTGTTGCTCTCGGATTTTGGGTGTTTTCCCCTCTGCAGAGTTTTCCTCATTATCAACCTAGGATAAATCATCATCCTAGAAGTGAAGGTTGTTATTTATGAGGGAGAGCGATGAGTGGAGGAAGAGGAGCGATGGAGGCGGAGACTGGACGGCCATGAGTTCCATGTGCCTCTCTTTGCGTTGGTGGTTTCCTTCTTTTTTCCCCCTCCTCCTTAGTCCCCCTCTTGCGGTACCATCATCATTACTATAGGAGTTGGGTTTATGAGGTGAGGAGGAGAAGGGAGATGATGACCACGAGACCTTGGTGCTCTCTGAGTTGGGGTGGTTTTCTTGCAGTGTCATTATCAATACTAGGAACCTCCATACATAAGAGAGGGCGTGGGGTGTTATGGCGATGCTGGCGCGGATCGGATGCATGGATATCCCTGTGCTCCTGAGGTGTGGTTTTGCTTGCAGGTGTTTTTCCATCTAGCCATCAACTCAATAGTACCTCAGCACAGTACAGGGAGTGGGTGTGAGGGAAGTTTGGTGGTGTTAAGTAACTAGCGAAGGAGAGGAGGAGGATGATGAGGATGGACCATGAGATTAACGCAGGAGAGCATCATTCGCTTTAACATCATCAGTGGAAGGGGTGGGGGGTTATGAGCCTTCTGGTGTGTGTGTTTTCTGCATGTGTTTATTATCAGACCTAGTAGCACACAGTATAAAGGAGTGGGTGTAATGATTAATTATCAACTAGAGGAGGAGTATCAGTACTAGAAGCCGGAGGAGGAGAGGAGGAGGAGGAGGAGGAGGAGGAGGCAGAGAGAGAAGAGGAGGACCTGAGCCTTGGGCTCTTCATCGAGACTAGAAGGGAGCGGGGTTATAGAGGAGGAGGAGGGGAGGAGGATGGACCATGAGACCTTGGTGCGCCGCTCTCGGTAGTTTGTTGGTGTTCCCTGTTTCATATCGACCGGGTTGTGTATAGAAGGGAGTGGGGTTTAGGGGGGAGGAGGAAGGAGGAGAGGGGGAGGGGAGGAGGAGAAGGGGATGACCATGAGACCTTGGTTGCTCTCTGAGTCTAATTATCGAGTTCAAAAAACCCCAAGCCCATCAGTTACTAGAAGAGGTGGTTTAGGAGATTAAGAGGAGGAGGGAGAGGATATGACCATGATCCCTTGGTGCTCTATGAGTTTTGTGTTTTTTCTTGCAGTAGTTGTGTGGTCATTTATCGACCGAGTTACATCATCAATTACTAGAAGGGGAATGTAGTTTATGTGAGGAGAGAAGGAGAGAGGATAGAGGAGGGGATGAGGACCATGTATCCTTGTTGCCTCTCATGGTTGGTAGGTTTTCTTCTTGCCGGATTGGCACCATCATCAGGGACTGATAAGGGATTGGGGTTTCTTCCTGGAACAGATGACCTCTCATATAGACTGTAGTGTGGGTTTGTATGAGCTGCGGGAGGAGTAGAGGACTTAGGCTGCCCATGATATCGGTTGGTTCTCCTCGTGATGGTGGTTTCCTTCCCGCTGGTGTCATTATTCCGAACTAAGGTCGCACAGCAGTCACTTAGAGAAGTGATGCGTTTCTTGAGGAGGGAAGAGGGAGGAGATGACCACTAAGCTCCTTGTGGCTCCTGATGGGTGGGGTGTTCGTGCACCGGCAATGTCCTTCTCAAACTAGTACATCACATACTAAGGGAGTGGGTTATGAGGGAGAGGAGTCAGGAGAGGAGGAGGGAGGAGGATGAAGGAGATGACCTGAGTCCTTGGTGCCTCCCCCCACCAGCCATGATGTTGGTGGGTTTTGCTGCCGGGAGTCCAATTTCAATAGTAACATCAGCAGTATCGAATAGTGTTGTGGGTTATGAGGAGGCGGATGATGAGGAGGAGGGGCGAGGAGAGCGGAGGAGACGGACATGAGATCCGTGGTGCTCTCTCGATTTGTGGGTTCCCTTGCGAGGTAGATTCTCCCACAATTAAAAAAAACCAACCTCGAATTTACTAGAAGGAGTGGGGTTTTTGCGGAGGATGAGGAGGAGGATGAGGATGACCATCAATCATTAAACAGGGGATTAGAAGGTTTAGCTTTGTTATGGAGGGGGAGAGGAGGGGGGAGTAGATGAGGAGAAGAGGATGACATGAGTCCTCTGTGCTATCTGAGTTTGTTGGGTTTGCTCAGGAGTTTCAATTCTCTAGACTAGTAACATTCAGTACTAGAAGGGAGTGGGGTTATGAGATGATTAGCGAGGGAGGAGGAGGAGGGATGACCGGGGGGGGGGGAGATTCCTTGGTGCTCTCTGAGTTTGGTGGTTTATCTTGCAGAGGAGGTTCATTATCAAATAGGTAAACATCATCCAGTACTAGAAGGGAGTGGGGTTTATGAGGAGGAGGAGGAGGAGGGAGGAGGAGGCGAGAGGAGGCGAGGAGGCGAGGAGGGAGGAGAAGGAGGAGGGACCATGAGATCTTGGTGCTCTCTGAGTTTGGTGGTTTTCTTGCAGGTGTTTCATTACAGACTAGGTCGCATCATCGTACTAGACGGGAGTGGGGTTTATGAGGAGGAGGAGGAGGAGGAGGAGGAGGAGGAGGAGGAGAAGGAGGAGGACCATGAGATCCTTGGTGCTCTCTGAGTTTGGTGGTTTTCTTGCAGGAGTTTCATTATCAAACTAGGTAACATCAATCATTACTAGAAGGAGGTGGGGTTATGAGGAGGAGGAGGAGGAGGAGGAGGAGGAGGAGGAGGAGAAGGAGGAGGACCATGAGATCCTTGGTGCTCTCTGAGTTTGGTGGTTTTCTTGCAGGTGTTTCATTATCAGACTAGGTAGCATCATCAGTACTAGAAGGGAGTGGGGTTGAGGAGGAGGAGGAGGAGGAGGGAGGAGGAGGAGGAGGAAGGAGGAGGACCATGAGATCCTTGGTGCTCTCTGAGTTTGGTGGTTTTTCTTGCAGGAGTTTCATTATCAACTAGGTAGCATCATCAGTACTAGAAGGGAGTGGGGTTTATGAGGAGGAGGAGGAGGAGGAGGAGGGGAGGAGGAGGAGGAGAAGGAGGAGGACCATGAGATCCTTGGTGCTCTCTGAGTTTGGTGGTTTTCTTGCAGGAGTTTCATATCAAACTAGGTCACATCATCAGTACTAGAAGGGAGTGGGGTTTATGAGGAGGAGGAGGAGGAGGAGGAGAGGAGAGGAGGAGGAGAGGAGGAGGAGAAGGAGGAGGACCATGAGATCCTTGGTGCTCTCTGAGTTTGGTGGTTTTCTTGCAGGTGTTTCATTATCAGACTAGGTAGCATCATCAGTACTAGAAGGGAGTGGGGTTTATGAGGAGGCGGAGGAGGAGGAGGAGGAGGAGGAGGAGGAGGAAGGAGGAGGACATGAGACCTTGGTGCTCTGAGTTTGGTGGTATTCTTGCAGGAGTTTTATTATCAAACTAGGTAAACATCTCAGTACTAGAAGGAGTGGGTTTATGAGGAGGAGGCGGAGGAGGAAGGAGGAGGCGGAGGAGAGGAGGAGGAGGGTGGTAAGGGGAGGACCATGAGCTCCTGGTGCTCTTGATAGTTTGGTGGTTTTCTTGCAGGTGTTTCATTTCAGACTAGGTAGCATCATCCAGTACTAGAAGGGAGTGGGGTTTATGAGGAAGGAGGAGGAGGAGGAGGAGGAGAGGAGGAGGAGGAGGAGGAGGGAAGGGGAGAGACCATGAGAGCCTTGGTGCTCTCTGGTTTGGTTGGTGTCTTGCAGGTGTTTCATATCAGCGACTAGGTAGATCATCATACTAGAAAGGGAGTGGGTTATGAGGAGGAGGAGGAGGAGGAGGAGGAGGAGGATTGAGCCATGAGATCCTTGGTGCTCTCTGAGTTTGTGGTTTTATTGCAGGAGTTTTAATTATCAAAACGAGGTAGCTCATCCGTATTGAAGGGAGGGGGTATATGAGGAGGAGGAGGAGGAGGAGGAGAGGAGGAGGCGGAGGAGAAGGAGGAGCCATGAGTCTTGTGCCTCTGAGTTGTGTTTTCGCAGGAGTTTCCTTATCAGAATAGGTAGCATATCAGTAATAGAAGGGAGGGGGGTTTATGAGGGGAGGAGGCGGAGGAGGAGGAGGAGGAGGCGACGGCGGAGGACCATGAGCTCCTGGTGCTCTCTGAGTTGGTGGTTTACTTGCAGGAGTTTCATGTATCAGCCTAGGTAGCCCTCCTCCCGTACTAGCCGGAGTGGTTTTGCGGAGGAGGGAGAGGAGGCGGCGGAGGCGGAGGAGGGGAGGAGGGGCTCCCTGCGATCCTTGGTGCTCTCTGAGTTGGGTGTTTTTGCCGGGGTTTCCTTATCAGACTAGGTAACATCCTCAGTACTAGAAGGGAGTAGGGTTATGCGGGGCGGAGGAGGAGGAGGACGGAGGCGAGGCGGCGAGCCGGCGGAGGCCATAGCTCTTGGTGCTCTCTGAGTTGGTGGTTTTCTGCCGGAGTTTCATTCTCAAACTCGGTCCATCCTTCAGTCCCCGCAGGGAGTGGGGTTTCTGAGGAGGAGAGCGGCGGCGGCGGCGGCGGAGGAGGAGGAGGTAGAGAAGGCGGAGGAGGCGGCGCGGAGGCGGAGGCGGCGGCGGCGGCGGAGGCGGCCTATGCGGTCCTTGGTGTCTTGAGTTTGGTGGTTTTCTTGCAGTGTTTCATTCTCACACGAGGTAACACATCAGTACGAGAAGGAGGGGGGTTTATGAGGCGGAGGAGGAGGAGGCGGAGGGGATGACCATGAGACGTGGTTGCTCTCGAGTTTGGTGGTTTTCTGCCGCGTTTCATTATCAAACTAGGTAACATCATCAGTACGTAGACGGAGTGGGGTTTATGAGGAGGAGGAGGAGGAGGAGGAGGATGACATCGAGATCCTTGGTGTGTCTCGAGTTGCGCGTGGTTTTCTTGCAGGAGTGTCATTATCAAACTAGGTAACACATCAGTACTGAAGGGAGTGGGGTTTATGGGAGGAGGGGAGGAGGAGGAGGATGACCAGAGACTTGGTGCTCTTCTGAGTTTGGTGGTTGTTCTGAGGGTTTCCATTATCCCACTAGGTAACCTCATCAGTACTAGAGGGGTGGGTTTATGGGAGGAGGAGGCGGAGGAGGAGGAGGAGGAGGAGGAGGGGAGGCGGAGAAGGGGAGGAGGGGAGGAGGAGGAGGGGAGGGAGGAGGATATGAGGTCTGGTGCTCTCTGAGTTGGGGTTTTTCTGCAGGAGTTCATTATCAGATAGGTAGCATCTCAGTACTAGAAGGGAGTGGGTTATGGAGGAGGAGGAGGGGAGGCGGGGAGGATGACCATGAGGTCCTTGGTGCTCTCGGAGTTGGTGGTTTTCTTGCAGGAGTTCATTATCAGACTAGTCGAGCATATCGTACTAGAAGGGAGTGGGGGTTTATGACGGAGAGGGAGGAGGATGGAGGAGGAGGATGACCATGAGATCATTTGGTGCTCTCTGAGTTTGGTGGTTTTCTTTGCAGGAGTTTCATTATCAGACTTAGGTAGCATCATCAGTACTAGAAGGGAGTGGGGTTTTATGAGGAGGAGGAGGAGGCGGAGGGAGGAGGAGGAGGAGGGAGAGGAGGAGGGACTATGAGGTCCTTGGTGCTCTCTGAGTTTGGTGGTTTTCTTTGCAGAGTTTCATTATCAGACTAGGTAGCATCATCAGTACTAGAAGGGAGTAGTGGGGTTTATGGGAGGAGGAGGAGGAGGAGGAAGGAGGATGGACCATGAGATCCTTGGTGCTTCTCTGAGTTTGGTTGGTTTCTTGGCAGGCGTTCCTTATCAGACTAGGCTACGCATCATCCTAGTACTAGCAGGGAGTGGGGTTATGAGGAGGAGGAGAGAGGAGGAGGAGGAGAGGGAGGAGGGATGGAGGAGGATCTATGAGGTCCTTGGTGCTCTCTGAGTTTGGTGGTTTTCTTGCAGGAGTTTCATTATCAGACTAGGTAGCATCATCAGTACTAGAAGGGAGTGGGGTTTATGGGGAGGAGGAGGAGGAGAGGAGGAGGGAGGAGTGACCAGTGAGTATCATTGGTGCTCTCTGAGTTTGGTGGTTTCTTGAAGGAGTTTCATTATCAGACTAGGTAGCATCATCAGTACTAGAGGGAGTGGGGTTATGAGGAGGAGAGGAGGAGGAGGAGGAGGAGGAGGCAGGGAGGACCATGAGATCCTTGGTGCTCTCTGAGTTTGGTGGTTTTCTTGCAGGAGTTTCATTATCAAATAGGTAGCATCATCAGTACTAGAAGGGAGTGGGGGTTTATGAGGAGGAGGGGAGGGAGGAGGAGGAGGAGGAGGAGGAGGAGAAGGAAAGGAGGAGGACCATGAGATCCTTGGTGCTCTCTGAGTTTGGTGGTTTCTGCAGGAGTTCATTATCAAACTAGGTAACATATCAGTACTAGAAGGGAGTGGGGTTTATGAGGAGGAGGGAGGAGGAGGAGGAGGAGGAGGAGGAGGAGGAGGAGAAGGAGGAGGACCATGAGATCCTTGGTGCTCTCTGAGTTGGTGGTTTTCTTGCAGGAGTTTCATTATCAAACTAGGTAACATCATCAGTACTAGAAGGGAGTGGGGTTTATGAGGAGGAGGAGGAGGGAGGAGGAGGAGGAGGAGGAGGAGGAGGAGGAAGGAGGAGGGACCATGAGATCCTTGGTGCTCTCTGAGTTTGGTGGTTTTCTTGCAGGAGTTTCATTATCAAACTAGGTAACATCATCAGTACTAGAAGGGAGTAGGGTTTATGAGGAGGAGGAGGAGGAGGAGGAGGAGGAGGAGGAGGAGGAGGAGGACTATGAGGTCCTTGGTGCTCTCTGAGTTTGGTGGTTTTCCTGCAGGTGTTTCATTATCAGACTAGGTAGCATCATCAGTACTAGAAGGGAGTGGGGTTTATGGGGAGGAGGAGGAGGAGGAGGAGGAGGAGGAGGAGGAGGAGAAGGAGGAGGAGGAGGAGGAGGAGGAGGAGGAGGAGGAGGAGGAGGAGGAGGACTATGAGGTCCTTGGTGCTCTCTGAGTTTGGTGGTTTTCTTGCAGGAGTTTCATTACCAAACTAGGTAACATCATCAGTACTAGAAGGGAGTAGGGTTTATGAGGAGGAGGAGGAGGAGGAGGAGGAGGAGGAGGAGGACTATGAGGTCCTTGGTGCTCTCTGAGTTTGGTGGCTTTCTTGCAGATGTTTCATTACCAAACTAGGTAACATCATCAGTGCTTCAAAGGTGCTTTTTCAAAAGACTTTTTTTTTTTTTAGGAAAAATATATTTCGCTTTTCATCTAAGAAGCTTCATCAGTTGTAATGGTGGGGGTGGGGGTGGAAGGTACCTATCCTTTCATCTCCCCATCATCATAACTGATGAAGCTTCTTGGATGAGAAGCGAAACATCCTTTTCTTCCTCAAAAAAAAAAACAAAAAAACCATCAAAAACAGTCTGGTTGCCTTTTTTAAAAAAAGCACCTTCTATGTTTTGTTTGCGAATCTGAATTGGAAACAAGAGGAAAAGTATGTTGTGTCTGCAACGTGAACATTGTGGAGAATATCACACCTCAGGGAAAAAAGGCGTTTGGCAAGTTTCATTTGACCTGGCATGCACAAAAGCAGGGGACTGGAAATTATTTATCAGGCTCGCTACTTAATTATATCTACCCCTAATGTTATTATTCAATATTTCCTAATGTGCAATCAAGAACATTGGTTATATAAATTGACTAGAAGGTTTTAATCAAACGAGAAGATGGCTCAGAATAATTAAGTAGCAGATTTATTTAATAAAATGTGTTTTAAAATAGGAATGCTAGCTACAGATGGCAAGAAGGCTTGTGAATGGGGATGTTATTCCTTTTCTCTCATCGCCAACAAACACTTTGATAATACTAGACAAAACTGTTTTTTCTTGGGTCAGTCTTCTGAACTGACCATCATATTTATGCACTAATTAAAAGAGACTAATTTACATTTACAAAAAAAATCATCTTTCTTTCTTTCTTTCTTTCTTTCTTTCTTTCTTTCTTTCTTTCTTTCTTTCTTTCTTTCTCTCTCTCTCTCTTTCTTCTTCTTCTTCTTCTTCTTCTTTTTCTTCTTCTTCTTCTTCTTCTTCTTCTTCTTCTTCTTCTTCTTCTTCTTCTTCTTCTTCTTCTTCTTCTTCTTCTCTCTCTTTCTGTCTCTCTTTCTCTCTGTCTCTCTCTTTCGTGCTCTCTCTCTCTCAGCCTCTCGGCATCTTGGCCTCTGTCTCTCTCTCTGTGTGTGTGTGTGTATCTGTCTCAGTTTCTATCTGTCTGTCTCTCTCTCTCTATTTATATCTACCTATCTATCTATCTATCTATCTATCTATCTATCTATCTATCTATCTATCTATCTATCTATCTATCTATCTATCTTTGTCCCACTTAGTTGCAAGATCTGCTTCTTCTGGCCTTGTCTAATTCATGTAGCAAATGATGTGTGATGCTCATCATTTCACACCTTTGCAAATATCCATGCTGGCTTTCATTTTGAAAAAAAACAACAACATTAAATAAAAAAAGGTGCTACAGTCACCTGAATTACTGTTGCAGCTTTAATTTTCAAACATATCCCGTACACATTTTGCTCATACGTAAATGTATAATTTCTTTCAAAACTCATTCGGAAGCATCTGTTATTACATTTGAAATATTTCAAGGTGCACCATTACATTCAAAACAGTGTGAGGCTCAGGGGCAGTTACATTTCAATTATTATATTGGTTGGTTTGAGAATTGCTAATCTAGTCACACCATACAGGAATGCCCCAGAGGAGAAAGTCTTAAACATCTTTAGCTATAACACATGGATGCGTCACCTTAAAAAAATATTTTTTGTTCCTGGTGTTTTAATACATTAAGTCTTTCTCAAATTGAGTTCAAATGCTGATTACTTTGCCAACACATGGAAATAGATTTCTGGGCAAAAAGGATGAAATTATTTTTCAAGCAAACATTTTGATCTACAGGTAGGTTTCAACTCACAACCACAACTCATGACCAAAAATTTTGGTTGCCAAATCATATGGCCATTAAGCGAGCCATCCCATGTCCAGATCTGGTTTCACAACCATTTTTACTGCAATTGTTAAGCGGATCATGGGGTCCTTATTGGCGAATCTGCTTTCCCCAATTGACATTGTTTGTCAGGAACTGGCTGGGAAAATCACAAATTGTGATCCCATAACCACAGGAGGCTGCAATTGGTTGTAAATGCCAGTCGGTTGCCAATTGCCCAAATTTCAATCACATGACTTCATGATAGTATGGCGGTCATAACTTCAAGGACAGTCCTAAATAACTTTTTCCAAGGCTGTTGTAACTTTGAACGGTCATAAATAGAGGACTAGCTGTACGTCCCTAGGACAGTGGGATGGTTAATCGTGTCCGAACTGAAGAAGCTTCTTGTATGAGAAGTGACATGTCTTCAAAAGAAAAAACAAGGAAGTCCAGTTGCCTCCAGAAAAAAGCATCTTTGGGGCAGCCATGACCTGGATGACTGAGAATCTCTACGGACTATTGGCCAAGGACAGTTATAATTATCCCAGGTAAACATTCAAAAATAATTAACACTGAAATTTAAAACTTGAGACCTCAGCAACTTCTTCAGTAGTGACTACTGAGGAATATTGCATTTTCCTTGAATGGCCTGGAGCTTGGAATTAAATAGCATTCAGTTTAACTGCAAAGGTAGTTTGAACCTCTGGTCACCTTTCCCATTATTTTAAAGAGCGGCAAAGAATTCATAAAGATGAATTTGTAACTGTGCCACCAAGGTCTACTTGCCCTTTATACCTCTACTCCGAAGTTTACTATCCAGTGAAAGATTTAAAATAAAACACATAAAAATTACAACTGGTTTAAAAATTATTATTTTTTATTTTAAGGAGGTGAGCCTTTAATGTAACCTGTTTTTTAGGCTTCTGTGAGATTCAAAACAGGCAGAGCTGCTCATGTCGCACTTGTGTCAGAAGCACTGAGGTGCTTCTGGATTGAAAAGATTGGCTGGTGACATCACTGTTGCTCACTAAATGCTCTTTTCATGTTCATGGCAGAAGCTGGAACAAAGGACCATGACAGTGCTTCGGTCTCAAATGTAGGTTTGCTAACCTCCAACCCAGCATTCTAACCATGATGAGTTGGAGGTTACCAAACCTCTAGCCACTGTAGTCCTGGCACAACTGCATTCTGAAATTACATTAAGATTATGGCTGCTTTCGTGATCTAAAATCAAACATGTATTTTCTTCAGGCTAACAGGGAGCTGCTGTCCATAGATTTCAAAACACCCATTTCAAGTCTTTTTTGAACCACATTCGACCTTGACAATCGTACAAAATCAGCCACGACTTCTGTATGTTGCAGTTATGAGGCTTTCATGGATTCAACCACTTCAGACTGTAGGCAATAAGACATAGTTATGGTTACTGTATTTAAGTTTTATGAAAAAAAAAAATCTTCGGTAGCAGTGTAATATTCTCTGCTCCCAAATATGTGGCGAAACTCAAGACATATGTTCAGGAAAATATGATGAGCCTATAAAAGAGATAGTAAAAAAATAGCGTGCAACAGCAGCCGAAAATGCTAATACAATCCTGCATTGTATAAACAGAGGCATATAATCAAGATCATGTAAAGTACTAGCACCATTTTATAAAATTGTAGTAAGACCACACCTGGAATACTGCAATCAATTTTGGTCACCATATTACAAAAAAGATGTTGAGACCTTGGAAAAAGTTCAGAGAAGAGCAATGAAGATGATTAAAGGCTTGGAGACTTAAAACATATGAAGAACGGCTGCAAGAACTGGGTTTGGCTAGTCTAAAGAAAAGAAGAATTAGGAGTGACATGATAGCAGTATTCCAGTATTTGAGGGGCTGCCACAAAGAAAAGGGGATCAAATTATTCTCCAAAGCACCAGAGGGCAGGACAAGAAACAATGATTGGAAACTGATCAAAAAGAGAAGCAAGGAGAAACTTCCTAACAGTGGGACAATTAACCAGTGGAACAGCTTGCCTTCAGAAGTTGCGGGTGCTTTATTTATGGAGGTTTTTAAGAAGAGACTGAATAGTCACTTATCTGAAATGGTATAGGTTCTCCACTCTTATCTGAAATGGTTGAACTGGGGCTGGACTAGAAGACTTCCAAGGTCCCTTCCAGCTCTATTCTATTCTAATAAGGATGAGATGCATGAATAACTATAAAGTTGTTGTCTAGATTTTTACAAACGTAAAATTCAGTTTTTGTTTTCTTTTTTGTTTTTAAATGAATTAATACAATCTTAAAGAGCTATCAGTAAGGCAAAGTTTTTGCTCATTTTGCATTTTCTCCTCACACAATGACACGAAATCAAAGCTCCCCCTTTCAGGGTGGGAATTAACGCACTCTGTGCTTGATGGCAGCTTAGTCTACAATCAACAGGTTGCCTGCAGCTTCTCTCAGACCAATTAACAACTTTATCTTGACCCTTAAGCCAATAATAGTTTGGATCATCCTATTAGCTTCACTCCAGCTTCTTGGTAGCTCTCTCTCTCTCTCTTTCAGAGAACGTAAAACTGTGATGGATTGTGAATCTGGAGAAGAAGTGTGTGTTTGTGTGTGTGTGTGTGTGTGTGTGTGTGTGTGTTGGGGGAGGGGGAATTCCAGCAAGAGCGTCATCTTTTCCCAGGAAAGAGGCATCACGTTTCAGAGAGGGGCCAAGACCAGAGACTTGCCAGAAAGATGAAACAAGGGGTCCTTGGTGCTCTCTGAACTTGATGGTTTTCCTGAAGACGTTTCCTTACCCAAACTAACTAGCACTGATGACGTTACCTACTTGGGTAAGGAAACGTCTGCAAGAAAACCACCTATCTCAGAGAGTGCCAAGGACCTCTCCAGTCCCCCCCCCTCCTCCTCCTTCTTTCTGTAAAGCCCACTCCCTTCTAGCACTGATGATGTTACCTAGTTTGGTAATGGAATCTCTGCAAAAAACCCCACCAAATTCAGAGAGTGCCAAGGAGAGGGTCCCTCCTCCCCCTCCCCATAGAGCCCTTGCCCTGAGAAAGCTCAGAGAGTGCCAATAGAATAGAACAGAACAGAATAGAATAGAATAGGAAAGAATGGAATGGGATGGGATGGGATGGGATGGGATAGAGTAGAGTAGAGTAGAGTAGAGTAGAGTAGAATAGAATAGAATAGAATAGAATAGAATAGAATAGAATAGAATAGAATAGAATAGAATAGAATAGAATAGAATAGAATAGAATAGAACACTTTATTGGCCAAGTGTGATTGGACAGACAAGGAATTTGTCTTGGTGTAAATATTCTCAGTATACATAAGGAAAAGATACATTCGTTAAGAATCAAGAATCATAACGTACAACACTTAATGATAGTCATAGGGTACAATCAACAATCAAATCATACTAGGAAACAGTCAATATAAATCATAAGGATACAAGGGAGAAAGTTACAGTCCTATAATCACAAGTGGGAGGGGATGGGTGATAAGGAGTGATGAGAAGATTAGCAGTAATAGTAGTGCAGACTTTGTAATAGTTGAACAGTGTTGAGGGAATTTAGACTTAGCAGAGTGATGGCTTTTGGGAAAAAAAGAACTGTTCTTGTGTCTAGTTGTTCTGGTATGCAGTGCTCTATAATGTCGTTTTGAGGGAAGGAGTTGAAACAGTTTATGTCCGGGATGTGAGGGGTCTGCGAATATTTTCACAGCCCTCTTTTTGATTCGTGCAGTATACAGGTCCTCGATGGAAGGCAGGTTGGTAGTAATTGTTCTTTATGCAGTCCTAATTATTCTTTGAAGTCTGTGTCTGTCCTGTTGGATTGCAGAACCAAACCAGACAGTTATAGAGGTGCAGATGATGGACTCAATAATTCCTCTGTAGAACTGGATCAGCAGCTCCTTGGGCAGTTTGAGCTTTCTGAGTTGGCGCAGAAAGAATCCATTTGTCTGGGTCTGGACTGCCATTTTTCAGAAATGAAATAGTATAGGGTCTCCTGCTTGGGTGGGGGGTTGGAGTAGATGACCTACAAGGTCCCTTCCAACTCTGTTAATCTATAAATCTATAAACCCCTCGTTTCAGCTATTAGAGCTGAAACGAGGGGTTTAGAAGTGAAATGAGCTATTAGAAAGATGACATTTCAGAGAATGTAAAACTCTGATGGAGTGTGCATCTGGAGGAGTGTGTGTGTGTGTGTGTGTGTGTGTGTGTTGGGGGAGGGGGAATTCCAGCAAGAGCATCATGGTTCCCCAGGGAAGAAGTAGCACATGCCAGAGAGAGAGAGAGGGAGGGAAGGAGGGAGGGAGGGAGGGAGAGAGAGAGAGCACAAAACAAGGGACTGCACAGCACACGGGATCTATATTCTGGGATGCAGAAAGTCCTCCTTCTAATTCTGGAACCTGATTTAGCTCCTTTTGTCAAAGTCTCTGCAAGATGACCACACACACACAAACATACACACTAAATAAATACAAAGGCAACTATTTTAGCCGTGGTAATTGTCCTCTCCCTATTTATTACTGCTGGTGGCAGATTTCGAAGCAGGGTGATTCATGACACTCCAGTGTGAGGGAAATATTAGCTTGTAACATGGCATTTTTTCTTCGCTTGCCTCCAGCTAATTATTGATAAGCACAGGCAGCTGATTAGGGCTCGAACCAGACAGCAGTTGAGATGCTCAAGCCCTAATTGGCCATGGCAAGGTGTTACTGCTTTGTCTGAGCCACCTTTGGTGCTGACAGGACTCTGGGAAGTGGCCATGCGCTCGGCTAAAATTGTGGGGTTGCAGTTGGCAGGTGACAACAGGTTTAACCCAGATGGTCCTGGGAAGGAGATTCCATGTAAGAAGTTAAGAGTTTAAGGTTGAAAAAAATCATACTTATTGGTCACTGTGCAAAGCAAATACAGACTGTAAAATGAATCCCTAGTAACAAATAAAACAATATAAAATCAACCTAAGAGGTAAAGGTTTCCTTCACACATACATGCTAGTGGTTTCCAGCTCTAGGGGCAGTGCTCACCTCCGTTACAAAGCCAAAGAAGAGCCAGCGCTGTCCGAAGACGTCTCCGTGGTCATGTGGCCGGCAGGACTAAACACCGAAGGGGCACGGAACGCTGTTACCTTCCCACCAAAGGGGTCCCTATTTTTGTACTTGCATTTTTGCATGCTTTCCAACTGCTAGGTTGGCAGAAGCTGGGACAAGTAACGGGAGCTCACTCCGTTACGCAACGCTAGGGATTCAAACCGCTGAACTGCCGACCTTTCTGATCGACAAGCTCGGTGTTTTAGCCACTGAGCCACCACGTCCCTAAAATCAACCTAAAAAGTAGTAATAATAAGCCCCGATTTGTAGTTTGCGTGATTAGAAAAGTAAAATGTGGCTAATAGAAAAAAAATGAGCTTTTTTGTCGTCATAGAGTAAGAGATAATTTTGTAATTATACTTTGTAAACTTGTATTTATTTATTTATTTATTTTCTACACTACCTTCCTTCCTTCCTCTCTCTGACATAATTCTCCTTCTTTCCTTCCTTCCTTACATCCTTCACTCCACCCCTCTCCCTTTCTCCCTTTCTCCCTTCCATCCTTCATCTCTGTGACATCATTCTCCTTCCTTCCTTCCTTCCTTCCTTCCTTCCTTCCTTCCTCTCTCTGACATAATTCTCCCTTCCTTCCTTCCTTCCTTCCTTCCTTCACTTCCTTCCCCTCCATCCCCCTCCCTTCCTTCCTTCCTTCCTTCCTTCCTTCCCTCCTTCCTTCCTCTCTGTGACATCATTCTCCTTCCTTCCTCTCTCTGATATATTTCTCCTTCTTTCCTTCCTTCCTTCCTTCCTTCCTTCCTTCCTTCCTTCCTTCCTTCCTTCCTTCCTTCCTTCCTTCCTTCAATTCCTTCCTTCCTTCAATTCCTTCCTTCATCCATCCCCCTCCCTTTCTTCCTTCCTTCCTCTCTGTGACATCATTCTCCTTCCTTCCTCTCTCTGATATATTTCTCCTTCTTTCCTTCCTTCAATTCCTTCCTTCCTTCCTTCATCCATCCCCCTCCCTTTCTTCCTTCCTTCCTCTCTGTGGTATCATTCTCCTTCCTTCCTTCCTTCCTTCCTTCCTTCCTTCCTTCCTTCCTTCCTTCCTTCCTTCCTTCCTTCCTTCCTTCCTTCCTTCCTTCCTTCCTTCTTCTCTGTGACATCATTCTCCTTCCTTCTTTCCCCATCTCCCTCTCTTTCTTCCAAACTCTGTCCTGCCTTCCCTTTCCTATTCATTCTTCTTAGTGTTTATGCATTTTTTCTAAAACTTTTGATTAAAAATAGTTATATAATGTACAAAAAGCAGCCAGTAAGTGCCCAACGAAAATCAGCAGGTGGAAGAATGCTGTGCGAATTATTATTTTTTAAATAAATTAAGTGCTATATAAAAGCCTCATGGGAAAGAGCACATTTGGTCAGATAAAACAGAGGAGCATCAAGAAGGAATCAGAAGAAACATAAGGATTCCCCTAAGTAATGATAGCTGAAGTGGGAGGGTTCTGTATCTTTGCCAAATGCAGCCTCACTTGGAGTTGTATTCTCAGTGAAGGGTTTCCTAACTGTTTTCTTTTTAAGTGCAAAAGAGAGCAATATAAGGAGCTGTGGTCTCTCTCCATCCTCTGTTTCTTACCCTGCACCAGAGGTGGTATATTCAGCAGGTTCTGACCAGTTCTGGAGAACCGGTAGTGGAAATTTTGAATAATTCAGAGAACCGGCAAATCCCACCTCTGACTGGCCTTGCCCCCATCTATTCCCTGCCTCCCATTGAGTCCCAGCTGATCGGCTGGGTCTTCTCTGGTTTCCCTGCACAGGAGAACGGATCTGGAAAGCAGGTTAGTGGGGTGGGGAGGGAATGGGGATTTTGCAGTATCCTTCCCCTGCCACGCCCACCAAGCCACACCCACAGAATGCCATGCCCACAGAATGCCATGCCCACAGCTGATCGGCTGGGTCTTCTTGGGTTGCCCTGCACAGGAGAACAGAGCTGGAAAACAGGTTAGTGGATTGGGGACGGAATGGGGATTTTGTAGTATCCTTCCCCTGCCACACCCACCAAGCCGCACCCACAGAACCTGTAGTAAAAAAATGTTGAATCCCACCAATGCCCTGTACTAGTAAGACATTTTTATCTCAGTTTATCAACATTTTTGCTAGTTGTCTGGACTCATTTTTCATTCATGTTCCCGGAACAGAGCTTGCATTTAAAAAAAAAAAAACTTGTATCTTAAAAGCTTAGACATGCAAATTTTTAAAGTGCCTCAAGTCTACTCGGTGTGAATGAATGCCAGCAACTAAAAAAAACAAAAAACCTGAGCCTGTAAACATCAGATCAATTTTATTACTATTATGTCTTTGTAATATATATAATATAATTATATTTTAACGGAGGGAGTGGGAATAATATGTGAATTAAATTTCTCTTCCCGTATCACTTATGCAGATATACAATAACATAAACAGAGTTGAAAGCTTGCATTCAAAGTCTGGGTGCCAGTGCTGAAGATTATTTGTTTGCATTTCAAAAAAGAAGAAGAAGAAGAAGGTGTAGTGGTACAGCAATCTCAGAAGAGAGGCATCACACCGAACAAAACTTGTAATAAGATTTTTTTTTTTTTCTCCAAGCTTAAATACCCAATCTTTGTTTTTGTAGGAGAGAAATCATGGACAAAATGGAAAGCAAACAGACCAAATCATGTATTATTAATGGTAGCATTTTCTTTAAAAGGTTTCATATAGGCAGGTGGAAAACAACACAGCAACTAAAAGACAGAAGAAAGCTTTCAAAAATAGCCTTGGAAATGGACAGAATTTTGTCTCCAGCCTCTCCCAGGTGGGAAATGATAGGATCTTGCATCTTGCTTTGACTTTTTGACCAGAGAAATAAAAAGATGCGAGAGGTAAACTGGCAAAAGATGGAAGGGAGGGTTAAAATTCTCTACAGAAAAGCAATCAAGTAGAGAAGGCAGGATAGGAGGGAAAGAGTTGAGAACTGAACCGGTGGTTTATCTGCCTTCTCAGATTTCCCAAACATGGTATTTTTTATTTTATACGAACATTAACTAGTTTTTCCTTTGATGTATTCTTGGTTGATGAGATTGATTATGCATTAAATGTACATTTCCAAAGCAAGAAGGGAAAGGAGGTGAGTTCTCTACATGATGTTTGGTCCAATAGGTAGGTAGGTAGGTAGGTAGGTGAGTGGGTGGGTGGGTGGATGCATGCATGCATGCATGGATGCATGGCTGGATGAGAGAGAGGGAAGGAGGGAGAGAAGGATGAGATAGATAGATAGATAGATAAATAGATAGATAGATAGATAGATAGATAGATAGATAGATAGATAGATAGATAGATAGATAGATAGATAGATAGATAAATAGATAGAGAGAGAGAGATAATGCATGGATGAATGGATGGATGAGAGAGAAGGAGAGAAGAAGGCAGAGAAAGGGACAGATGAAGGATGAGTTAGATAGATAGATAGATAGATAGATAGATAGATAGATAGATAGATAGATAGATAGATAGATAGATAGATAGATAGATATTCAGCCTTTATTATTTCTACAAATAACTCAAAAACATATCCAACATATCTTTCTCCTCCTATTTTCTTCCCAGCCACAGCCCTGTGAGGTGGATTGGCCTGAGAGACTGGCCCGATGTCACCCAGCCAGTTTTCATGGCTGAGGTGGGACTAGAAGTCACAATCCCCCACTTTCTAGACTGGAGCCTTAACCACTAGACCAAATTGCTCATAGATAAATAACCAGCTACAGTTGTGAGGCTGACATGGCATTTTCCTCCACAGATGTTCTCCATGACAGCTGGGGTCCTGAGCTGCCTTGTTTCATGGTATTGTCTCATTTGCAGGGGGCTGCACCAGTGGTGGTATTCAGACGGTTCGCATATTTAGATCGGGCAAACCGATAGCAAGAATTTGGCATGGGTTGCAAACCGGTAGTAAGTTCTGGCTGGCCATGCCCCTGATCTGGTCAGCCTCCCGCCCAATGCTCGCTTACCTGCCCAGCTGACATTCACCTAAGGTATTTCTTTTTTTTCCCTCCCAACAATCAATTGTAGATAAGATCAGCTGTGCTGGGATTCCCCTTGCTGAGGCCCAGGAAGGCAAAAAATGGAGGGAGGAGCTCAGCCCCCCCCTCCATTTTTTGCCTTCCAGAGCCCCAGAGGAACCTTAGGGGAGCAAAAATGCTCCCCTAGAGGCTCCTCTGAGGCTAGGAAGGTCCCAAAACGGAGCTTGGAGGGGTGCTGCGTGCCCCTCCATTGCTCTGTTTTTTTTCTTCCTGAGCCTTAGAAGAGCTTTAGGGGAGCAAAAACGCTCCCCAGAGGCTCCTCATAGGCTAAGAAGCTCCCCAAAATGGGTGGGGGCAGCAAAAAAGCAAAAAAAAAAAAGCCACACCCACCCAGTCACATGACCACGCCCACCAAGCCACGCCCACAGAACCAGTAGTAAAAAGTTTTGAATCCCACCACTGGGCTGCACATATATTCAGTGCCCCAGGCAACATAGCCAGGTTTTTAAGGGACTTACAAAAGGTTAATTTGGGTTGGGGTCATTCTAATCTCTGAAAAGAGGATGTTTTACAGAACAGGTTTTTGCTCACCTTCTAGTCCCCATCATTTGACATTCTTTGGCTGATGGGATCTGCAGCACGCCCATTCTGCACAATCTGGTTGTTGGGATAAGTAGAGACTCTTGAAAAAGGGTTAACTCCACAAGATTGAGAAAAAAATAGGCTAGCAAAGATGTTTTAAAAATATGCCTGCTAAATGTTGGAAATGTAACCAGATACCAGGTTTTATCATATGTGGTGGTGGACATGTCCAAAGGCAAAAAAAATTGAGCAAAAAGACATGGTTAGAGAAAATGTTAAAGCAACACATAGATTTAAAGCCAGAAATATTTTTGTTAGGTATACTACCAGAAAAACTATAACAAAGAGAATAAGATATTTAATATTGCATGTCTTGACAGCAGCAAGAATTGTATTTGCACAGCACTGGAAAAATGAGGAAATATAATTTAACAGATGAAAATATAATTTAAAAAATATTAGAATGTGCAGAAATGGATACACTAAAGATAAAAAACAAAAGAAGATACAGAATACTTTTAAACATGGGATTTGTTCTATCAATGGTTAGATAATAGTAGTAGAAGTTAAAAGTTGAAAGATTATTAATATGTATAAATAAGCAATATTACCACTTCTATTACTATGTATAAAGTAAATTGACCCAGACAATACACTGTTTACCAAGCACCAATATATGTTAAAGAAAAATTTATAAATACAATATTAAAAAAAAAGATTAAGAAAAAATATATATTGCTCCTTGAAATGGTTGCTCAACCAGCAAGGGCCATTGGTGGTATTCAGCAGGTTCTGACCAGTTCTGGAGAACCAGTAGCGGAAATTTTGAGTAGTTCGGAGAACCAGCAAATCCCACCTCTGACTGGAGATTTTACAGTATCCCTCCCCTGCAACGCCCATCAAACAATGCCCACAGAACCGGTTAAAAAAAAAAATTGAATCCCACCACTGTTGTGAAGCATCTGTGGACATTCTCAATCATCCAGGTCATGGTTTTTCAAGAGGCAGCTGGACTTTCTGGTTTTTCTTTTGAAGATCTTTCACTTCTCATCCAAGAAGTTTCTTCAGTTCTGACTGGATGGTGGGGAATGGAAGGATTTATACTTCTTGCAGACAGCTGGTCATTTGCATCCTTTTAGAGAGTCTTTGAGGCCACTTGGAGGTTGATCTGTGTCCTCAGGGTCACCTGTGTGGTGCTCCTGGTTCCTGTAGTCTACAGAGTTTTCCTCTGGAAATCCATTCCTACTCCCACACCATTCAAAGGGTGTTCATCCCAAATTGTACAGCTAAATGTCTGTAGAGATTCTCTGTCATTCACGTCATGGTTGTCCCAGAGGTGCTTTTTCAAGAGGCAACTGGACTTTCTGGTTTTTCTTTTGAAGATCTTTCACTTCTCATCCAAGAAGTTTCTTCAGTTCTGACTGGATGGTGGGGAATGGAAGGATTTATACTTCTTGCAGACAGCTGGTCATTTGCATCCTTTTAGAGAGTCTTTGAGGCCACTTGGAGGTTGATCTGTGTCCTCAGGGTCACCTGTGTGGTGCTCCTGGTTCCTGTAGTCTACAGAGTTTTCCTCTGGAAATCCATTCCTATTCCCACACCATTCAAAGGGTGTTCATCCCAAATTGTACAGCTAAATGTCTGTAGAGATTCTCTGTCATTCACGTCATGGTTGTCCCAGAGGTGCTTTTTCAAGAGGCAACTGGATTTTCTGGTTTTTCTTTTGAAGATCTTTCACTTCTCATCCAAGAAGCTTCTTCAGCTCTGACTGGATGGTGGGGAGCTGAAGAAGCTTCGGAGATTGAGAAGTGAAACACCTTCAAAGAAAAACCAGAAAGTCCAGTGGCCTCTTGAAAAAACAAAGCACCTTTGGGACAATATTGTGAAGCCTCTTCATGGCTTCTTGGCAGGGATATTAACACAATCCATTATAATAGTGGTAGGTGGGCGAATTGTGAGGGGACATATTGGCAAGCAAGGCAAAGAAAAGGAGGGTTGCTTTTCAGGATTGTGGTCAGGCTAATGCTAATTAAACTCTGCCTGGGAGGCTGTCAAAAAAAGACTCCTGTTAATTAATTGGATTGCTCAAGGTCCTATCTTAGCACCTCTTTATTGTATAGGATTTTAAATCCTGGCTTTTTAAAAACTTTTCTTTCTTTCTTTCTTTCTTTTTTTCCAGTCAGTGGCGGGGGGAGGGATGAAAACCCATTTGTGAGCGGGCCATTTTTCTGACCCTCTCCGGCAACCTTTACAACAGGTTGCAAATGTGAAACTTTGAGAACGGTTAGCATCGTTGGTTAATTGCCACCCTGCTGCGCAGAAAAATAATAAAGCTCTGTTGCCCCCCACTTTTATATTTTCTTTTTATCGCCGACAATAGGCAAAATGTTTTTTTGATTTTTATTGATCCTCATAGTTGTTATTCCCCTCTTAGCAAACCAAGGAAATAACACGAGCCACATACCTTCCTTTGTGGGCCTCCTCTGTAGTTTTTTTTCCCCCCTTTCTCTTTCTACCTTCACTGGATGAAGTGCACCAAATGATCCTGCAAAAATTAATGGCAGGGAATCAAGAGATGTTGCCTGACAAAGGTTTTGCATTTTTGTCGGCCCCAAAGGTATTGTATTCTGGCTTCTCATGGCTAGACGACTTGGCCTGCCTCACTTTTCTCCTCAGTGAGAAAATTCCTCACTTACTTTGAGGTTGGAAACAGACTCACACACAAAAAGAGAAGAGCAGGCAGGATGATTAAGGGACTGGAGACTAAAACATGGCTAGTCTAGTGAAGAGAAGGACCAGAGGAGACATGATAGCAGTGTTTCAATATCTCAGGGGCTGCCAGAGAGAGGAGGGGGTCAAGCTATTTTCCAAGACACCTGAAGGCCAAACAAGGAATAATGGATGGTAACTGAACAAGGGGAGATTTAATCTGGAAATAAGGAGAAATTTTCTGACCATGATAAACAATCAATGAATGAAATTCAGCCTGGAAATAAGGAGGAATTTTCTGACAGAGAGAACTATCAAACAATGGAATAGAAGTTGCCTTCGGAAGTTGTGGGAGCTTCATCCCTGGAGGTTTTGAAGAAGAGACTGGACTGCCATCTGTCAGAAATGGTATAGGGTCTCCCGTTTGGGGGGGTTCAACTAGATGTCCTTCAAGGTCCCTTCCAACTCTGATTATCTGTTATATCTATTACCCTGAAATAATTTTGTGGAAAAAAGTTTTTTTTTCCCCAGTCTCAAAAATATCCCCAATTACTCCCCTAAATCCAGGGAAAAATGAAAGATCGGCTTTCAAAGGGGTAGCTGATGTTTTGCATTGTCATCTTCCCATGGAGGCAATCAGCCTTCCTTCAAAATGATGTCATCATAACATGCAAGAGATTTTGAAGATCATCTCGTTCAGCCTCCTGCCCAATGCAAGAATCTGGTACTGTGACATCTCTGACAGAGGTGAAACACCCACCATGGAGGATAGGCCATTACTTACTCTGGTCCATTATGGCCTTTTCTGAAGAAGGAAAATGTTCTCAAGGCCACTCATGGCTTTGACTCCTCCTGTTTCGGACTACAGTATAACAATGAGCTCTAGATGATGTTGCCAGTGCAGAAGGCAACCAGGATCTACAGCTGATCCAAAATATAGCTATTCATGTAGTTCTGTGTTTCTCTTGGATTGCCCATGTAACATATCTATAAGAACCACTTTGGGTACCAGTCAGGTTCTGGATGCAACTCAAGGTGTTGGTTGTCAACTTTTAAAGTTCTTCATGGCGTCTGATATTCCAGGTAGTAGAACCAATAGAAATGTAAGTTGAGTAGAGTGGAGTATATGGTAGGGTAGGGTAGGAATAGACTGGACTGGACTGGACTGGGATGGGATAGGATAGGATAGGATAGATATTGGAATGTAGAATAGAATAGAATAGAATAGAATAGAATAGAATAGAATAGAATAGAATAGAATAGAATAGAATAGAATAGAATAGAATAGAATAGAATAGATATTGGAATGTAGAATAGAGCAGAGTAGAGTAGAGTAGAGTAGAGTAGAATAGAATAGAATAGAATAGAATAGAATAGAATGGAATGGAATGGAATGGAATGGAATGGAATGGAATGGAATGGAATGGAATGGAATGGAATAGAATAGAATAGAATAGTGTTCTGGATCGGTTAATATTTGAAATACTTACTGTTCATTGGTCTACATTCCGGCGGGAGATCCTCGCGCCGTCATTGGTTGGCTTAGGCGCGGGAGCCCTTTAAAAGAAGGGCTGCCGCGCCGCCGAGCCAGTCGGTGTCCTGAAAATAAACAAAAAGACTGAATCACTATACGTGTGTGCCTCTTCATTGCCGCTCCAAAACACTGGCGACGAGGGTGGGATCGAGGCAACACGTTTAGAGAGTGCATAGCGGGGGAGAGCGAGCGGCATCATGTCCGGAAGCAACGCACCGCCTGAAAAATTCAACCCGGCCAAGGAGGAATGGCAGACGTATGTGGACCGATTCCTCATGTTTTTGGAGAGTAGCGATCTGAGCGGAGTGTCGGATCACCGAAAGAGAGCGGTGTTTTTGACCCACTGCGGCCAAGCCGTTTTTCGGATGGCAAAGGCGCTAGCGTCTCCAATCGATGTCAAAATGCTAACTTGGCCCGAGCTAGAGAAGATCCTGAGGAAACACTACGCGCCCACAGTTTCCTGCCTGATAAAGCGCCATGAGTTTTACCTCCGGAACCAAAAAGAAGGTGAACCTATCGCCGATTTCGTGGCAGATTTAAGAGAAATAGGTGGAGAGTGCGAATTCTCGGATTTCAATGAGGCGCTGAGAGACCGGATCGTTTTAGGCTTAAAAGATCCAATATTGCAGAGTAAGTTACTAAACCGACCCAAGATAACAGCCACAGAGGCCATCGAAGAAGCCACCGCAGCCGAAGCTGCTCACAAATCGGCGGCAAGAATGAAACAGATTAATCAAGCTGCACACCACAAATCCAAAGAAGCCACCAAAGCTGATGATGAACAAGGAAAAACCTCAACACACTACGAGGATCTTGAAACTGAGACCAGTAGTGAAGAAGACGAGGTTTGCCACCTAAAAGCCGCGAGAGGGAAAAAAGAGCGGGCAACCAGGCGGTTTGATTTTGAATGCAACCGTTGTGGTGGAAACCACCCCAGATCAGAGTGCCGTTTCATAGACGCAATATGCCGAAAGTGTGAAAAGAAAGGGCACATCGCAAGGGTATGCAGAGCCCGATCAAGCTACAGCCCCAGGCGAAGAGAAAGCCCTCCCCCAAGAGAGAGAGAAAAGAAAACAAACAACCGTTGGAGCCAGGAAGGAAGGAATAGAAAATTTAAAGAGTCATCTTACAAGAAGGAAGAAACACACCAAACAATAATAATTGGTCACTCTAATACAAAAAACGTTAAAAAAGTCCACGTGCAAGTAAGAATTGAAGAAAAAAATTGTGAAATGGAAGTGGATTCGGGATCATTCCTTTCCATGGTTTCCTGGGACACTATTAAGAAATTGATCCCAGACTTACGGCGAAGCGAACTAGACAAACAGAAATTAACGCTCAAAGACTACCAGGGAAACAAAATTCCGGTAGTAGGGATTGGACATTTCCAGGTAACCTTCAACAACCATACTGAGATTCTTCCCCTAACAATCGTGGACCGGAACAGACCCAGCCTTTTAGGACTGGAATGGTTCGAACCGCTGGGAATAGGGATGACCGGTATCAACCATATCACAGACGCTGACTGGGAGGCAGACCTCATTCAAGAATTCCAGGACCTGTTCAGCGAAGAATTAGGCAAGTACCGGGGTAACCCGATTTCTTTTAACATAGACCCCAAGGTAGCCCCAATTAGACTAAAGGCTAGACGGGTACCTTTTGCCTTAAAGCCAAAAATAGAAGAACAACTGGATAAACTAGTCAAGCAAGGGGTCCTCGAGCCAGTTGACCACGCTAAATGGGAGACCCCTATAGTGACCCCCATAAAAGCAGACGGGTCGGTTCGTATTTGTGGGGACTATAAGGCGACCCTCAACCATGCACTACAACAGAGCGCATACCCCGTGCCTGTCGTACAACACTTGCTACATTCTATCAAAGGCGGAAAGATTTTCGCTAAACTCGATTTGGCTCAGGCTTACCAGCAACTGCCCGTTGACAAAAAAACAGCTGAAGCCCAAACTATTATAACACACCGGGGTGCATTTAAGTGTAATCGCCTCCAATTTGGCGTTAGCGTGGCACCAGGCATTTTTCAATCTCTTATGGAACGCCTCCTTCAAGGAATTCCAGGAGTCATTCCGTATTTCGATGACGTCCTAATTGCAGCTAAACACAAATTGCAACTGCGAGACCGCCTAAGACAAGTGCTGACCAAATTTACTGAGGCTGGGTTTAAAGTCAAAAAAGACAAATGCACCCTTATCACAGACAAAATAGAGTTTTTGGGATACCTAATCGATGGCAATGGCATCCACCCAACAGCAGGAAAAACCCGTGCTATCAAAAATGCCCCCACACCAACTAACAAGGCTGACCTACAAGCTTTCCTAGGGTTGATAAATTTTTACCATGTCTTTTTGCCCCAGAAAGCCACGGTGGCGGAACCCTTGCATAGACTTTTGGACAAAGACACGTCGTGGAAGTGGGGACATCGGGAAGAAACAGCATTTAACAAAATTAAAGACATGATCACTTCAGCACAAGTGTTAATTCAATATAACGAGACTTTGCCATTGTTACTAACGTGTGATGCCTCCCCCTTTGGAATCGGAGCTGTCCTGAGCCACCTTCTACCTAACGGCAGAGAGGCTCCGATTGCCTTCTATTCAAAAACTTTGTCCCAAAGCCAAAGGAATTACAGTCAACTGGACAAGGAGGCACTAGCCATAATTTCGGGTATTAAACGTTTCCATGAATACCTGTATGGCCGATCATTTTCTATCATCACCGATCACAAACCCCTACTAGGTATCCTGGCGGGTGACAAACCCACTCCCCATATTCTATCACCCAGAATGACAAGATGGTCAGAATTCCTGGCCGCTTACAATTACACCCTGTCTTACCGCCCGGGTCCGACCATCACGCACGCCGATGCTTTAAGTCGTTGCCCGTTACCAGACTCTGATCCTGAACCAAACCCCAGCACTTCAACCTTTTTGATTGAGACCCTGCCCGACCTACCGATGACAGCAGCAGACATCGCGCACGAAACCTCTAACGACCACCTACTGCATACCGTGAGTAGGTGGATCATAAAGGGTTGGCCTGACTCTGAGTTACAAGAACAGCACAGACCGTTTAAACAGAGACAAATGGAACTGTCAGTACTAAAAGGCTGTGTACTATGGGGGGATCGAGTGGTCATTCCACTAAAACTGCGAAATTCCATATTGAAACTATTGCATGAGGGACACCCCGGGGTGGTAAAGATGAAAAGTCTAGCTAGAAGTTATGTATGGTGGCCTGGGTTAGACAAGGATGTTACCGACTGGGTCGCGGGTTGCCAGCCCTGCCAGACTTCCCGGCCCTCACCCCCAAAGGCACCAGCCACTGAGTGGGATCTACCTAGGGGCCCTTGGTCTAGAGTCCACATAGATTTTGCAGGTCCGACTAAGGGACATACCTTCTTGATTCTGGTAGACGCTTATTCCAACTGGTTAGAAGTGAGCCTCATGAAATCAACCTCTTCTGAAGCTGTCATCCGACAGCTCAGTCACTGGTTTGCCACCCATGGCTTACCAGACGTCCTGGTATCTGACAACGGCCCTCAATTCACGGCTACAGAATTTGAGGGCTACCTAGCAAGTTTGGGCATACGCCATGCCTTAACCGCGCCGGCACATCCGGCAGCGAATGGACGGGCCGAGCGCATGGTCCGGTTTACCAAGGAGTCCCTTCTTAAGTTAGACCAGGGCCCTATACAAACACGCATCGACAAATTATTGTTCCTCCAACACACTACACCTAGTAGCACTACTAACAAAACTCCTGCTGAATTACTTATGGGGAGAAAACTACGTTCCCCTCTCGATAGACTACACCCCACCTACTCTACAGAGAAACCCCTAGATTCTTCACCCAAAGTCCGAACATTCCGAATTGGGGATTTAGTTTACGCTAAAAACCTGGTAGGGCACCCCTTATGGGTGCCAGCCACCATCACACATCTAACCGGACCCCGTTCTTACCGGCTTACCACCGCTGATGGCAAAAGCTGGAAGCGACACATAGACCAACTTCGAACTCGCACCCATCCCAGACCTGGCGATTTTCCTGGGGGGGAAGGGGAACAACCACCAAGCAGTCTGGATAAGGGAAGCCCACTAACAAACAATGACGCCCTAACTCACACACACACACCCTCAACTCTAGCTCCGGTCGGGTCGCGCTGCTACGCACCTGATCCTGAAGAACGTCCCGCTGAAACATCTGACAGGGTCGTCGATAATCCAGGCCGAGCAGGGAGCGGCATGGCCACGTCAACTAGCCCAGTTAGGCCCATTGGTAGTGACGCAGCCGGCTCGACCTGCTCGAAGTTTCCAGGGCCGGAGGCGAGAGGAGCAACAGGTCCTTCCGCACCAGCCGATGGTAACGACGCAACTGAGCCGCGCAGGTCCAGTCGGACTCACAGGAGCCCCGCCTATCTACGTGATTACGTAACATAGGCGCGGCTCCTGATTGGTCAGACTAGACCAAGGAGGGAGGGGTGTTCTGGATTGGTTAATATTTGAAATACTTACTGTTCATTGGTCTACATTCCGGCGGGAGATCCTCGCGCCGTCATTGGTTGGCTTAGGCGCGGGAGCCCTTTAAAAGAAGGGCTGCCGCGCCGCCGAGCCAGTCGGTGTCCTGAAAATAAACAAAAAGACTGAATCACTATACGTGTGTGCCTCTTCATTGCCGCTCCAAAACAAATAGAATAGAATAGAATAGGATTTATTTGGCCAAGTGTGACTAGATGCTGCCATTTTGTAGCTTGATAGTGCGAGATGCACATTGTTGTGTTCAAGTGCAGTGAATGGGCTGTGCTTTCCCCTTAATTACGACTACTCTAGCACATTGGAGACAGGGCAAAAATCTTGCTGCAGGCCTATGTTCAGAACTCAGCAAGAGAGCCATTTATATCCTGTCTGTCTCAAACAGATTAATTTATCTTCTAAGTGAATCTGTTCAGGTGAGATAAGACTCTTACCCCTTTAACCATGTACAGAAAAAAGAAAAATAAAATGCTTCCCATCATATCCTCTTCAAAACTTATTGGTACCTACAGTAGAACCTCTGGTCATGACCATAATTTGTCCCATAACTTTGACTATTTCTTCATTTTCTGGGCTAGGGGTCATCTTTGATTGCCACCTGAATATATGTTCATGACCAGATTCAAAAATTTTGAGAATTTTTTGGTTGGAACCCAATTTGGTCATGGTCAGAAGCATTCATGACTAGAGGTTCTACTGTAGTCCCTCTTGTTATTGTTTTGCTCTGGTTCTTCTAGCAGGAGATCACTGAAAATCTGCAACAGTGTGATGACCCAGAATGTAACACAAACATATCAAAATGACAATTTGGCCCCATTGTTCAATAATACTCAGTTGGAGATAAAATATACTCAAAAATAGTCTTCAAAAGAAAGCAATACAGTCCGAATTTAATGAGCAGATAGAGGTGAAATAAAAAACCAAACAAATTACAATGACGAAATTTCCACACCGGAACAAGAGAAGTATTTACCAAATTCAAGGAGATAACAAGGCACAGTCTGTTAGAAGGACGCCAACCAAGATAACTTCAGATCAAAATAAAGCACGTTTTGTTTCCAGCGTTTGCCAGTACGCAGGTCCAGACTCTTATTCAGTTGTCATACCTGCAGTCCATGAAGAGGATCAAGGCCCTCTCCTCCCCAGTAGACTACATCTCTCCCTTATCCTCTCCTCTCTGTGTGCCCTAGGATGGATAGGAGACGGGCCTGGGTCCTCCTCTGCCCTTCCCCAGTTGGCCTCTGCCCTTCCCCAGCCTCCTCTACAACCTCTGGAGCCACAGTTCCACTCCCTGTCGGCTGTTCTTTCTCTCCCTCAGAGTCAGTCTCCACCAGGGACATGACAAACAATGATTAGGAAAAATCCCAATAACTCACTTGTCAATAAATAATATTTTTAATCTACCTGAATGATCTTTTCACATATCAATGACCTAAATAATTAAAGATATTCATTCTTGAAAAGGATGAGTTGCAAAATCTCCAGGAAAATTTTGGAAACCATGAAGGTGTTTCTAATATATTGAAAACAACAGCATCTTCCTACTGAGAAAAAGATAGGCAAATCTTACCACACTTTAGAATTCCAGGAACTATAGTCATATCTGGAAATGGCTGTGGATAATTATTATCTGGTACTTGCCCAAGCCTTTGATATTTTTCCATCATGTGCAAACTTTCTTGTTTGGAATTTGGGAGGTGAAACACCATCTCTGCAACTGACAGATTTCTTCTTCCATATGTAACAACATTGAAATGGACATATAGCTTCACTTTTAAATTATACTTTTCTTTTGAAAGATATTCTAGCACATAAAATAAATCCAGGAATTTCTCTTCATTAGTCATGGAGATCTGTGGATGAATTGGGTGAACAGATTCTGCATATCTCTGAATTTTCCCCGTGGGGAAAAATAAATTAGTTTTTTTTTCCTCCTCAAACTGTGAAGCCTAAGCATTACTGAGGGGTCCTTGGTGCTCTCTGAGCTTGGTTTTTTTTTTTTTTTGCAGACATTTCATTACCCAAACGAGGTAACTTCATCAGGTCTACCACTGATGAGGTTACCTAATTAGGGTAATGAAACATCTGCAGGAAAACAACCAAGCTCAGAGAGCATCAAGGAGCCCTCGTTTCAAATTCAGCTACTAGGATGACTGATCCTAGTATTGCAATTGGCTGTTTGAGTGGCACAGTACTCTAGAGGTAAAAATGCTCACCTCCCACTCAGAAGGTTGGGAGTTCAACCCTAGGTAGCAACAGATGTTTCTCTATCAGGGCGCAAAGAGAAAATATCTGCTGTGAACTCTGTGTGAGGTCAGGAAGGGCATCTGGCCAGTAAACGCTCAGCTCCATTCAATCGTCCCAATTCCACCCCCCAAAAAAGAGATTATGGGGTCATAAAACAGGAAAAAAGAGTATTGTTGGTTGTTCCAAAACTCCCTGAAGAGATACTGAACTGTTGGCTGATCTGCATTGGCAGCTATGGTTTCTGCGTAGGATCCTTATGAGGGTGTGGACCAATATCCAAGCAGGTTGTTTTGAAACTGTGTTGACAACAGAGAAATGACAGACTTGATGGTGGTAGCTACGTGCCAAGGGGAAAAAAACCTTGTGGGCAGGACAATCTGGATGGCTTTTATCCTTCAGACTCATCTGTTTTTAAGTCCTTCCCAAAGTAGACAGGCTAAACAAAATGTAGCTGCTGTGTTTCCCCTTTTTTCTTTTCTTGGGGTATGGATGAATATTGGTTCTGGAAGTGCCTGCCTTTGAATGATCATGCATGATCTTCCTGAACTTTGCTAGATAGAGAAGCTGTCTTGAATTCTGATGATGATGATGTGATCCAGTTCCTTCTATCTACGACTTGGTGCAGTTCTAATACAGCTGTAGCTTGCACATTGGAAAAAATCTGTGCCAGAGGAAACTCATGCTAGCAGCTTTCTCAGGAGAGTGAAAAGATCTTGAATATTACATGCCAAAACGCAGGGATATTTTTTTCCCCTCCTGCCATCACTCTGTTGAACACCTAATTCTCACAGCGCTGCCTAATGTTTTGGTATACTCACCCATGTAATGTGACTGTAGTAGTATGATTTATCTTTCCTATTATCTTCTTCACTCCCTCCTTTTATTGGCATTATTCTTATTAGTATTCTCTTGCTTTGCATGTACAGGATGAGCTGTTGTACCCCAGACAATTCCCTAGTGTGTCTTAGAACACTTGGCCAAATAACGCCCCCTCCTTTTCAAAATCATTGCATGTATTTATGCTCTCCTCTGATTTCAGAGAAATCCCTTCTCTGGCCCTATTTGGCCCTTCTCACATGAACACCAAGAGTGGTTCTTCCTTGGCCTAAAACCACATCTAGAGCAAGATATTACATCAAATACATTTACCAAGACACTTTCCTAATCAAGGAACAAGTTCCATAAAATTGGTGAAAGGCAGTTCCAAGCACATGAGCCATGGTGGCACAGTGGTTAAAATGCAGTATTGCTGGGTAATTCTACCAATGGCCAGGGGCTCAATCCTGACCGGCTCAAGGTTGACTCAGCCTTCCATCCTTCCGAGGTGGGTAAAAAGAAGACCTAGATTGTTGGGGACAAGATGCTGACTCTGTTAACTGCTTAGAGAGAGCTGTAAAGCATTGTGAAGTGGTATATAAGCAGGGGTGGATTCTACCACTTCACACCTATTCACTAGAACCGGTTGTTAAAATTCTAAGCAGTTGGAGAGCTGGTTATTAGAAGAAAATTCTGGCCTAATCCTGTAAGGAAGGCAGGAAGGAAACATTCTGGTGTTGCTTACAGAAACTGCCTCTCTGTTAACCCTTATTACATTCTTGGCAGGACTAGACTTTCTGTCTCAGGAACTTCTCTGGAGTTTTCTTCCCCTCTTTTGCTGGTACTTTGCTTTGTGTGGAGTGACCATTCAAAGTTACAATGGCACTGAAAAAAGTGACCTATGACCATTTTTCACACTTACTACTGCAGCATCCCCACAGTCATGAGACGCCAGGCAAGGATATGTGTGCCTCGATGTGAGTGATATTGAGTTGGCCAAACCCAGCCAATAAGATGACCACCAAGCCACGTCCACCCAGTCACATGACCACCAAGCCACGTCCACCACCTAAGCCACACCCACAGAACCGGTTGTTGAAAAATTTGAATCCCACCGCTGTATGTAAATCTAAGTGCTATTGCTATTTCTGGGTCTGCGAGTCAAAAATCTAGAAAAGACTTCCCAAGCAAACTGCATGAGAATACAAATCCATTTTCTTCCAAGGGAAGAAACTTGCTTATTCCTGGGGACAAATTTGGGAGATGTAAATTATGTTAAGTTCACATGTGGTTGTGAACTAAGTTAAATTCTCTGTCATCCCTATGTGTCCTCTTGGCTTTGATGAGAGCGATTAGCATTAATCTCTCATCACTGTCACTCATTCCTAGGGATGCTCAACTAAACATCAAACCCAGTGCTTACCACTCTCTCCATTTTTCTCTTCTTTGCCTGTTATTATTTTTTGCGGTGATGGTTTCACAGGTAGTCCTTGACTTATGAGTCCCAAAATTAACCCACATTTTTTTTGTTGATAAGCAAGACAGTTGTTAAGTGTCGTTTTTCCTCCCATTGGTGGTGACCTTTCTTGCCACAATAGTTAAGTGAATCACTGCAATTGTTAACTTAGGAACATGGTTGTTAAGTGATTCTGGCTTCAGCCTTGTCTTTGCTTCACAGAAGGTTGCAAAAAGGGATCATGTGACCCAGGGGTGGGATTCAATTTTTTTTAACAACCGGTTCTGTGGGCGTGGCTTAGTTGGTGGGCATAGCTTGGTGGTCATGTGACTGGCTGGTCATGGCCAACTCAACATCATTCACATCAAGGCACGCTTCTCCTCGCCTGGCCTCTCGTGACTGTGGGGATGCTACAACAGTCGTAAGTGTGAAAAATGGTCATAGGTCACTTTTTTCAGTGCCATTGTAATTTTGAATGGTCACTCCACACAAGCAAAGTACCAGCAAAGGAGGAAAAAAAACTCCAGAGAAGTTCCTGAAACAGGAAGTCTAGTCCTGCCAAGAATGGAATAAGGGTTAACGGAGAGGCACTTTCTGTAAGCAACACCAGAATGTTTGCTTCCTGCCTTCCTTACAGGATTAGGCCAGGAATTTATTCTAACAACCGGTTCTCCAAACTATTTAAAATGTGAACAACCAGTTCTAGCAAATAGTTGCGAACCTGTAGAATCCCATCCTTGATGTGACCCCACATTCAGAGGTGGGGCTGCTGGGGGTTCATGGGGGTTCAAGAGAGCCCCTAGCTAAGATTCTGCGCAGTTCAGAGAACCCCCAAATCCCACTCCTGGCTGGCCCCACCCACCCCACCCCGCCCCTCCCAGGAGTCCCCATGTGGCCCATTTTAGATGCAGGTATATGCAGGGCATGCGCGCAGAGGCTCAGGGAAGACAAAAAATGGGCCTCCCGGAAGTTTGGGAAAGCTGGAAATGGGCCCATTTCTGGTTTCCAGAGTGCCTCCGGAGCCCGGGAGGCCTTTTTCACCTTCCCAGAGGCTTAAGGAAAGCCTGCATAGCCCAGGGAGGGCAAAAACGCCCCACACCCTGCCGTGGTGCAGGAGGCTGACTAGGCCACGCCCACCATAGCCACGCCCACCCAGCAACCGTGCAGAGAACCCGTTGCTAAAATTTTGGATGCCACATTCCAGTTGACACTGCAATCATCAAAAACATAAGCCAGTTGCCAAGGTTCTAGATTTTGATGACGTGACCATGGGAATGCTGCAATGGTCATAAGTGTGCAAAACAGTCATAAGTCACTTTTTTTCAGTGTCATTGTAACTCTGAACGGTCACTAAATGAACTGTTATAAGTTGAGGATTATTTATATTGATATCTAATTGAGAGCCCTTTTGATTGAATGAACAATTCGGAGGACATGGCCCATACATTTTAAAATGAATGTTTTTAAAAAATCCAGAATGATACCGAGACCATCTTTATCATGTCTCCATCACCAATGCTATATCCTTATAACTTTCCATTCAGATAAGTACAGTCCAGGGAATCTTAGAGAAAGGTTTATTTATTCATGCGTTTAAAAAAAAACATATCAACTTGCCTTGGAGGTAAGCTTGATTTGTTCTGACTACCATGAACAAATCCTGACACTTGTCTTAGCTTGATAATAGATGTGGTGTGTTATTAAGTTCTGGAATAGTCCCTCCTCCCCCGAAGCAACCTGCCAGTTTAAAGGTCTAGGATTCCTAGATAGATATAGATAAATGGATGGATGGATGGATGGATGGATGGATAGATAGATAGATAGATAGATAGATAGATAGATAGATAGATAGATAGATAGATAGATAGATAGATAGATAGATAGATAGATAGATAGATAGATAGATAGATGATTGATGAGAGAGAGTTAGAGAATAGGTAGATAATAGATAATACCTAAGTAGGTAGGTAGATGGGTGGATGGGTGATTGAGAATATAAAGATAGAAACAGACAGATAGCAATATAATAGGTAGATAATACCTAGTTAGGTAGGTAGGTAGATAGATAAGTGGATGTAGATAGATAGATAGATAGATAGATAGATAGATAGATAGATAGATAGATAGATAGATAGATAGATAGATAGATAGATAGATAGATAGATAGATAGATAGATAGATAGATAGAAATATTTATTGGCCAAGTGAGATTGGACACAAAGAATTTGTCTTGGTGCAAATGCTCTCAGTGTACATAAAAGGAAGTGTACATTCATCAAGAGTCAAAAATCATAAGGTACAACACTTAATAATAGTCATAGGGTACAATAAGCAATCAAATCACAGTAGGAAACAGTAAAAAATCGTTAGGATACAAGCAACAAGGTTACAGTCATACAGTCACTGAACCAGCAGAAGATGGTGTAGAACTTCATAGCTGGATCAGACCCAATGCCTTATATGTTTGCTTCTGTGGGAAAAATCCATAAATGGGGATGGAGTCTCTTTTTTCCAACTTATTTTTCTCAGCAATTGCAATGAAGAATATAAGAATATTCCCCTGCTAATTCTGAAGTTAATCCATAACATTATAGCTGGCATCTGCCATCGTGAAGTAAGAAAATCTCCGTGCTGTGTTTTTGTTTTTTTTTGGTTAAGAAATCTCATAATTAAATTATATACCAGGTAAAGAAGTAATGTCTCTTTTCTATTCTACTGTACAACATACATAATTTGGATGAGCCCAGGTTAATCAACTCAGGCAGGACAAATTACAGGTAGTCCTCTACTTACAACAGCTTGTTTTAGTGACTGTTTGAAGTTATGAAGGCACTGGAAAAAGTGATCTACAACCCTTTTTCACGCTAGTATCTCCCTGGTCATGTGATCAAAATTCGTACTTTGGCTACTGGCTTGCATTTATGAGCTTTCTGTCTATCTGCCATATTGCTTCTGACTTACCTTTTGTATCAAGCTAAATATTGTGTAGACTTGCCTTTCAATCAAATTGTTTCACCCTGTTTTCTTCATCCTTTCCCATTCCACAGTATATTTTTGAGGTGCAGACAGTGATCAAGGACATTAAGTCTTTATTTTCCAAAATGTGACCTGTTTTTAATGAGACAAAACCCATCAGGGTTTTTTTGTTTTTTTTTATGGAGCTTGGCCTATGTTTCCCTTTTCTAAAATCATCTTTGAATCTTGAAAGTCAAGGTAATTCTGCAGGGTGGGCCTCCAGTTGCTACTTTGTGAGCTGGAGTTGGGGTTTGTCATCCTGAAAGCTTTGACCTAGTTTCCAACAAAAAACTTTGTCATGCTTTGTTACCTTTTTTTTCTGCTGAATTATAGTCTTGCTGAATTATAGAAACAGGCATCTTTGTTGCCTTGGATACATAAATATCACCAGGAGAGGCTCATTTTCAACATTAGGACTTTTTACCAAAAGGGATTTAAGTGGGCTTTGTTATCCAATGTTGCCCCTCAGAAAGTCCTTGGAAGTCTTTTATAGAGGGAGTTGGGTCTGAATTTTTAAAGGGGGAATGCCTCCCCCCCCCCCCGACTTTTTACCTCTAGAATCGTTTTAGAGCAAAAGTGTCTTATTTCTGCTATGAGCGAATTCATTTGGTGTTTAATATTTCAAGGTTAACTAAATACCAGCTGGGTTTGAATCCATTAAAAAAATCTTAATGTTACTTGTATGAAGTTTCTGAATACAAAATTGCTTCCAGTTTGCACAGACTGGTTATGATCAACTGCCTCAAGTAAATATATTTAATAGCCTGCATTGGTCAAGAAGATGATGGATGAGAACCAATAATTTTTTTAAAAAATAGTATATTGGGGATTAGGCTAACAATTGAATGATACTACTGTAATTGTAGAAGGGATGCGGTGGCTTAGTGGCTAAGACACTGAGCTTGTCGATCAGAAAGGTTGGCAGCTGTTTGGCGGTTCGAATCCCTAGTGCCACATAATGGAGTGAGCTCCTGTTACTTGTCCCAGCTTCTGCCAACCTAGCAGTTTGAAAGCAGGTAAAAATGCAAGTAGAAAAATAGAGACCACTTTGCTGGGGAGGTAACAGTGTTCCATGTGCCTTCGGCATTTAGTCATGTCGGCCACATGACCACGGAGACGTTGTCGGACAGTGCTGGTTCTTTGGCTTTGAAGCGGAGATGAGCACTGCCCCCTAGAGTCGAGAACAACTAACACATATGTGTGAGGGGAACCTTTACCTTTTACCTTTACTGTAATTGTAGTCATGAAGCCGACTTCACTGGACGTGGAAATACTTCAAATACTGAAGATATTAAATTGAAAGCTCCAGCAATTCAAGCTTCAAAACTGTTGTTTGTGGGTCCTTCTGTTAATATATGTTGGAAGACAAAGAGCTTGTAAGGTGGAATTTGATCAAATGAGGCTCTTATGAGGCTCCACTCAAAATATTTCAGGCTGAGCAATCTCTTTCTCTGTAACTTAAAAGGCTAAAGAAGACCTTTGCTGACTAGAGCAGGCAAGGCTGGGGCAGATGGACAAGTTCACCAAAGTCAAATGCTTCTGTTCCTAGTAAGAAATTGTGTTGAGCTGACAAAACATTCCATATGTGCCTGTTACGTAGAGAGAATACATGACTAAATGAGCTAAAACTAATTTATTGTAAGGTTACCTTGACAAAACTTGGCAAGTCTGAAGGTATAGACTTCCCATCACCACTTTTAACCTCCTGATCCATTAGGACAAGTCCTTCTTAAGTGTCTTCCTCTGACTATTAAGCATGGGGGTTCCTTCCTCTCTTGTCTTGTCATTCCCTAGGTAGCATCTCTTTCCAGGTGTGCACTCATCTGCACACATTCCATTATATCCACAAGTTCAGTAAAGGGGAATCTTAAGCAGCAATGGGGAAAATGATACCTGGTCTAGAACAAACATGGGATACAAAAAGAAGTGCAGTGGCTCATGAGGTTAGGACGCCGGGCTGACGATTGGCAAGCTTGCGTTCAAGATCCGGTTGCTGTCACGGGATGGAGTGAGCTCCCATCACACATTCCAGCACCCATGGACCCAACATTTCGAAAGCCGGTGACTGCAAGTAGGTAAATGATTACCACTTCGTTGGGCAATGCTGGCTGAGGAATTCTGGGAGTTGAAGTCCACAAGTCTTAAAGTTGCCAAGTTTGGGGGACCCCGGTATATCTTCTAGAGAGATGGGACCCCTTTTAAACAAAGTGCTCATCATTTTTTCTCATCTACCCTCTTTATTTTCCAAGAATTCTCTTGGGACCTAGAGAAGATTCAGAAGCATTTTTCATCTCAACAAGAATGCAGAAGAAACAATTTTTCCTCTCTCTCTCTCTTTTTTTAATCTAAGCAATCAATTAACATCCTGAGGGACAGAGAATCTGGTGGGTAACAAGGAAAGTGTTTATGAAAATGTTGTTTTCTAAAAAGAACCAAGTTCCTTAACTCATACTAGGGCTTAATTGCTGGCCAGCAAATTGATGTGTTTTTTCTCTCCCCCCTCCTTGCCTGAAGTTGTTCTAAGGACCTTAAAAATCATGTTGCAGAATTCATCAGAAAACCAGATTTATGCGCATTCTGGTTTCTTGAGCTATTTTTACCTTTTTATCAATAAGGTTTCTGGCTAGTGGATGAAATTGTTATCAACTTGTGGCAGGCTGACAAAATAATCTCCTCCTTGTAGCAACAATAGGCCCAGTATCTCAAGTTGGCTAATTGGAAAGTCTTTAAAGTGTGCCTACTCAATTTTTTGTATTATTATTATTATTATCATTTAGTTTCAAAATTGTGGGGTAAAAAAAATATTCTTATCGCCTTCTCCTACTGCAAGACCTTTATTCTCTCTCTCTTTCTCTTTCTTTCTCCAAAAGAAAAGCCATTAATTGACATTGAAAACAATGGTTAGCCAAGTGTTTAAATAGATTTCTAGTCCAAACTGAGTTGACTTGAATGTGGATGTCTCTAAATGAGTAAGAACAAAGTCTATATGTCGATGCCAATATTTGTGGGCTATCGTAGGTTGCAGGTAAATGAGTGCAAGTTTTCGTTTAGATAGAGGAACGCGAATTTCCAATAATAGTATCCTGCTTTTCTAAACTCAAGAGTCCCATTTCAATTCCAAGTTTGCCAATAAAAGCTTTCCCTTCGTGGTAAAACTCTACACCTGTTCAGTCAAGGCGTCACCACAACAAAAGATATATGCACATATTCATGTAGGGAAATGCGTATGAGTATCTGTGCAATTTTTGACTGCTGTGCCTTTTCTTCACGCATCATATTATAATTGTCCACGGCCATCCATTCTTGGAGGGAGGGGAGGGAGAGAGAGCTCACAATTTTCCCATGCAATTAAGTGTCTTGAACAAGCAGCAGGTTTGAGAAGATTCTCATCAGAACCTCAAACAAAACGGGCCGTTAATTATGCAAGCGGCAGCGGAATTAAGCCATTTGTGTTTGCAGTGGTGATTCAGCTCTGCATTAATTTCTATGGCTTTGGTGGAGGGGACAATGCTGAATAGAGAACATGAAGTGCAATTAAGCCAATTGCACACGCAATGCTCAGTAATGATTTCAAACTGTCTGTGCATGTTTGCGGCACATGTGACTTGTCAGGAGTGATTCGGGAATGCTTGGCAAAAAAAAATAAAATTAAAAAAAAGCACGTTTCCCCTTTGAAGCCTAAGTCCTGAGAGTATCCGGCCTCCACTTGGTAGAAGGTGGAATAATTCTGACAGCAGATGATTTCTGCAGATCCCTAAAGATTGCTACAGCAGAATAGGGTAGTAAGGACTGAATGTTTGCATTTTTTTTTAAAGAAGAAAAGGGCATCCCGTTATCATCCCCTTTTGAAATAGTTTTTAATCAAACACTGTGAAAATAAATCACTTCAGTTCAAAAGTAGTTCCTGTGCTACTAATTGAAATGCTTTAAAAGGATATTTAGTGGGTGGGAGTGTTGTGTATTTATTTTAAATATATCTCCTCTCCTCATGTTGGGAGAGTTTACTCTGCTTAATAAAATATTGCTGGAACCCTCTGACATCTCTTCAGTGTCCCTCTTCTAGTTATCGCTTCTGTTACTTAACTTTTAATCTGCATCATAAAAAGCTCCAGAACTTACTTCCAATCAGAGAAATAAATAAGCTTAAGCATTCTACGTGAGTCACCTTTTGCTGGGATCTGTGGCATAGCTTCAGAGATGGATTCTTCTAATTTATCACTCATGTTTCCTTGGAAAGAATGTCCATGAAGGAGAAGGAGGCAGAGAACCAAGCATGCAGCATGGATTGGGCCAATTTATGTATCTAAATCCTCCCTTTTTAAAAACTGGATCTCTGATAGTCTGGAAGAATGACTAATCTGAATACAGAAAAAGGAACAAAATGATTGAAGAAGAACATTTTTCTTTGATCTGCTTGATTCATTTTATGTCACATCGCTGGACATTTTTTTTGCACAGGAGTGATTAGACAGTGCACCCAATTCCAAGGAAATATTTATTTCCAAAAAGATGTTTCAGAGCATGTGGGAGTGAAAATATTTATCTGCAACTCTTTAAAGCAGCTGTAGTCTTTTCTTGGGATGCTTAGCATCCTCAATATTCCATAGAAAGATGCAGCTGCTTTAAAGGGATGCAGATCAACAGCCTTTTCTCTGTCAACATCTTTGTCCAAATTATTTCCAAATAATTGCATGGAACACATCAGGAAATATTTAAGACAGGACATCTACATTTTCTGGGTGGGATAAAGGATTGGCTTTGGAATGTGTGGTGGCCTAGAGTGGAGCTGTTGCCTCACAATCAGGAAGCTGTGAGTTCAATCCTAGGTAGAGGCAGATATTTCTCTCTCTGGGCACAATAAGAATATATCTGCTGAACAAAACTCTGCATTTGAAGACAAGAAGGGCATCCGGCCATTCAAACACTCTATTAGCTCCATTCAGTTGCCCAGACTCCACCCGGCAAGGGATTATGGAGTCATTAAATGATGATGATAAAGGGTTGGCCTGGGTTGGTTAGTTTTAAATATTGGTTGGTGGTGATGGGAATAATCTTTCATCAAGGTCTTCTAGGACTTTACAAGCAAAACAGAGTTGTGGGATTTGAAAAGACTGAATGCAGGAGAAAAGTAAAATGACAAACATGCCCACCTAGGCAAAGAAGCTTGACATTTAGCTAAGAACAATTTCCATCTGAAGTCCAATAAATCTAAGCCTGAATCCAGATAAAGCACATTTCTAGTATCAAATTAAGAGTTGTCTCCTTCCTTTATCCATATAATTTCCTCCTTTTCAATAACAGCATCTCAGGAAAGATAAGAGTATTGTGCTTCCCTGCATAGAGGCAACCACTGCCTCTTTTGAATGTCATCAATGCAATTAATTGAGACTTCAATTGGAATTATTTTCCTAATAAGAATGCACAAAATCCCATTTATTCTTAAATAGAATGGGGGATAAATGTTAGAGTCATTCTTCAACAAAATATATTTTCCTCCTGGCTCCAATCCTTTTAGCCCTTACCATCCAAGTTTGCTACTAGAGTGTATGAATTTAAAAAAGAGTGAGATTTTGAAGGAGGAATGAAGGAGTGAATCTTTATTATGGCCAAAGGTCAGTAACTTGAAATAGCCTACAAGAAGTAAGATGTCTAAGACAATAATACCATACAGGCAGTAATAAAACAGACAGTAACCATAAAACTTATACAAGATTACAGCTGAAAGGGGAAATGCATTACCAATTTTGCTGGCATAGAAAAGGCATCCAACTCTAGATTACTCTAACTCACAAAGGCACTTATATTCCTTATAGGGGATCTTAGTAAATCAGAAGAGATAGAAAAATACTAAATAAAGATATGGTTCTATGATAATTAGGCAGTTTCAGGATGAGAAATTTAACAGTCTAAGGGTTCAATTTTCAATTCTCCCTAAATTGTTAGGGACTTTTTTCCCTTCTATCTCTTTGCTCTTCCCTTCCCTCTTTCATTGCTATTCAATGTCTCAAGATACTATCAAGAATGTCCATGTTATTGTGGGGAGGGAGTTACATATTGATTGATGACCTATGATGGAAGGACAATGAAATGACTTCCCAGAATAGCAAAACCCTCCCATATTTTAGCCACGTCCCTGGGAGTAGAATTCAACCCAACAGTGGCTTGACTTTTGATTTGGCCAATGAAAAACTCCATATGGATTGATACAGATAGACTTCGACTATAACTGAGTCCCAAATTGCTGTTACTAAGTGAGGAAGTTAGGTGAATTTCCCTCCATTTTATTACCTTTCTTGCCATGTTTGTTAAGTGAATCACTGTAGTTGTTGAGTTGGCAGCACGGTTGTTAAGTGAATCTGGCTTCCCCGTTGACTTTGCTGGTCAGAGGTTTGCAAAAGGGGATCATATGACCCCAGGACACTGCGACCATCATAAATATGAATCAATTGCCAAGCAGCTAAATTTTGTGTCAGCGTTCCAGCAACCCTCCATTCCTCCCAATGACTCCGAGACGGACATCTTCTCAAAGGTTCCTTTTTATTTGGATAGTTGCTCATCACATCACATGGCCCAATCACTGTCCGTTCCAAGTTAAGACTTCCTCTCACTTATGCGCAACACAACCTGACCTTGAATTAGAAAAAGAATGTTATTATGTCTAACTAGATATACTCCAATAAATTCCCCCCTCCCACTTTCCCAGGCTCAGATGTGGCAGTGTGGGAGCATCTGATCTCAATATGGCTTCCAAACTGCCATTTTGATCATGTGACCATGGGGATGCTAAGTGTGAAAAACAGTCAAAAGTCACTTTTTTCAGTGCCGTTGTAACTTCAGATGGTCAGTAAACAATGATGTATACATAACCTGTACAGATATATTGAGATATATTGAGGACTATCCTGTATAACTTTTTTGGATTATTTGGTAATATGAAACCCTATTAAGAAAATCAATAATTTTAACCTGATCTGTATAGTTGCTACTTTTAATAAAAGTAGACCTTGTGGGGGTTAAAAAAAAAAGAAATAGACAGAAAATCCAGGCCCAAAATAAATGTTAATGACTGATAATGACTATGTGCTTGTAGAGATATTTTCATCACTTAGCCTGCTTTCTTTTCGCTTCTATAATGGGATCTACAGTCAGTTGTTTCTGATTATTCTCTTTCTTTAAAAATGGCAGTTCACAGTTTGTGAGCATGGCTGACCTTCTTAAACAAAGGTACTCTGAGTCAACTTTTATTTGTTTAAGTAATTGCACAAGAATGGAGCTTTTGAAAGATAAGTTCGTTTTTCCATTGTGCTTTTGTTCTAGGGAGCCAAAAAGGAGGGAGAAAAATGTATTTCTGTGTAAGTGTTTGGATAAGTGAATGCTTTCTGCAGTATATATGAAAAAAAAATCACATGAAACAAACATATGGCAACAATCTTATGATAACAAGAATAAATGGTATATGAGAAATCGCATAGGAACATATAGTCTAAATATTTACATATATGTAAAGTAGTAAGACCATACCTAGAGTACTGCATCCAGTTTTGTTCACCACGTTATAAAAAAGATGTTGAGACTCTAGAAAAAGTACAGAGAAGAGCAACCAGGATGATTAGGGGACTGGAGGCTAAAACATACAACGAACGGTTGCAGGAACTGGGCTTGGCTAGTTTAGTAAAGAGAAGGACCAGGGGAGACAGATAGTAGTCTTCCAATATTTGAGGGGCTGCCACAGGGAGGAAGGGGTCAAGCTATTTTCTAAAGCACCTATAGGCCAGACAAGGAATAATGGATGGAAACTGAATAAGGAGAGATTTAACCTGGAAATAAGGAGAAACTTTCTGACAGTGAGAACAATCAACAGTGAGAACAATCAACAATCAATGGAACAGAATTTGCCCTCGGAAGTTATAGGAGCGCCATCTCTTGGGACGTTCAAGAAGAGATTGGGCTGCCATTTGTCAGAAACGGTGTAGGGTCTCCTGCTTGGGCGGGATTGGACTAGATGACCTAGAAGGTCCCTTCCAACTCTGATTATCTGTTATCTGTTATGTTCTCCATATATATGAACTTATATTGATTGTCACAAGTTTTGGTCAAGTTTTGGTCAAGTATTCTGCCACCTTAGGTAGACTAAGAATTTAGTTTGAGATCTTTTCCATGTGAACCAGTTTCCCTCTAGTTTAAAAACTAAAAGCAGATCCCCTGCTGCATTGGAGTTCAATAATTGGGCAATGACATGATTGCTAGCCTATAGTGATAGACTTATATACTGCTTCATACTGCTTTATAACCCCCTCTAAGTGGTTTTACAGAGTCAGCATATTGCCCCCAATAATTTTACCAACCTCAGAAGGATGGAAAGCTGAGTCAACCTTGAGCCAGTCAGGATCAAACTATAGACAGTGGGAAATGCTGAAGTTAAACTTTTGTTCCTGATAGAAAAGAATATTTGTAGCTCAGGGTTGACATGATGGGCCCTGAGCTTGGTAGTTTTCTTGCAGACATTTCATGACCCAAATTAAGTAACGTCATCAGTGCTAGTATGAAGTAGGGCTTGTTTGTAAACTAGTTTGTTTATAAACTAGTGTGGTAAACCATGTTCTAGGGCCATCTACAGGGTACTGTCAAAAAATCAAGTTGGTGGCTATAATGGACTGGTTAAAACTTAGCTCTTCTTCTACATGTAACTCACACATAATGCACCTAAAACATGGCAGCACTTTTGATTGTGCCTGTATGACCACCATATTGTCTTTTTTATTACATTATTCAGACACTCCTGTTACATGCCCACCTTCATTTACATATAGATAAGCTTCTAATAGTAAGAAGAATATGGAAACACTTGGCTTGTGGTGGTAATTTAACTATGAAGGAAAACTAGTCAAATCTATTGGTAGAAGAACCCAGCAGCAAGGAGAAAAATGTGAGTGATTTTTTTTCCATTCTCATGATTAAATGTTTCCATCACAGATGAAATATTGAAAAAGCAAATGCAAATTAGGTGAAGGAAAGTGAATTAAAGGGTCTTGGGTAATAGGAAGGGAGCGAGGTCTCCAGGTGATTAGATGGCTTCCTGTTTGACTGTTGTGTGACTGTTTTGTATTTCTGGGGTTTTTCCATCTGGGACCTCTCTTCTTCACCAAGATCTTCTGGTGGCCTATATCTCCATAATCTGTATGCATGTTGCAGTAGCTGAAGATGCTGATGAATAATCCATCTTCAGAGTTACTTCAGGTGTTTCTGGTGGAATATCAATCTTTGTGGCTCAGCATGGAATCACTCATGCATCTCATTGGGTTGGCACAAAGCCTTGGCTGCTGATAATGATTTGCTCAATGAATTGTGATGAAAGATGAGGACAGGTTGAGACTTCAACAAAGAGAGAGAGGGAGAGAGAGACTGCTTGCTTTTCAGTGAGGAGCGAGAACTCCTGAGTGACTAATGATTTGAAATTTAAGCTTGTATGCTCAGAGAGTTGGAAGAAATCTGGTACAAGGATTACTCTGTTCCCATTAGTACTTGGAAACATTGAAAGTCTCCTGCAAATGCACCAACTCATTGGAGCCTCAAGCCGAATGACTTCAAAACTGACTGGTGGGACTCTCCAGAATTTCAGACACAAATCCCTACTCCCTCTCCCAAATCTAGAGGAAGCAGGAATTGGAACTAAGAACTTTAGCATGCAAGCAAAAAAAAAAAAAACAACCCACAATATTTAAATAGGTTTTTGCTTCTCTCAACCCATGATCTCCTCAGAGTTAGAAAAAGTAAGGATACCAGATTTTGATTAATGGTAGGTTGAAGATTTCTTATAATTTGTTAGATTTAAAGTTTCCTTTCTAGGAGCTGATTATAGCATCTCCACATGAAGATAGCTGGATTGAGATAGAGACTGATCAGAAGTTCTTGAGAGACTTACCCAGAACCACTCAGAATGCATAGGTTGATGTTTACTTGAACATCACATATTTTTCACATTTTTGTAACCACTACTACACCATCCTATAGTTCCTCAACTCTCTTTCTTGCTTTAGTTTTTGCACTGGTCATTGGTCATATAAAATTTTGTTCCATTCTGCTATTCCATGCAGGCATTTGTGAAATATGAAAAACCCTTGATTTGAATGGATCTGGAGTTTGCAGACTTGGGATTTAATTGACAAAATCTTATGAATGTGGCTTTTGTGCAGTTTTCAGGCAGTAGCAAACTTTGTACCAACAATAGACAAATTTCATATTGGCAAATCAATGTGGACAATGTTTGGTTTTATGCAAAACATGTATTTGCTGTTATCACTGAAGTTGACTTTCTTCCGTAGGAATGTCTTGTCACACACCCCAAAATAACATTTACCATTTTACAAACATTAATACCCTCCATGAGTCCATTAATTTCAAATTTATGGCAGTGGCAAGGATTAGAATAGCTGGTGAATTAATATGTTGTGATGAGCAAGACAATGGAGGACAGGGGGCCCTGGTGTGCTTTGGTCCATGGGGCTGCAAAGAGCTGGATCTTAGCAACTGAACAACAACAATATTGTGATTAGACTTTTCACATCTTTTGTTTTTATTCTACATTAAACAAACCTGGCAAAAATATATTTCTTCATAGCTGTAATAAAGTGTTAACATAATACGAGGCTGCAGGGCTGATGATAAAATTTGCTAATAAAAAAATTAATTTTTCAATCAATATATGTCTAAAGAAGAGATTCTTTGAAATCCACATTGTTGATATGTTGCAGTGTTGTTCTCCATTCAGAAGATTTGCATGATGCCTTTCTGAGCCAAAATGTCTAAGGTGATTTCTCGCAAAAATGTGCCGTTTGAAAAATGGCTAAATTAGGACTCGTACACACCAAAATATACTATCATTCAAGAAAAGTGACCATTCTTATAAGAGAAATGAATGTACAATTTGTGCAAGCATTTTTAAGGAGCCATCTGCCTTCTTTATGTTCAGTGTATTCCATGATATGCACAAAAATATAGGCAGAGTTTTCATCAAATTCAAGTTGCCATATTGATTTTTTGGGGATGGAAGGTTCAAAAGATTGAATTATCCAAAAACGATAAAATATACATTTTTATCTTATTTCTGCATGTCTTAGGAAACCTGAATCTCAGCTTAAGAGCAGCTCAGTACAAGAACAGAATAAAAAACCCAGACGAAGGAATTTTCCTTATCCCTAACTTTACTGAGTTTGAGTTTACTTTATTGATTAGCCCTTGGGCCATATCAAAGTGCAGAGTTCCAGACACAAATTATTACTAAAATCTGATAAAAACAATGTCAAAGCAAAAAATTCAGCTTTCATAAATTAGAGGAGGTGAACCGTTCTTCCCTTTTGCCAGCATATTTTTATTAAACATAACTAGGAAGTACAAAGCTGAGAAGTACAAAGAAAAGAAAGTAAAGTAAAACTCCTCCCCTGCAAGCATGCACAGTAAATCAGACATCACAAGACACTCATAACTTAGTTGCTATAGAAACATGATAACAATATTCTCTGGACGCTTAGCAGACAAATCAAAAAGAACGTAGTGACAAACAATTTTAAAATGGAATTGGATAAAATACAATTTAAAATGAAATTGTAATAAAATACAGTAATTTAATATATAGATAAATCAAATATGACAAAATTGTATTTTGGTGTCACCCCTACAACCTACCCCAATCTGACCTACGTATGCCGATCTCAACCGAACCATTTTGCTTAAGTACTGTGCTACGTTAAATGTTATTTTCAGATTCTGGCTGCACATAAGGTAAGTTGTTTTGATATGGGGATCCTAATGGGTCATTCTTTTGGTATATAGACCAAGTACCAGTCTTTCACCCTCTTATACAGGCAACAATCAAATAGAATGTGTTCTCTCTAACTTTACTGAATATTGGCATATCTGGGTCCCCCCCCCTTTTCTGCAATTAATTCAATTGAACCTTTCTTTTCCTCTCCCCCACTTGTGTCTCTGTTCCCTTCTTAACTTTCTTTCTACAATGTCATTTGTAATTCCATGAAGTTAATATCTGATTAGTAAATACGATGATGAAAGATTTTTGGCTGCAAAGAAGCTGCCACTTACCAGTCATCAATGACTTGAAAAATTAGGTTCAGCTCAGTAATAATTGATGAAAATGGGCTCCTTTCTTTCTGCCTCTGATTTACTTTGAAGTTTTGACTTAATAATGTAAACATCGCTTGTTTTCTCTGGGAGATGAATTGCCTTCTGATTTGTGAAGTGCCCAGGCTTGGCTTCCTTTGTCTCAATTGTCTTTGCCTCTACAAGGTGGGATGCAAAGGAGGGAAGAAATATTTCCCTGCCTGAAACGGACTTGGGGAAGGTAAGCCAGAAGGGGATCTTTGAGATTTAATGGCAATGCTGAGTTATGCTTTCAAGGGAAATGATCTCGGATGGAAAATAGAGTAATTGGAAGCATTATTTGGAATGATCTGACACCAGGGGATTGCAACGTAAACTATTTAGCAGAATAGGAGGTGAAGGCAGAGAGAAGTTTCCACCATCTTTGTCTCTTTCCAGGTACTGCTTTCTCTATAAGTCTGTTCCTTTAACAGGTGAAATTATTATTGGTTGCATAGTCAGCCACATGTTGAGACTGCATTTGGAATTTGGAGCCACTTAGCAAGTCCTTCCCAAGGACCCGAAATAGACAGATATTGTTGTTTTATGGTGTTAAATGCATGATTGCAGGAGGTATGTTGTTCTGAGTAAAGCAGCCTTTTGTAATTGACTAATTTTGTCAATGCCAGTAGTGTTCAACTGGCACTCCAAATGTTTTGGGATTGCACCCAAGGCACCTACCTATCCATAGGTGGTATTCAGCAGGTTCTGACCAGTTCTGGAGAACCGGTAGCGGAAATTTTGAGTACTTCAGAGAACCGGCAAATATCTCCTCTGACTGGAGATTTTACAGCATCCTTCCTCTGTCATGCCCACCAAGCCACGCCCACAGAACCGGTATTAAAAAAAATTTGAATCCTACCACTGCACCAATCACTATTAGTACTACCTTTGCTTTCTTTAGCCTCTGTTGTCCTACTTCTATTTGCAGATTTACTTTGTGGTTTTCTCCAGTTTTTTTTTCTCTTCTGCTGCCTCCAGGTATTCTGACTTCCACCAACCAGTCTTTTTTCTTCCTTATTAACAATTAAGTCTAGGGTGTTGGTGCATGCTTCTCTGTTTGAATTCTAAAGTTCCCCGAGCATTGTAGCTTCTTCATGCTCTATTATTCTCTTATTTTGTGGTCCCACCAATTCTTGCTTACAGGCAAATGGGATTTCTTGCAGATCTTCCGGTGCAACATTATTGCTGCTGTTGTTTGTAGTCAATCTGTGGAATGTTCTTTCAGTAGCTAACTAGGGTGTGTTTCTTTGCAGAGTGGGCATTTACTGTCTTTTCAATTATGACTTTATATGCAATTCTACTATTATTAAAAAAACCCATCTCTCAACCTCTCTGGTCAGTTCACAATGATAAAAAAAAATACAATAAAATCAATATAACAAGATGGCAAGCAAGATGTAATGAGGGGTCTTACTGTTCCTTGCTGAAGGCATGGGTGAAGAACTAGGTCCTTCCTCACAACTCTTCTAAAAAAGTGGAGGAAATCAGGATTTCAGGGAGAACCTCATTCCAGATGTCATCCTGATGACCCTAATTCCATTCCTTCTGATTTAGTCTCCCTTTAATTCCATGCCTATACCCTCCTGTTTAGAATACTATATAACAAACCTTCCAAAAAAAGAATAAGTGGCAGCTCTAACTTTCCTGCCAGCATTACTCCTCTAATGAAGGGGCACAATGTCTTCGCAGTTACAGATGCTGAGCTTGTCAGTCAGAAAGGTTCAAGACCTGAGAGACACATGGTGGGGTGAGCTCCTGCAATTTGCCTGACCTAACAATTTGAAAGCATGCAAATGTGAGTTGATAAAAAGATATCCCTTCAGTGTGAAAATAACTGTCAAACTCTGGACTGGTGTTTGCCATACCGGGGGAGGGACCCCAACACAGAAGGTGGTTGGTGAAAGACCTTTCTGTCAGAGGCTGCAAGTGGCAAGCAATGCAGAGCTGACAAACAGCTGATCCTGACTGAAGTTAGGCTGGCTGACAATCAGCTGATTTCAACTGAAGGCAAGCCAACTAACAATCAGCTGATCGGCCCTGCCAGATGGTTGGCTGCTCCAGTGGGCGGAAGGACATGGCTCCAGCCTTCAAAGGCCACTGGGAGGTAGAGGCTCCCAGTGCTAACTATATTCCTTTTTTTTTCTAATTGATGGAACTCACTGTGTGCTGGCTGAATAAGCCCTTTTGGAACCCGTGGCATCCTGATTGTGGTTTAGATCTAGAGCTCAGACCTTTGAGAGTAACAGCATTCTATGCACCTTGATGTAAAGTCATACTAGCTACATGACCATGGAAGGGCTTTGGAACAATGCTGGCTTCCTTAGCTAAGAAACAGAGATGAGCACTGCCCCCTAGAATCAAACATGACTGGACAGGGGAAATCTTTACCTTTCTATCCTGGTAGATTGCTTTTAGCATTGCAAACTTGGTTGATCAGTAAGATCATTCAAGACGACTATATACAGCCCCTGGTTGCCAAATGATCATTTGCTTGAACACTGGCTTCTCTAAGGCAGCACCTGCATCTAGAATGCTCTCTTGCATGCAGCATGTAAGGAAATTACTCTTATATCCTGTAGGCATCTGACTCTTTTAACGAGGCCTCTCTTTCATGAATGTTGGATGAATCATTTCTGCCTTCCATCCACAGCTCTGTGATTTTGTTTCCTTTAAAAATGTGGTGTGTATGTCTGTGTGTGTGTGTGTGTGTGTGTATATTTGTTTTCTGAAAAACCCAAATAACCAAAGATACACACACACACACATCACCTTCAGAAGCACTTGTACATGGGAAATATATGATATCAAGGAATAATAGATCACTAAAATAAGGTAGTCTGCAGGCAGGTTGTGATTACAGGTTTTTTAAAATATATATCTCTGAGTGTCTAATTTAGCCCAGACTCATATATGACTTCTTTGTAGGGTAGATGGATCCCACATTGTACAGAGTTTTCTCCCCATCATATCTTCCAGGGTGTAGAATATGGTCGTTGGTGAAATTTGGTTTTTCAATTCATCTCCTGCTTTCTGGAGGAAAGGGCATCTGTTGTACAATTTTATTCATTCTTGATTTACTTCAATGGTGAGAACAATTAACCAGTGGAATGGCTTGCCTTCAGACGTTGTGGGTGCTCCATCGCTGGAGGCTTTTTAAGAGGAGCTTGGAGACCCACTTGTCTGAAATGATAGAGGGTCTTCTGCTCAAGCGGGAGGTTGGACTGGATAACCTCTAAGGTCCCTTCCACCCCTGTTATTCTATGTTCTATGTTTTACCATTTAACTTGCTGGGGGTCTACTTGATGGTTTGTTAAAAGTCTTGGTGCTAAACAGTGAGATTAAAGCTTAGGAATACTTCTTGAAACGGTTGGAAGAAAAATCCATCTAGTTCAGTTCCAAATGGAGAGAAAGGCACTGGAAGCATGGAGGGTGATTGGAAAGATGGTTTAATGGAGCAGAACCATCAAACACAGGATCCTCGTGCAGCTGAGTGGAGTGGAGAGTGAGGGTTATTTATACCATCTCTTGGGCCTTGCCTTTGAGCTTCCTGTTCCTGTGGCAAGAGCATGTATTCTATTGGTTGCTGTCAGACTCCCATGCAGTGGTCATAGCTGATTTTGTAGGTTATCTGAATCAAGCTTGGTTGAAGCTTGGGCTGATGCAACAAAAGGGCTTGTTGTGCAGTCCCTATTGTGGCTGAACGGCTTTTCCCTGAAGGATAATCCCATCATCCTGGAGCTGAAGGTCTTTTATTTTGTAGAGAGGCTGTCCTAATCTTTATTAATAGGCACCAAATATCTGCTGAGGGCAAGGAGTTTCTGTCTCCCTTAAGATTTCCATTTCTCTTTAAGAGGAAATAGACTATTCTGCCTTTTTAAATATTTCTCAAAATATTTCATTCTTCTAGGAGGGGTGACTTTCCTCAAAACCTTCATGCTATGTCACATCACAGCCTTGAAAGGTAGAAGAGGTTGATTCCTCCCAGGCACTTCCCTTTTCTTTTTTTCTCTGTGGCACCCCTTGGGCTCCAGTGAAGAAAAGCCTCCATTCCCAAACAGATGGCTTTAGGAAAGATACTCGGCAATGAGTGTGTCGAGAAAGCTAAGTAAAGTTGAGGAAGGCCAAATCTTGATGGGCACAATAGAATTTGACAGGACAAGGGCTCCTAAAGTAGGGTGGACTGCAGGAAAGAAAGGCAGAAAGAAATCACCCCAGGAATGGTGTGTGAAGTCAGAGAGGCCACAATAATAAATCTATGAGGTGAAAAGGGTTGAGGGAGACAAGGAAGAGACAATATTGGCAAGCTGCCTTGAAAGACCTACCTTCCACCTTTCTGAGCTGCCGCATGCTCTATCGAACTAAGCCTTATGAGCACAGATTCTCAAGAGACTTGGCTCTTTATTCATAAAAAGGTGTATTGGGGCACTTCAGCTGAATCTCTTCTTGAAGAAAGTCTCCCACCACCCCCAAAAAAGACTCTATAAAGCCATTTCTAATGATCATGAGTGAAAAAGTCTGAAATGGTCTGCTGCAGTAAAGAATGTGACTTACGTTTCTAAGTGGGAGATTCGATTCGATTCATTTCGGTTCGGTTCGGTTCAGTTCTGTTCTATTCTACTTTCTAGTCTATTCCATCCCATCTCATTCCCATTCTTCATTCCAATATCTATTCTATTCTATTCTACTCTACTCTACATTCTAATATCTATTCTATTCTATTCTACTCTACTCTATTCTACATTCTAATATCTATTCTATTCTATTCTATTCTATTCTACTCTACTCTACATTCTAATATCTGTTCTATTTTATTCTACTCTACATTCTAATATCTATTCTATTCTATTCTATTCTATTCTATTCTATTCTATTCTATTCTATTCTATTCTATTCTATTCTACTCTACATTCTAATATCTATTCTATTCTATTCTATTCTACTCTACTCTATTCTACATTCTAATATCTATTCTATTCTATTCTATTCTATTCTATTCTATTCTACTCTACTCTACATTCTAATATCTATTCTATTCTACTCTACTCTATTCTACATTCTAATATCTATTCTATTCTATTCTATTTTATTCTATTTATTCTATTGTATTTATTCTATTCTATTCCATCATATCCCATTCTATTTCTATTCTCTATTCTATTCTATTCATTTTATATTTTATTTTACTTTATTTTATTATTTTCTTTCCTTATTTTATTTTTTTATTTTTTATTATTATTTTATTTTATTTTTCTTCTTTTCCCCTAGGCCCTTGCATGAAATTCCAGAGGGATATGTTGGCATGAGAGGAAGCCTCACTCTGGAATCCCAGGACACCATCTTGTGTGTCTTCCAGCTCTACCAGAGCAGCTAACTTTTCCTGAATGGAGACCAAGAAGCCAATGTTTTTGATACCAATAGATCTAAGGAGGCATTCTGGATTGCCATGTAGCAAATGGACTTCTGGACATGTCCATAGTTAAGGATTGTGCCAATAAAGGATACTTTTTTTGTAGCTCAGGGTTGAAATGAAGGGGTCCTTGGTGCTTTCTGAGCTTGGCTGTTTCCTTGGAGATGTTTCATGACCCAGACTAGGTTGCATCCTCATTTGCTGCTAATGTTGATAGCACTGATGATGTTACCTAGATCAGGTCATGAAATACCTGCCAGAAAACAGCCAAGCTCAGAGAGCATCAAGGACCCCTGATAGTGACTGTATTCTGCTCTAAGTTTAGGGCAGAAAGGATCCAAGGTTAGGCTCTTCAGAGCTTTATACAAAGGGCAGAATGAAACGAGAGCAGATGAAACAGTCTTCTGAATTGGTAATCTCTCTCCAGTAGAAAGCAAGGGCTGTTCTTTCAGAGGGAGGCAGCAGTTTGGGGAGAGAATCACTCTGGAGTGTTCTAATGAACTGTGAAATGAACATCGTGTCAGTTGCCGAGGCAGATGGGCCCAGGCCATTGCAATTGCGATGAGGTTGTTTTTGCCTGGGAGCCATCGCAGGTAATTTAAAGATATTAACGAACACCGTTAATTAGCTTAACAGCATCACTAGTCCTAATGCACAGCCAGATAAATAATCCTGCTGTGTCAAAACTTCTCTTACAGAATCTGCAGGATTGCTGGGAGAAGGAATTGGTGCACTCACCACTGCAGGACTTACTGCAATGCTCTTTGTGAGTGTGTGTGGGTTGTCTTTATCGCAATCCTTGTCCTACTCAAAGGACACAGCTTCCTCTGCCAGAGGAACAGAAAGAACTAGTCCACCTGGATTCTCCTTCCTTTCATCTTGAAAACCAAAGGCTTAATTAACCCTCATCCTCTCTGATCTTGTATCCCATTCCTTCTCACCCAGAGAAATAGATATAGCAGATTCTTCCAAAGGTGGAGGGTGGGGGAGGAGGAGGAGGAGGAGGAGGAAGAGGGGAGGTTATTCAGGGATATCATGGCCATGTCTTTCCACATCTTCCAATCTTGCATTACTTCTTAGCAATAGCACTTAGACTTATATACCTCTTCATAGTACTTTCCAGTCCTCTCTAAGCAGTTTATAAAGTCAACATCTTGCCCTCAACCATCAGGGCCCTCATTTTACCAACTTCGGAAGGATGGAAGTCTGAGTCAACTTTGAGCCATTGAGAATTGAACTGCCGAGCTGCAGGCAGCCGGCAGTCAGCAAAAATAGTCTGCAGTTCTGCATTCTAACCACTGCACCAAGATGGTTCTTCTTAAGAGTTTTTCAATGCTCTAGCTAGTGTCAGCATTGATGGTGTCCATCCCTAGAACTAGATCATATCTTGTGAAGGGTAAATGTATGGAAGTTACATTAATAAAAGGACATAATTCCCCACTAGGTTCCTTCTGTGCCTGTGAGTGTTCCCCATTTAGACCAAGCAGAAAATGAAGGGGTCTCCTGCTGTGTGTAACCCAATAAGATTTTGATCCTAAGCTGCTTTTTTGGCAGAAATCAGGAGGTTTGTTTGCATTTAATACATGTGAGGGATTCTGTCCATGAAGTGGGAAATGGTGTGATGGACTACAATGAAGCAGCCGTTTCCCAGAAAGGAGGGAGCACATGACAAGGAGAGGGGAGACAACAGGCAGCACAGTGTAAAGCTGGATAGGAGACAGAGGAAGAGAAGAGAAAATAGACCAGAGCAGAGCAGAGCAGAGCAGAGCAGAGTAGAGTAGAGTAGAGTAGAGCAGAACAGAACAGAATAGAATCATCACTGAGAATAGAATAGAATTTTCATTGAGAATAGAATAGAATGGAATGGAATGGAATGGAATGGAATGGAATGGCATAGAGCTGGAAGGGACCTCAAGCAAGAGATCCTATCCTATTTCAGATAAGTGACTGTCCAGTCTCTTCTTAAAAAGCCTCCAGTGATGAAGCAACCACAATTTCTGGAGGCCAGCTGTTCCACTGGTTAATTGTCCCCGCTATTAGGAAGTTTCTCCTTAATTCCAGGTTGCTTCTCTGTTTTATTATCTTCCAACCATTGTTTCTTGTCCTGCCCTCTGGTGCTTTGGGGAATAATCTGACCCAATCAATCAATCAATCAATCAATCAATAATAATAAAATAATAAAATTAAAATAGCCACTCCCTGGACTCTCCCGGGGTCTGTCTGTTAGGGTGAGAATAAGGTAAGGTTTAATCTAGCAAGATTTTGTTTATTTGGTGTGAACAAAGAATGAACCAAACTTTGGCTGGACTGTTGTACATCGTACTTAGGTTGGGCCTGACATCACATCAAAATAAAGCAACAAATTTATTACGCTTGTCATTATTTTGGCACTATGTATCCTAGATTGCACCTCTCAATAAGGGAGAAGATATATTGCTTTGCTGTACAGATGATTGCTGTACAAGAGGCCTCCAGGTTTATTTGTGTCTGTCTGTTATTTTTCCATTGTTTTACAGTGGAGCAGATGGCCTCTATTAAATAATAGTTAATTTCAGTGCATCCTGTGTGAGATGCTAGTTTTGCTCTGGGTGAGACATCTGAGATTGTACCATCACAGCTGCTTGCTATCCTCTTCTCTGACCTCAGAGGGACAATCCAAGGAATTTCAACATCCCTGGAATAGCATCCAAGGGGCCATATAATAGCACATGGTTGCTACTAAGAGTTGGGATGGTTTTGAACCAATCCATTTTGAATGCAGCTAATGAAGCAACAGGATCTTAAATATATAACTTTTGAAGAGTTCTTATAAGTGGACTTTTGATGGTAGCCAGTGGGAGAGCCTGCTAAGCAAAACTAGATTTTTATATTTAAAAAAAAAAGTTATGCAAATGCTTATTTTTACAAAGCTGAAATCCTCAAAGTGAATTTCTCAGGTTTATCCTTGAGCAGAAATTACCTGAAAATTTGAAAGAAGATCACAAGAGATTCTGCATTTCTTTGAGGAGCTCTGATACATGATTTCCTGAAGGAGTGTTTTCCTTGGAGACACAAGCAGAGGGATTCCAGGCAGTTCCAAGGCAGATCTCCACTGGACATCTCAAATGTTCTGATGTTCAGTCAGAACCAAAAAAGGTTCTTCGATGAGAAGCAAAACATCTTCCTCAAGGAAAAACAAAGTCCAGTTACAAGTCTGTAGAGATTCTTAGTCATCCAAGTCATGCTGTCTGCAAGGAATATAAATCCTTCCATTCCCTGCTATCCTGTCAGACTTGAAGAAGCTTCTTGGATGTGAAATAACAGTTTACTTACTCTTTCCATTGATTTTTGGAGTATAGACCAGGGGTGTTCAACCTTAGCAACTATATCCCAAAGATGTATTTTTTTTCAAGAGGCAACTGGACTTTCCTGTTTCTTCTTTTGAAGACGTTTTGCTTCTCATCCAAGAAGCTTCTTCAGCTCTGACAGAATAGTGGGGATAGTTGTCAGAGCTGAAGAAGCTTCCTGGATGAGAAGCAAAATGTCTTCAAAAGAAAAAAAGAAAGTCCAATTCCCACCTGAAAAAGCACCATTGGGACAACCATGACCTGGATGACTGAGAATCTCTACAGACCTTTGGGATGAACACCCTTTGAATGGTGAGGGAGTAGGAATGGATTTCCAGAGGAAAAAAAATTGCAGACTGCAGAAACCATTAGCACTACTCAGGTGACCCTGAGGACACAGATAAACCTCCAAGTGCATCAACGACCTTCTAAAAGGATGCAAATGACCAGATGTCTGCAAGCAGTATAATTCCTTCCATTCCCCACCATCTAGTTGGTGCTTGAAGAAGCTTCTTGGGTGAGAAGCAAAATGTCTTCAGAAAAACAACAAAGTCCAGTTACTTCCTGAAAAAGCACCTTTGATACGACAATGACCTGAATGATTGAGAATCTCCATAGACACCTCCACTAGAAGAATACAGTTGGCAACTGAACATATCCTCTTCAATCAGCTGATACTGTCATGACCTGCCACGGCAACTGATACATAGGCTGCCCTGATTCCAGCATCCAATGATTGATGGCCTGCTATCCGTCACCTCCCCTCCTTCTGAAAGTCACCATTTGTATCCCCTCTAGATACTTATCTCACAAGTGGAGCAAGCAGAGCTTATCTTTTTTTCCTTGGCCCCTTCCGTGTTAAAAAGAAACCATCTCTGTTATTTACTTATTTCTGTCACCGGACTCGTCAAATCTATTTCCTTACACTTCCAATTATCTTTTGTAGAGATCAGCTGGAGGATAGGACCGACCCACGATGACCTCAGGATTATTGGATCATTACAGAGAAGGTTCTTTTGCAAAGCTGGCCCAGCATTCATCCTCTTCGCAGGTTTCCACCCCTTGATATTTTGCCATCTTCACCGTTTCAGACTCAGTTTGAGTCTGCTTCTTCCCCCCCCTCCTGCTCTGAATCACTGGTGCTTTATCATCTCTGTCCTGCTGCTTATTTCTTCAAGGCAGAAAAAGTCTCCTGCACTTCGTGCAATCACTTTCTCACTGCCTAGAAATATTTAACATTTCCAAAATGAGGAGGAATATTCATGAGGCTCACACAACAAAACCGGGAGACTGTTATTTTGCTTATGTGAGCTGGTTACCCCCTCTACACGGTGATAGCTACCCCCAGCCTAACAAATTCTCCCACTTTTATTTTTATTTTATTTTTCCCCATATTTATTCCATTTCAGGGGGGGGGGGATTTGGTTCTGGAAATTGTTTCCAAGAATTGTTTCCGCAAACTCCTTTTCTGGGTTCTGTTCAGGGAGGATTCTGCCCTAGAGATGCCAGACAACAACAATATCGGCAACAACAACCATTGGAAAAAATGCCCACTCTGCAAGGGTCTCGTTCTTCTGGTTTCATTCATTTTTTACTCTTGCATGTAGCAATGGCAATAGCATGTGGACTTATATACCACTTCACAGAGCTTTACAGCCCTCTCTAAGCCGTTTACAGAGGCAGCCTATTGCCCCCAACTAATTGAGTCCTGATTTTACCCACCTCAGAAGGATGGAAGGCTGAGTCAACCTTGAGCCAGTCAGGATCGAATTCCTGGCAATTGGCAGAATTACCCTGCAATGCTTCATTCTAACCACAGGGAGGGAGGGAAGGAAGGAAAAGAGCACTTAGCACTTAGACTTATATACCACTTCACAGTGCTTTCCAGCCTTCTCTAAGCAGTTTTACAGAGTCAGCCTCTTGCCCCCAACAATCTGGGTCCTCATTTTACCCACCTCAGAAGGACGGAAGGCTGAGTCAACCTTCAGCCTGCTGAGATTCAAACTGCCAATTTGCAGGCAGCTGGCAGGCAGCAGAAGCAGCCTGAAGTAGTGCATTCTAACCACTGCGCCACCATTGCTCATGTAGAACATTGTTAGATTAGACATAAAAATATTAGATTAGATTAGACATAGAACGAATAATGTAGGGCATTGTTCATTTTTAACATTTACACGCATTTGTAAAAGATGGGTGAATGTTGTTCTGAAAGGTGATGAAAATCTGGCTGGTCTCCCTTGGCCCTGAGGCAGGATGATGGGTGAAGCCATATAAATGGTTTATGTTGTTTCATCTAGTTGTTTGTGGGTGCGGTTCAAGTGTTGTGTCTTTCTTCTGATATTTTATTACGTTAGGCTCCTGAATCGAGCATCCTTTAAATCTATGTAAACAAATAATTTAATAATCTATGTAAACAATTTAATACAGATTGTCTTTACCTGCTCATTTAATGACCATTCAAAGTTACAATGGCTTTGTAAAAAAATAACTTATGACCTTATTTGCTTACTTTACTTTATTGATTAGCCCTTGGCCCTTAACAAAAACTTATGGTTGTTTTTCACACTTATGACCATTGCAGCACCCCAGGGTCACGTGATCAAAATTCAGCTGCTTGGCAACTGATTCATATTTATAATGGTTGCAGTGTGCTGGGGTCACGTGATCAACTTTTGCGACCTTTTGACAAGCAAAAGTCATCAGAGAAGCTAAATTTACTTAACAATCGAGCCACTCATTTAACAACTGCAGTGATTCACTTAACAACTGTGGCAAGAAAAGTCACAAAATGGGGCAAAATCCATTTAAGAAAATGTCTCACTTAGTAACAGAAATGTATTGGGCTCCATTGCGCTCGTACGTCAAGGAAATAAACTCAGAACGTTAAGCAAGGTCGGTCCTGGTTAACATCTAGATGTCAAGCCATCTCAGAAACCCAGGGCTGTGGGCTAAATGGAAAAAAAAATCCAAAGTCAGTGACATGGTATTTCCATAATGTTGCCCAATAAAACAATATGGATGAAAGCCACAGGAGATGAGTTTGACTCAAAAGTTATTGCCTTTATTTTTTTTTAACCAATAATAAGTAAGGTTATGGATTCCCTGTTTCGGAGCAAGAATGGGCTTCTGGTGGTATGAACTGTTCTAGTTTCATACAAGTTGGTATCCACCACACATAAGCTTTGCAAAAGGCTGGAACAGAAAAAGTTCCAGCCTTTTGCAAAGTTTATCTGTTGTATGACCTCTATATTAAAGTTTATATGTTGTATGACCTATTCATTCATTCATTCATTTATTTTGTCAAGCGATTATAAGATAACAGATATAAGTTTAACATAGTTATGAATACATGAAATGGATACATATAAGAAAAATAAAAAGAAACAATAGGACAGGGAAGGTAGGCACGTTGGTGCGCTTATGCATGCCCCCTACAGACCTCTTAGGAAAGGGGTGAGGTCAATAGTAGACAGTCTTAAAGTTAAAGTTTTTGGGGTTTGGGGAAGAAATCACAGAGTCAGGTAGAGTATTCCAGACATTGACCATTCTGTTGCTGAAGTCGTATTTCCTGCAATCAAGTTTGGTGCGGTTTACCTTGAGTTTGTATCTATTGTGTGCTCTTGTGTTGTTATGGTTGAAGCTGAAGTATTCATTGACAGGTAGGACACTGCAATGTATGATTTTATGTACTATACTTAGATCGGACCAAAGGCGGCGTAGTTCTAGGTGATCTAGGTCTAGAATTTCAAGTCTGGTGGCTTAAGGTATTCTGCAACGAGTAGAGGAGTGAAGAACTCTTCTTGTGAAATATTTCTGGACTTTCTCAACTGTATTAATATCAGATACGTAATGTGGGTTCCAGATGATGAGCTGTATTCAAGTATTGGTCTAGCAAATGTTTTGTGTGCTCTAGTTAGTAGTGTGATATTACCAGAGAAAAAGCTATGTAGGATTAGGTTAACTTTAGGTTAAATTTTTAGAATCAGAATAGAGCTGGAGGTCTTCTAGTCCAACCCCCTGCTCCAGCAGTAGACCCTATGCCATTTCAGACAAGTGACTGTCTAGTCTCTTCTTAAAAACCTCCAGTGATGGAGCGCCCATGATTTCTGAAGGTAAGCCATTCCGCTGGTTAATTGTCCTCACTGTTAGGAAGTTTCTCCTTAATTCTACACTTCTTCTTTCGTTGATTAGTTTCCATCCATTGTTTCTTACCTTGCTTTCTGTGCCTTGGAGAATAATTTGACCCCCTCTCTCTTCTTTGGGGCAGCCTCTCAAATACTGGAATATTGCTATCATGTCGCCCCTAATTCTTCTTTTCTTTAGACTAGCCAAACCCAAATCCTGAAACCGTTCTTCATATGTTTTAGTCTTCAGGCCTTTGATCGTCTTAGTTGCTCTTCTCTGCACTTTTTCCAAAGCCAACATCTTTTTTGTAATCTGGTGACCAAAACTGGATGCAGTATTTCAGGTGCCTTACCAAGGCTTGATAAAGCGGTGCTAATTTTGATTCTATACCTCTGTTTATACAACCAAGGGTTTTGTTAGCTTTGTTTGGCGGCCAACGCATACTGCTGGCTCATGTTTAAGTGATCGTCCACGAGGACTCCAAAGTCCCTCTCAGAGTTACTGGGTCTGAGCCAGATTTCTCCTCATTTGTACCGTACTGCAAGTTCTGTATAAGCTCAGATATCAGGGAAGGAGGGTTGTTTTTTGTTTTGTTTTTTCAAACCAAGTGGAATGAAAGAAACCTCAGACTGGTAGCACCAGAGCAATACTTGTGTGAGCCACAGTCCGGCATCCTTTTGTTACTGGCAAAAGCTCTGTGGGATGACAGATCTGAACCAGCAGGAAATGGTGTCAAGCATAGTTGTAAAAACTGCTTCTCCAATCGCTGCGTTCTGTTTGTAGCAGCAGGGGTTACTACTCCCCTTTTTCATAGGGGCAGCTTTTTTGGAGAAGAATGGGGCAAGGTTTTACACCTGTGTTCCTGCATTTTCCTGGGAGCTGAGAGCTGCAAATTGACTGGTTAACCAGTGCTGGTACAGCGGGAGAACCTGCGAAAATTTCAGGTCAGGTTGCAAGGAGTTGTTCAAAGGACAGCCAAGAAAAGAAAGCAAATGCTAAAAACTTTTGATATCCATTGTTTAGCTCTTGAGGGGTTTATTTCTGGGTAAGGCTTATCTAATGCAAAAGTACACTCGTTTAGGTGATGTGTCCAACAACTACAACCTCCGAGGGTCTCTAAGGGACAGGAAAAAGATATCTGTGACTATGTATTTTGCCCAAGACTGCCTCCAATCTTACAGGAACAATTTAATCCCTTCTGTTGCCCTAGGGCTAAATCAGAGAACATAGATTTGCAGCTCAGTTTATTAAGCTTGTGAATCTGAATATTCTAGTTTCCTAGGTGTTTAGCTATCAGGCATATGTAACACTAGTTTTGTTGATTCCTTGCAGTAGAAGAGAAAAAAAAAATCATTGAGTGTTTGCTAGGTCCATCCTTTCCATCAACTGTCATTCAGGATAAAACAACCTGTTTCATTTTCAGAAATAACACCTTGAGTTTGAGTTGTAACCATCACAACCAGTAGAACAATGAAGGTTGCTGTTCTTTGGGTCATTTGATTGTTAATCAGCAAAGGCAGTTTCCTTTGGCTGCAACAAAAATTAAGATGTTTATTTTTTAAAAAGACATTTTAATCCCAGTGTTGTGTTATAGCAAGAAAAGAAAAAAAAATCTTTTCTTTCTAACAAGGAGTTATTTTTGTTGAATTTTTCAATATCCGAACACATTAAATAGCCTTTTGCATACATGCATATTTCTTTAAAGAAAAACCAAAAAAGTAATCATGTAGAGTATTTGATTAACTAAAAACAGCTACCGAAAATTTGGTTGGAAGCCCTAAATCCATTTCCAATATTATCTGTTAAATCATCCATAAATCTTAAATATCCTGCACTTGGTAAACTTGAACCAAGCTTTCTCAAAAGACACCTTTTGCCTCCCTGGAAAATATCTGGGTTTTTTCCCCACATAAAAGCAAAAATATTTTATGACCTCTTTTTGCACATAAGTTCAAAGTGTGCATATTTCTCTTCCACATCATGACAATCCTTAACAGCAGAGAATGTAAAATAATGGGGCAATTGCCAAGAAGAGGAGAAAAAATAAGCAAAAAACTCCCGATTCCAGAGAATCTGGTGAATAATTTATCATACCCATGAACCACATGGGTGAAATGCCATTTAGTCCACCCAGAAATGATTGACAGTTGGCCCTAACTAAAAACACACCATTCTGTTGAGATAGGCTCTTTTTATTGTTGTTTTAGCTATATATGAAAACAGAAAGAAAAGTAGAAATGGGAAATTAGGGGAAGGAAAAAGAGAGGGGAAAAGTAAATGTAAAATACAAAACAAAAGATAAAAGAGTGTTACTTCCAACTCTATCACAGTATAAAAAGAGTATTTTTCCATGTAAGTTCAAAGAATTTGAAAAAATACAGTGAATCTGTATTTATGTTAATATAAATGGTGATAGTTTACAAAGATTTGGGTGCAAATAGAAATATGTACTATTTCCACGGCGAAGAAGAGAAAGCCAAAATGGTTAAATCGATCATTTTATTCAAAGAGGAGAATATATTTAAGCACATTTTTCATTTGGATATCACTTCAGAATATTGTGCTTGTGATGAAATGAAACTTTGACTGGTTCTGTCAATTATATAGGTTTGTCATTGTAGAAATGGCTAGTTATATACTAACATGTAAAATAGTGGTAGAATTCAATTTTTTTTACTACCGGTTCTGTGGGCGTGGCTTGGTGGGCGTAGCAGGTAAGATCTCCAGTCAGAGGCAGTATTTGCCGGTTCTCCAAACTACTCAAAAGTTCCACTACCAGTTCTCCAGAGCTGGTCAGAACCTGCTGAATACCACCTCTGGTGTAAAAGCAAAAAAAGTTGAGGCTGGAGAGTTTTAAATCACACCATTCAGACTGCAAAAATGGAAGACACCTGGACTCGAAGACATCATTTTTCAAATATTAGAATATTATAATAGAATAGAGTCCAGCCCCTTGTTCAAGCAGGAGAACCTATACCATCTCAGACAAGTGACTGTTTAGACTCTTCTTAAAAACTTCCAGTGTTGAAGCATCCACAACTTCTGGAGACAAGCTTTTCCACTGGTTAATTGTTCTCACTGTTAGGAAGTTTCTCCTGAGTTCTAGGTTGCTTCTCTCCTTGATTAGTTTCCATCCATTGTTTCTTGTCCTGACCTCTGGTGCTTTGGAGAATAATTTGAGCCCCTTTTCTTTGTGGCAGCCTGTGATGACCCAGAGTGGGATACAAAATAACCACAGTCACAAAAAAACAGGTGAAGCCCCTTTTATTCCTTCACTTCGCTTCCAAGCTCCAAATATCCTTGACTGGAGACAAAAAACTCCCACACAAGCAGTTACAAGAAGGAGGAAATGCTGTTGAAATTATAAAGAGTAAAAAACAACACAAACCAGGCAACATAAGGGCTTGAAGACGTCCACAGATATCAGAACACACACTGGGAAGGACACCAAACTCAGAGAGGAACAATAAATTAAAGATATTTCCACGCTTTGTTTCTAGCATTAGCCCATACACATGTTTGTCCTCTTATCCAGTTGTCACAGCTGCAACCCATGAAGAGGATCAAGGCCCTCTCCACCCCAGTAGACTACGTCTCTCCCTTATCCTCTCCTCCCTGCATGCCCTAGGATGGATAAGGGATGGGCCTGGGTCCTCCTCTGACTGCCCAGCCAGCCTCTGTCCTTCCCCAGCCTCCTCCACAACCTCCGGAGCCACACTTCCACTCCCTGTCAGCTGTTCCTCCTCTCCATCAGTCAGTCTCCACCAAGGGCATGACATAGCCCCACAAATACTGGAACACTACTACCCTGTCACCCCTAATTCTTTACTCTAGACTAGCCAGACCCAGATCCTGCAGCCGTTCTTCAGAAGATTTATTCTCCAGGCCTTTGATCATCTTAGTTGCTCTTCTCTGATCTTTTTCCAAAGTCTCAACAACTTTCTTTGTAGTTTTTTTTTTTTAATTCTCTGTATTTCTTTCCCTTCTCTGTTCTAGGTCAGGGATTTATAAGTGATGATGAGTATTTGGAAATCACAGGCATCACGAGAGAACAATCTGGTGAATATGAATGCACCGCGGTCAACGATGTGGCAGCACCCGATATTCGAAGGGTGAAAGTGACTGTCAACTGTAAGTAAACCTCCATGCGTAGTCATTTTCCACAGAGTCATGGATTTTCTGAAGGACATTTTCAAACATGATGCATGCATATCTTTACATTGTTTACAATGATTGGGTAAGGCCGTTTCTCAACTCTGGCCGCATGAAGTTACGTGGACTTTCAAGTCCGCACATCTTCAAGCCACCAAGGCTGAGAAACACTGGTGTAAGAAATGCTACTCAAATTATACCAATAGCAGTTAGACTTATATACCACTTCACAACCCTCTCTAAATGGTTTACAGAGTCAGCATATTGTCCTCAAATAATCTGGGTCCTCATTTTACCCATCTCGGAAGGATGGAAGGCTGAGGCAATCTTGAGCCTGGTGAGATGTGAACTGCCAAATTGCAGGCAGCTGGTAGTCAGAAGTAGCCTGCAGTTCTGTATTCTAACCACTGCACCACCAGAGCTCATACCCCTACTGGACAAGCGGGTTTTGATGGGAAGATTTCAGAGCTTGCCTAAAGCTGCTGTGGAAAATCTCAGACTGCAAGACTCACTGTTCCCATCGTGTTTTCAGTGAGACTTATCCCAAATCTAAACCGTGGTGTTAGGCTGACATTGGTAATCTGTGATTTTTCCACTCTCATCATCATCACTCATCATCATCCTATATTAGCCTTCCACTCCTGAATTCCAAGCTAACATGGAAGGATGGGCTTAAATTTTATTCCTGAAACAGAGGCAATTGGGTTCACATCAACAAGCCCACAATAAACAAGATGATTTTCTGAGACTGAAACTAGAGACTGGTTGAGTTCATATGACGTGCTAAACTTCGAACACGGCTTAGCACCATGAAAACCCAATGATTATGGATTGTAAATAATGGTTTACAACTAAGTGGAATATATGTGAACCTAGTAAATTTCTTTCCAGCTTCTACACAATGCTAAAACAGAAAAAAAAGAAATAATAGTGGTACACATAAATTATTAATGGCTATTATTATTATTTTATTTTATTTTATTTTTATTATTTATTTTAATATTATTTATTATTATTATTTTTATTAGATATGATTAATTTGGCAGTGGTTTCACTAGGATGTCCCAAGCATATCTAAACCAGCCTGCCATTCATTCATTAGACCAGGAATCTCCAACCTTGGCGACTGTAAGACTTGTGGACTCCAATTCCCAGAATTCGCTAGTCAACATGTTTGGCTGAGGAATTCTGGAAGTTGAAGTCCACAAGTCTTAAAGTTTCCAAGTTTGGAGAGGACATGTTTCAAAGCAAATCAAAGCAGTGTAATCATTTGAAAGCTATTGATTAGTATGTAAGCTTGTTTTACCACTGATATTAATATTTTCCAAGACACTTCTGGGTCTTTCTTGACTTGAAGGCTGGATCACCATTATCTTTGATCTTGTTTAATTGCACTTTGATCAGCCTTTTTAAAAATATGCATCTCACTCTAAAATGTGGACTTCTTTCATAGTAAGTCAGATGATTCTCTGTACCCTTTCTTTGACTTCCTTCTCCATTCCTCATCAATTCCATATCAATTTTTTCAAGTATCAGGTATGAAAACAAAGATGCTATGCATGCAGAAACACGTTCTGCCTTTTAGCTATATTAGAACATTTAGCAAAATAACATTCTTGTTCCACCAAATTCATACATCCTATTAGAACAACACCGCCAGGATCTAAGCTATAGGTGTGCCATCTAGCTATATAATTCTTATAAATTAATAGCTTGACATTTTCTATCTATTATCCCCCCAAAATAAAATAGCTCATCTCTACTGCAGCAGCTGGGAGAATACTTAGTAAGAGATTGTTGTCTTCTTCTCTTAACTTCTTAACTTTCTTCTGAAGAGAAATTCAAAATTAAAACACAGTGGGAGAGAAATTCTGCTGATGCTTAACCATGCACGCATGACAGATTAAGAAATCTCCACCTTTCAGGAGAAACACACGGAAGTCTATTGCTGCCAAGCTGACATAAGAACATCACATACTTAGGTTTAATTATGCTTCATGCCTTTTGCCCTTTTGGACAATCACTTTTTAAAAGCTTCATTAGCAACATGAAGCACAAAGGACGTGGAACTATTCAGATTAAAATAGTACTGATTATTCTGAAAGGGTTTTGGCATTTTGGAGATGATTCAAGAGCCATTAAACCTGCCCCCCACTTTGGGAAAAAAATATAGAAAAGAAAGTTTCATAGTTTGACTTCACTGAAAGGCCTATGTGAGATTAGTGCTAGTATGTTAGCATTTTGGTACATCACTTTGACATTCTCCTAATCAAGTAGTAGATTCTATTTAGAGAAGATCTGGAGTACATCAAGTTAAGGATAGATCCCTTCTTATCTTTCTGTCTTGTCCTGGAATCAGTTCAAGTCCTTGTCCATAAGCGATCAGAAAGCTGTTTGTGGTAAATCCAACTACATTGCCCAGTTTTATTTTTGAGGGAACTTTTCTCGTTTTCATTCAGCTTGGCCTCTGGGAGCTTGTAGACTGATACATTTGAACAAGCTCAGGATGAGGAAGACTAAATTACTTCCATTTCTATATTTGCGTGATCACTATCCCCTCAACATTCCTGAGTTTGATTCCAACTGATTCTGTCTGCCATCAGGATTCATTCACGGGCAGACTTGGCAAATATATGAAAGAGTTTGAAATAACCTTCCTTTCCTCTCCAGATCCTCCATCCATCTCCAGTCCTAAGAATACTGGTGTTTCAGTTGGTCAGAAGGGGATCTTGCGTTGTGAGGCCTCAGCTGTCCCAGTAGCAGAATTTCAGTGGTTTAAAGAAGAAACCAGGTACCTAAGCACTCTTTTAAGGCCATTACAGTAGCTTAAGAATGACAGATTTATGTTCTTGGGAAGAAATGGCTTTCTTGAGCTAAGGGGATGTTATCAGTCAAGTCAGCAGTGCACAACAGCTATCATGTGCATTTCCTCTGACCTGTTATATTTTCTCTAATCTGGACTTCAATTTCCAGAATTCTCAGCAACAGCCATTCTAGCTGAGGACATCTGTGAGTGATATTCACACAGCTGACCGCTGCAGTTAAAGTCTGCATTAAGACAAATTTCAGGCAGGCCATTAAATTCAGCCTGTCATTTCTTTTCTTTTTTTCCCAGTATTTAAAATGGAGCATTATGATCCTAGATACAAATGCACATCAACAATATTAAATAATATTGTTGTATTATATTAAATTTATATTAAATGCATTCAGGTTAATTCCAGGCTTTAATAACATTTTCTTTATGATGAGCATAGGAAATTACCTTATAGTCTTTGATCAACAGAGCATATTCTAGTTTACCTTACTGCTGATGGCTCTTCAAGGATTTGGAATTGAAACCAACAAAGTAATAAATAAATGGCTGCTGCTGAAAAACACAAAGTTAAGGGGGAGGCATTGTTGAACTGACTACAAAACTGGAATAGGAAATGGATGAGAATCAACCTCAAGGCCCCAATTAATCTTGAAAATGGACCTTGAAGATCCATCCAACCAACCTCAAAGAGATGCTATAAAAAAAAAAAAACCTACCTATGCCAATTTATTGGACCAAGAGTAAGATTTAAATTGAGGAGTGATTGCAGCCTAGAAGTTTGAAAGTGATTGAATTCCACTTCTTGGATTATTACTGATATATTATTAATCTTAACTCATGGTTTGTCTTCCTTATAGGTTAGCTAATGGGCTGGATGGCTTGAAAATTGAAAACAAAGGACGAATGTCCACACTAACCTTCTTTAATGTCTCGGAGAAGGACTATGGCAATTATACCTGTGTGGCCATCAACAAACTGGGGAACACCAATGCCAGTATAATTCTGTATGGTAGGTATACAGATCAACAGAATACATAAAGATCTCCTAAAGGTCTTTAACGGAAGATGGAAGAAGAGCAAAATTGTGGACCGGAGAAAATTTAGCAAAAGGGGACAGATAAGACAGGAGCTTATCTGAGACACTGATTATTAAAACACTTTGTAGAGAAGCAGTAAAGTTGATGAGTATCCACTTTGCATGGTGTGTGAAGATATGTACAATATATGATGAGATGACTAGGATGGATCAAAATTAGGTTTTCAGAGTTGACTGGGAAACTGCAGATTCTGCTTTGGTATCATTTTGTATTTCAAGAGTTAATGTATTTAGAAACAAGGATTCTTGGACAAAAAAAAAAGCATCAATAAGATATGAAAGATAGTAATTACTTAAAAGGAAGCTCAAGGCAGGACCTTCTCAAACTTTAAGAGTGTTGAAGTTGGTCCAGTAAAAATTCCACTGAGTCCAAGATTAAATGTTATTTCAACAATGCTCCTATAGTCACAATCCCACTTAATCTGGTGATAGTTCAGGATAGGATTTGGGGCTTGATGAACCCTGTAACTGTACATGAAAAACCTACTTAACTAGGATTGCAGACTAAGGAGATGCATTTGCCCAATATGTTTATTTGTTTAATGTTTCCTATAATTACTTCTGGGGAGGGAAGGCTTATTTTTCCTCTTTATTTCAACATGGACAGTTCAGTTGTATTGCATAAATTGAAAATGAGATTTTAAAATCAAGTCAAGTAGATTTGCAGCTTGCGCCTGAGACAACAAGGCCAATATTCTATCTCAAATTATGCATTTTCAAAGCACAGATTTCAATGTCCCAGATAAGATCTCAACACCGAAGATAGTTTCTAATATCAAGTTTCCAAAGCTAACACAAGTAGCATTGTCCTGTGGCTACTCTCAATTTTTAGATGACCACCATCTACTCCAGTGTGTTGTTGCATGTTGTCATGTCTATTGCATCCATAATGTCATTGTTGAATACTTTTTAATTCATAAATTGGGCCATTTGTCTAAGAAGCCATCCGTTCATTGGTCTGCAAATATGAACTACATCTTTATCCTTTGCTTTCCTCCCCTCCCTCTCTCCCCTCCTTGTGTTTCCATTGTGACTTCTGTTTTAGAAATACCTGAACTTCCAGCAATGTCAGGTTGGTAAGAGCATGGTTCATTCCTTTCTTTGCTTACAACCTATCAAAGCAAGATACCCCTTTGTATGAAAAGACAAGAAAACCTTCTCACTGCAGGCATGCAACGTATTTTAAATCAAGACATTCCAATCTTGAAACCATTAGTTTGAGATTGGCATGTGTCTTTTCCAACTTACAAGAATTGCTCATGTTTTGTTTGGAGTGTTTTACTATTTCATCAAGATTTTCTGTTTCAAAAGAAAGACAGGACATTGTTATTTAAAAGTGGGGACATTTTGAGTTTAGGACATTTCCTGAATAGAAGAATGCCAATAGGATCTGAACAGCTTCAAACTCAAAATGGGGAATTTTGAGGTCAAACAATTTCAAGTAAAATATGCTTTATAAATTCCTGTAGTTCTGTAGAAATTTCTTGTTGATGTGGTCTTCGGAGGAAATAGGGGATTGCTTTTCAAATGTGTTAGAGATAGTCCACCATATCAGCTGATTCATGGAGGCCAACGCTGTCAATAGTCATGATCAGTGATATTACCACAAAATGCCACAGTAGACATGTCCTCCATAATATGCAGTGTTCCTGCCAACTAGCCAGCCAACACAAGCTCATTATTGACATCACCAGGAAATATAGGAATAGGATGGAGACATGGGAAATAGAATATTCAAAGAAAATTTCCTATATAAATCATCACATTGGCATTGCATATGTTCATTTCATTGCAAGCATTGCAGGGTTCTTACCTTTGGAGTGGAGGAAAGAGAGAGAGAGAGTACAAAATGAAGTTTTGAAAAGAAATACAAAAAGAGAAAGTGGGAATCTCACACTCTTATTAAAGAAGAGGAAAATTAAAACTCGGTGGGGAAGGGAAGGAATTATTAGAGTCCTGCATATGATTAGGAGTTTAGTTAACTTGCTTTGCTGGCAATTAACAGGCTGGGAGAAGCTGTAGTTTTTTCTGCTCATTAAATGTAGGAAGGTCTCATCCGTGAGAAATATGAACTAACCAGAAGTGGTATTCATCAGATTCTGACCAGTCCTGGAGAACCGGTAGAGGAAATTTTGAGTAGTTTGGAGAACCAGCAAATACCACTCTGACTGGAGATTTTACAGTATCCTTCCCCTGCCACTCCCACCAAGCCACTCCCACAGAACCGGTAGTAAAAAAAATCTGAATCCCACCACTGGAACTAACCTTAAAAACCTCTTTAGCTTCCCTGGAACACTATCAGCAAAATATTATACAGAATATGGAATAATAAAGTTTTAAAAGACTTTGGAGGTCTTCTAGTCCAACCACTACTTTGAGCAAAAGACCTTATACCATTCCAGACAAATCGTTGTCTAGTCTCTTCTTAAAAACCTCCAGTGTTGGAGCACTTACAACTTCTGGAGGCAAGTCGTTCCATTGATTGTTCTCATAGTGAGGAAATTTATCCTTAGTTCCATGTAGTGTCTCCCCCTGATGAGCTTCCACCAATTGCCTCTTGTCCTGCTTTCAAATCAGAGGTGGCATTCAGCAGGTTTTGACCAGTTTTGGAGAACCGGTAGCGGAAATTTTGAGTAATTTGGAGAACCAGCAAATAGCACCTCTGACTGGCCCCACCCCCAGCTCTTCTCTGCCTCCCAAGTCCCAGATGAGCAGCTGAGTCTTCTGTTGTTGCCCTGCACAGGAGAATAGAGCTGAAAAGCAGATTAGTGGGGTGGGGAGGAAATGGGGATTTTGCAGTATCCTTCCCCTGCCACGCCGACCAAGCCACACCCACACAACCGGTAGTAAAACAATTTGAATCCCACCACTGTTTCAGATGCTTTGAAGAATAGATTGACCCTCTCTTCTCTATGGTAGCCCCTCAAATATCGGAAGGCTGATATATCATTTTTTCTTCATTAGACTAGACATACCCAGTTCCTGCAACCATTCATTGTATGTTTTGCCCTCTAGTCCTCCAACACATATTTTTGTCCATTTCACCATAGAATACTTATGAACATTATTTTGGGGGAGAATCCCAATCTCATTGAATGTAACTAAGATATGGGTAAATGCAGCCAGTTCCCTTCCCTGCCACATTCTTTTTTTTTTTTTAATCTTGAGAGAAATGTCCCATAAATATAAAAAATAAATGTTATTTAATATACTATTAATATCAATTCTTTGAGGTTTTATTAATATACCGTTCCGTTGCTGTCTTTTTAATGCTACATTTCAAAATTGATAGTATTTAATTTCTATAACTCAGACTAAGTTACTCATGGGAAATGTCACCACACTGAAAGGAATCCCATTAATTTCCAAGGAATGTAGTTATGACTAACTTAATCCAAATATTATTTATGACTTCTAGCAAGAATTTGATTAGAAAGGTTGTTTAAATGTAATTTTTAGAAGAATTACAGTTTGTTCTAACAATCTACTGTTTACATTCCGCCATACGTGTTGTGTAATTTTATTAAGGCCGCACAACATATTCCTTATTTTGAAGCTTGTCGTGCAGAGTTTAATGTTATGTCTACTTGCATATGCCAAGGACTGAGTGAGGGGCCTTTTGCATGCAAATGTCCATCTGTTTTAATTTTCATAAAATTCTTCTTCTTATAGAAAGCTGCAGATGGCTACAGTTGACTCCTTGGAATGGTCAATAGATCACTTCTCAAGAATTCAACCTATAATAAATTGGCATCCTATTTTTTAAAAAGTTCAATTAGACTTTTATAAGGCCTTCAAAATCATTTTTTTTCTTTTACTTTGTACTTAGAATTTCCCTTTTGTTGAGAACAAAAGCTAGCCCTTTAGGATAATCAGACATCTGAGGGTACATCTTTTTATGGGTTTTTTTTGGGGGGGGCGGGTCTTTTCCCCCAGATTTTGTACTCTAAAATATGAAATAAGTTAGACGTTAGACATGATTAACAATGCAATCTCCTTAACTTGTAGAAACTGGGCTACATTTTTTTTTCATTTTAGAGGTTGTCAAAACGTTGTGCTGCCATGGGTCAGTCAGTATTATAATCACATGTGTGATTCCTAGGTGACTGGGCCAATCACCAGGAGACTGTGAATTCTAGTTCCATCTTAGGCAGGAAAGCCAACTGGTGACTTTGGGCCAACCACCAGGAGACAGTGAATTCTAGTTCCATCTTAGGCAGGAAAGCCAACTGGTGACTTTGGGCCAACCACCAGGAGAGGATAAATTCTAGTCCCATCTTAACCATGAAAGCCAACTGGTTGACTTTGGGCAAGTCACTTCTCTCAACCCAGCCCAACTCACAAGGTTTTTGTGAAGAAAATAGAAGGAAGATGGTATGTTGGATACATTTGCTGCTTTGTCTTATTTGTAAAAATAATAAAGGTGGAATGCAAATAAGTAAATAAACCCAAAGACCACTAAAGGAAAAGAGTCACACCTGGCCCAGTGTGCCACTGGCAGTTTGGCAAAGGCTGTCCATCTTTGGGAATAAGGGAAGCAAAGACAACTTCCCTAAATTTGTTCAGGCACCCCAAAAATACCATAAACCATAATTTTAGCATCCCTCTTCTCATCTAGAATAGAATAGAATAGAATAGAATAGAATAGAATAGAATAGAATAGAATAGAATACTTTATTGGCCAAGTGTAATTGGACACACAAGGAATTTGTTTTGGTGTAAATACTCTCAGTATACATAAAGAAGGAACATTCGTTAAGAATCAAGATCATATGTCTCTCTCTCTCTTTAAGACTAAATCTGTTTTCCATTTCTCCTTAAGCTAAGCTTCTCTCCTCCATGGTGGCACAGTGGTTAGAATGCAGTACTGCAGGCTAATTCTGTTGACTGCCAAGTTCAGTCCTTACCGGCTCAAGGTTGATTCAGCCTTCCATCCTTCTGAGGTCAGTAAAATGAGGACCCAGATTGTTAGGGACAAGAGGCTGACTCTGTAAACCCCTTAGAAAAGGCTATAAAGCACTGCGAAGCGGTATATAAATTTAAGTGCTATTGCAGTGCTATTGCTCTTTTCCAGTTTTGTCAAGTTGCGGGGGGAGAAGAGAATAACAGGTTATCATTCATTTTGGCTGACAGCAGCACCAGTGGGTTCTGCTACATTTCTCTCAATCTGGAAAAAAAAAAAGTGACTCCATTAGAAAAAAAAATATGCAGAAATTTCACATTTCATTCCTCATGAGCATTCTACACACCCTCGCGCTGAATAAAAGGGAAATCATTGGCATCTGGTTATTAGTTGTAGCTTTCTTAGGTCTGACACAGCCAATTCAACATTTGCTAATGTCAGCAGATGTACAGGGTTCTTTCTTTCTTTTTTAATTCCTCCTTCCTTTTACAACTAGGTTCCATCTTTGGATCCAGACTCAAATTGGTTTTGCTCCTTTCCTTTTTTTTTTTTTTTAAAGAACAAACAATTCAAAAGCTTCTGATTGCCATGCTGAACGTACATTAACAATCCTTTATTTTCAAATACAAAATAAAATATTTGATTTTTAATAGAGGGCTCTGCCTGTGTGTGCACCCCTTCCCCAGGCCTCCCCGAACAACAGAGCTCATTTGAATTGCTGTACAAAAAGATTGTCTGGTAAATGCTTAGGAAAACAATGCTGCAGTCTGTTGTAATTAAGCAAAATAAAAGTTCTGTTTGCAATGAGACAATTTGGCTAAGCCGGTTTTTCATTGTAGAAATGGGTTTTGTAGCTCTCTGCTTACTCAAAGAACCCGTGAACTAATTAGATTCCCTCTTGCCATTATTTTATTTTTTTTTACCATTACAAGAGTTGTTACCCCTTTGTCTTAAAATTAATGAGGTTAGAAAGCTTTCAACATGTTTCTTTTTCAGCTCAGATTACGGCTCAGCATCTCAGATTTCACTCGAGGTATAATTATGCGTTCATGATCCTTATTCCCCACCCTTTCCTCTCCCTTCACCTTGGAAAATACCCTTTGCCCTTCTCTGTAATTTCTGCTGGTTCCATTTCTATAACTAAGCAATGGGCAGGATAGGTTTGATGCTTGGGATCTTTCCTGATCCTTAGCGTCGTGCAGGGAATGAAAATTGTATTTATTTTTATTTTACTTATTTGTCAAGCATGTATTAGATAACAGATATAATTAGAACATGATTATGATTACATGAAATGGGTACGAATAAAAGGGGACATTAGGACAGGGACGGTAGGCACCTTGGTGCGCTTATGCATGCCCATAATCAACCGTGAGTTGTCAGAACTGAGGCATTGTGGCTGGTACAACCTTGTTTGTGGCTCAGCGGGTTGTGTGAACTTAGCCTGCTGTAACTTCTTCTACAAGCCAGTCATTGAGAAAAGTTTCCCAGGGGAGGGGAAGGTCTAGGCCACCTCGCCATGTCTGCCTTGCCACAACCAATTGACCGCGGGAGAATTCAATTCTGTATCGATTGTTTCATTCCGTTATTTTTATTATTGGTGACCATATTTGTGTGACCATATCAAGGAGAGAAGCAACCTAGAACTAAGGAGAAATTTCCTGACAGTGAGAACACTTAATCAGGAGAACGACTTGCCTCCAGAAGTTGTGGGTGCTACAAAGCTGCAAGTTTTTAAGAAGAGATTGGATAACCATTTGTCTGAAGTGGTATAGCGTTTCCTGAGCAGTGGGACAGCAAGTTTCCTGAGCAGGGGGTCGGACTAGAAGACCTCCAACATCCCTTCCAACTTTGTTTTCTATTCTATTCTATTCTATTCTATTCTATTCTATTCTATTCTATATTTCCTAATTTCATTCTACTCTACTCTACTCTACTCTACTCTACTAGACTCTACTCTACTCTATTCTTTCCTAATCTCATTCTATTCTATTCTATTCTATTCTGTTCTGTTCTATTCTATTCTATTCTATTCTATTCTATTCTATTCTATTCTATTCTATTCTATTCCTATTCCTATTCCTATTCCTACTCTACTCTACTCTTTCCTAATCCTATTCTATCCTATTCTATCCTATCCTATCCTATTCTATGCCAATATCTATTATATTATTCTACTTTACTCTATCCTATTCTACACTATTCTATTCTATTCTATTCTATTCTATTCTATTCTATTCTATTCTATTCTATTCTATTTTACTCTACTCTACTCTACCCTACTCTTCTCTATTCTATTCTATTCTATTCTATGCCAATATGTATTATATTATTCTGTTCTCCTCTACTCCTATTCTATTCCATTCATTATTTATTTTCATCAAAATTATTGTAATTTCTGTATTACTGGATTGACTTTCTTATTATTATGGGCCACAATTCTGTCGAAATTAAGTTCTGTATTTGTTGAATTGTCCTGTGGCAAGTTGTACCATGGCAACTTGACCCTTTCTAGTTCCCCATAATTTCCCATATCTGAAAATAAGACCTATATAACATTTCCGAGCTACTCGGTTTAAAAAAAAGTCATTCATTTTGCAAGTGGAAAATAACAACGGTGTTGGCACTCCTGCAGCCTTTTGCTTCCTTCCTAATAGCTACTGGGGGAGGATATTGCACATATGCACAATGAGGTATAAAACTACCTTTAGTATAAAAGGTTTAAAAAGTTGAACAATAATAACAAGTGTCAATGAATAAAATGCACAATGAAAGAATGAAAACATATAAAAGCTACAATCCTGGCCTAACGTGTCCAGCTTTTTGAGACACATTTGTGAATAGCCCAGAGAGAAGCGCCCACATCAACTATTGGGTGCCTCCAATTAGATTTATCTTGGCTTTTTTTTTCTCTTTTTAATAGCTTAGAGAAATGAGATGAAAATAAAAAAAGACACTTAACAGAGAAATGAAAAGTTATTCACTTAGGAAACAGGTGAAGCAGAAATCAAATACATAGGTGTAAAATGGGGGCACTTGGCTTGGTGGCACAATACTCATGACAATGTTCTTGGTATAGTAGGTGATTACATACCGATTTTGAGCTGGTCGTTTGATATGCGGCAATAAAGAAGACAAATGCAGTTTTAGGTTTTTGCATCCAACAAAAGAATGTTTTTTGTGAATGAATGTAGTAAGGAGGTGAATTTCCAGAAGAGAGGGGCTGCCTTCCAGAGGAGTAAGAGACAACTAGACAACGGAGCATGCCAACTTTTCAACAAGTTATTTCGGGAGAAACATCAGTTGTTACTAAAAGGGCCAAACCTTTTGAGAGAAGTCAGGCCAAAACTATATACAAACTATAGGGCCACAATTATCATCTTCTTTTAATGACCCCCATAATCCCTTGCAAGGTGGAGTCTGGGCAACTGAAAGGAGCAGAGTGTTTTTTGGCCGGATGCCCTAACTGTCACCAATGCGGAGTTTTATTCAGAAGATAAATTATTATTGTGTCCAGAGAGAGAAATATCTGCCTCTACCTAGGATTGAACTCACAGCCTTCTGATTGTGAGATAAGAGCTCCACCTCTCAGCCACTGAACCACTCCCACTTAGGACCACAATGGAGCCCAAAATTTCTGTTGCTAAGTAAGACATTTGTTAAGTGAGTTTTCCCCCATTTTGTGACCTTTCTTGCCACAGTTGTTAGTTCTGCATAACTTGCCTATTGGAAATTCCTTCTTCCAAGAGGGACATAGAACAAGGGTCTTCAAACTTGGCAAGTTTAAGACTTGTGGACTTCCACTCCCAGAATTCCTGAGCTAACATGACTGGAGGAGGAATTCTGGGAGTTGAAGTCCACAAGTCTTAAAGCTGTCAAGATTGAAGACCCCTGATCTACAGTATTTATCTTCTATCTCCATTTCTATCTATTTCTATCTGCCTGCCTGCCTGCCTGCCTGCCTGCCTGCCTGCCTGCCTGCCTGCCTGCCTGCCTGCCTGCCTGCCTGCCTGCCTGCCTGCCTGCCTGCCTGCCTATCTATCTATCTATCTATCTATCTATCTATCTATCTATCTATCTATCTATCTATCTATCTATCTATTCCAAGGGTCTTCAAACTTGGCAAGTTTAAGACTTGTGGACTTCCACTCCCAGAATTCCTGAGCTAACATGACTGGAGGAGGAATTCTGGGAGTTGAAGTCCACAAGTTTTAAAGCTGTCAAGATTGAAGACCCCTGACATAGAACAACTTCAGGCAATGTTAACCGCCACCATCAACCATTCTTAAGCAGAGCAATTATCCAGCCTTCCTTTTTCCAATTCTCTCTGCCCCTTCCTCCCTCCCCCCTCCCCCCTCTCTCTGCAATGGTCCTGACCCTTATTAATTTTTCACTAGGCTAGTGCCACTCAGCTTGTTAAGCCCCATCTGAAAGCAGCAGTTTCCATATATTGGAATGAGGGGTGGGGGAAGGAGGCAAGAAAGGGGTGGTTGAAGGGAAGTGGGCTGTTGCCCTTACCATGAAGCAAAAATGACAAGCGTATAAAACATTTAAGAGCAGTTAGTGCATAAAGGTTTCCAGATGGGAGGCGGCGGCACAGATGTGGTCTATTCTAGGATTCCAGTCAATCAGCGTTGCTATAAAATTGCAGATTAATGAATCAAACAGCCTCTTTGGTTGCTAACAGTTGCAGTGGGATTTGGGGAGAAGGGGAAAATCGCCTTGGGGTTTTGCAGCTGAATTCGGTTGAGAATCTGCACGGAATGCTTCCGTTCTCCGCCAAAACTTTTAAAAGCATCCTTAAAGAGATAGGGAAAAGAAATGTGCTTTTTGCCTTATTTTCGTCTCTATGTTCTGCCTCTGTTTGATGGACTTCAGGATGGAGGGTTGAAAAAACATAAAACCTTAAGTTGCAACCTTAAGAGCAGCTGCAGAGTTTCAGGGGTATTTTTAACCATCATTTCAAATTAGGCAAGCACGGGATATTTCCAGTGGTGGAAACCACATCTTTCTTTGTGGAAATCCATCACTTCCTTGTCTCCAGAGAGATTTTTTGCACCGGTTTTTGATGCTTTAATGCGTTGCTGTTGATATATTGTTACTATGATTGCTATGGCCATTGGTGCTGCAGCTGTTACAATCGGGATGGTTGCTTTCCGATGCAGGCGGTAGATTCACCCTTTGGTTTATATCAGATGCTTGAGGGAGAGGACCAGGATATTAATAAACATGTTTACATTTTTAATTAAATCAATGTCCTGCACTTTTGCTTGTAGGATTTAGCATTGCATCTATGCATAGCAATGAGACTCTCGTTTGCAGATCTTCTCCCAACAGTTAACAGGCGCAAGGAAGGAACACATCTGCATGACAGGGATTTCATGTGACATGAGACCTGAGAATTCAAATTAATTTAAAATATGGTTTGTGAAAACACAGCTGGATTTTGAGCCAATTTGACCCCTGCCTGCAATTGTTTGAGTTAAAACTAGGAGATGCACAACCTGTGGTTCCTGCCTGTAGTTTGCTCACTGGTGCACTCTTGTGAATATCATCAACGATAATTTTAAGCATCTAATTAAGTGTAACTTAAAATTTAATCAAATTAGCTTATGTTGTGACTGGCGCCGCTACTTTTCCTTCATCCCAGGCACTTTGGGGGATTCATCTGCCATAGTGCTCAATGACCAAATTGGTTGTGCGTCTTGTGTGTATGTGAGAGAGAGAGAGAGTGCCTCTATAATTTCAGGAAGCTACAGAACAGGATCTTTGGTGATTGTAAATCAAAATGTTCCCTACCTCCTTTTCAGCAGAGTGGAGAAAGAAAGGAGAAAGGAGGATGTTTGTAGAGATTCTCAGTCATCCAGGTCATGGTTATCCCAAAGGTACTTTTTCAAGAGGCAACTGGACTTTCTGGTTTTTCTTTGAAGATGTTTCACTTCTCATCCAAGAAGCTTCTTCAGCTCTGACAGATAGTGGGAAATGGAAGGATTTATGCTCCTTGCAGACAGCTGGTCATTTGCATCCTTTTAGAGGCCCTCCAATTGCTTCAAAGGACCCTCTGAAAGGATGCAAATGACCAGCTGTCTGCAAGGAATATAAATCCTTCCATTCCCCATTATCCTATCAGAGCTGAAGAAGCTTTTTGGATGAGAAGCGAAATGCCTTCAAAGAAAAAACAGGAAAGTCCAGGGGAAAAGAGAATCTTACAGCCTGTGGCTCATTTACATAACATTGTGAATTGTGCCATCTGACTAATGTGAACGTACTCCAGATTTGGGTGTGCAACTCTTAGGGATTCTGGCTAGGAGTGATTGCTGAGAATTTAGGGGAAAAGGTCCATATATCTGGAAGGCATCCACGTTGGGGAAGGTGGAACAATAGTCTCAAACAACAGATGAAATCTTGTCTTCATGAAAAATTAAAGTACCATTGAGTCTTTATTAACTTGCTGTGAACTGAGACATTTGTACCAGAGCAATATAATATTTCACAAAGAAAATAAATCTAGAGAAATCTGTAAGGCAAGATATGCCTGCACTACTTCTTAGGAAGCTGACCAAGTTTGACCACAGAAAAGAAGTTACTAAATGAAAGCTTGGATGAGACACTTGTGAGTTGCCAAGAATTTTGATTTGATTAATAAATGGGATTATTAATCCATCTCTTCCATTTCTCATCCTTTTACCTTCCACAACCCCAACAGTTCCTATCTGCTATCTGCTTGGCTGGAAATGACTGATACTTAATTTGGGAGTTTTCCCAAGGAAAACATGGCCAGTTTTTGCTCAAAGGACATGATCCTTTTCAACCTATAGACATTCCATAAAACACTCTGGATCTTTCCCCTTACATGGTTACTCTGTATAAACCGTACATTGGTAGGGAATAACTTCTTTGTTTAAAATAACGCAATGGCTTCATACTGTACACATAACATCCACTCAAAACCATTATGTCAACAAAATAATGAAAGCTGCATTAAGACATCTCTGCCTTTTAACACATGTCACGATGTTGTATGGAATTTACATTGCAACACTTCAATAAAATATCCATGCTTATCCCTTCCTCACCCCCTTTTGCAAATGACTAATGATACAATGTTATTTTCTTTTTATAGGATTGTGTTTGCTTTGGCTTTTACCCTTGTATGATTCCTTTGTCCTGGTTATTAGCATCCTCAAGGAATAAGGTTTTCTGAATGTCATTTTCTCCCTCTAAGGACTTCCTTAACCTCTTTTATCCATTCCATCCATTCACCTGTTTTTTCCAAGCATGTGAGCCATGATATATGTTGAACAAAGGACATTTTCTTCTTCTTGGTGATTGTGTCACAGACCAAGCATGAGAGCAGCCATAACAGTAAAGGAAGCAGGGTAATTAAAGATGTTAGAGATCCCCTTAGGAGTGGAATGCATAAGATATTTCTGGGCCAAATGCTAAAATCCATGCTGGGGAATTGGCTGGCTGAGGAATTCTGGGAGTTGAAGTCCACAAGTCTTATAGTTGTAGAGATTCTCAGTCATCCAAGTCATGGTTGTCCTAAAGGTGATTTTTTTCAGGAGGCAATTGGACTTGGTTTTTTTTTTCTTTTGAAGATGTTTTGCTTTTCATCCAGGAAGCTTCTGTCAGCTCTGACAACTATCCCCACTATTCTGTCAAAGCTCAAGAAGCTTCTTGGATGAGAAGCAAAATGTCTTGGATGAGGAGCGAAATGTCTTCAAAAGAAAAAAAACAAAAGAAGAAAGTCTAGTTGTCTTCTGAAAAAAAGCACTTTTGGGAAATAAGTCTTATAGTTGCCAAAGTTGGACACCCCTGGTCTATACTCTAAAAATCAATGGAAAGAGTAAATAAACAGTGTTATTTCACCAGGATTGACATTAAAGTCTAGATAATATTCTCCAATTACATACCTAATACTTTTCACTGAACTGTAATTCAGTGGGGCAAATCTAACTATTATACTCAAGACCTGCAAAGACCATATTTGGCCATCTGAACCTTTGCTCTGCCTTCTGCCCTGAGACTTCTCCCCATAATTTTCTGTAACTTTTTACTTTTTCTCCCAAATTGATCTTATGCTCGCAAGTGTTTCTCACAATCCTCCTTGATATTTGCAAGGGGGGAGGGGAATCTCATTTTGCTAATGACCATTGTCTTTCTTTCCTTCTTTTTTTTTTTTGTTGTGTCTGTCATCCAATCCAGGCCCAGGAGCAGTACACGATGGCAACAATGCAGCTTCCAGAGCGATGGCCTGCATCTGGCTATCGGGCACTCTCTTTGCTTATTTCCTGCTCAAGTTTTGATAAGAAAAGCGAGGATCCTTGCAAAATGCTGCCTGGTTTCTCCCACGCCACAGACTTTTAACCATCCACACCACTGGGGGAACCTGAAAAAACGGAAACCAGTCTACAGTTTGATTCTATTGCTGGGAGGACAAGGGGAGGGAGGGGCATTCTGATTCCAAGCCAACCACCCTTTTTTTGGATCAGTTCATCACAAATATTTCCTGGATAAGCTGAATAAGTTTTCACATCCTTCCCTGACCATTCCATCCTCCTCAAACGCTCTGTGAAAAACACCTCAACTTCTCCTTTCTCTGACCGAATGCTTCTGCCTGTACCAAATGCCTCTGGAAGGAGAGATGCTTTCATCCAAGAGACAACTGTCCATCAAGCAAGTCAACAAAGCATCCTCTTCCTTGATCCTCCCCTTGACCAATGGGACTGCCCCCTCCCCTGTTTTTATAATGATAATGCTGTACATATCTTTTCATGCTTCAAAGCGTCCACTCATATTCTGGATTTCTCGCCTCCCCTTTGGTTGGTTCTTCAAAGGCCTTCGCAGGCCATTTTTGCAAGCCTCCCCAGATGTGGTTTACATGAGGGATGGAAGTGATGATGGGGCACCATGTTGCACTTTAAGAAGCAGACTATGGGTTAGTCAACTGATGGGAGTGTTGGAAGCTCTCTTTCCTCGTCGCTACTAAAAAACCTGGAATGATGGAATCGCAAGTCAAGCACATTTATCAGCCTCATCAAACCATCGTTCTGCCCCTTTATCCATTCATCCATCCAATTATCCATCCATCTGCCTTCCCCGTCATTTATTTGCCATATTAATCAATTTATCAATGTAATTATCTGATGAGCATTTTTAAAAAAAATCCAAATTGTTCCCCTTCAATTCCCCATCCGCTCTTCCAACATCTATCAGCCTGATCACCTTTCACTGAGTCCCGTCGTTTGCTAGACAAATGTTTAATTCCTCATTATTCAACCCATTATTAGTTTTAAACATTCCGCTGCAGTCTTTTGGTTTTCTTCGATGCAGAGGGAAGGCACAGAGATGGTCCATAAAGGATCAGAAATGAATAATATAGATGAAGAAAAGGCACAGTAAAAAAATAATAATCAAAGAACGGGCAAAGACAATGGAATAATATTTTGGAGCATATGGGTATCAGCAATTGTGTCAATCCATGGATTTTAATCCTTTTGCATTCTTGCCCATATCATCCCAGCAAAACATTTTCCATTCTCAAGCATTGCCTTAAAACAATTCAACTTAAAAGTGCTGAATCTGGTGGGGAAATATTTACCATCCTATCCAGTGCCCCCAATTTTCTACTGCACATAGACATTCAAAGAGACTCATTGTTTTTCATTATCCAGACACAGCAATGGGGTCGCCTCTCCGCCCCATCCCTGGCCAAGCCTCCCCAGCACAACTTTTGTGTTTGTTATCTTACACATCCATCCTCAGAAGCTATTGGAGGCCAATTACTTTGCTAGTTCCTTCTGACATTAGTTGTACATTCCTTCGGAAACCTCTCTGGAGCAGAAGGGTTTCTGCACAGCAACTTAAGTTCTAAGCGTTTAATTAACACCGAAGAAACAGGAGAAGAACAATAAATCAGAGATGGGAAGAAGCAAAAAAAAAAAAGGAGATCTATTTGATTTTGTGTGTGCCTCTTCAGTTTCTTCACTAGCCCTACAGAGCAGCTAAGGAATTGTTTCAGGTCACTGTTTTTTAAAAGCACCACTGATGGTTCCTGAAAATTCTCCCCGGCTCCTCTTTCTGGATGATCCAAGGTTCAATTTGCTTCTATCTGCAAAAAAAAAACAAAAAAACCCTAAACATTGTAGGAAAGGATTTGGCTTCCTACAAGGAAAGAAAAAAAATGCTGTTTTTCTTTGTATTGGTGATGGGATATTTGTGGATGTCTGGAATAAACAAGAATTTAAAAAAAAAACCTACTAATATTACAGACCGTTGTTAGAAAGAAATATCAACCAATAGATAGTTCTAATCTATAGAGTGCTAAGAAGAACGCTGACATGACTCATTTCCAGTCAAGACCCTGATCAAGTTTGGACAGCTGGGATGAGTGAAGTCATCTACACAAAGATGACCTATGAAGGGAATCCAAGTTCCCAAATGTCTAGCTTTTGCCCTTTCTTTGGTGGTAGGTAAAGGCTATTTCTTAGCCGGAAACCAAGATGGGGAAATAATTCATTGTTCCTGACATTACGTTTTTCTCTTGGGGAACGTTCTCAGTAGGTGAATGGTTTCAAGACTGTCTTCTTCAGCCACACCCTGAAAAGCAGTAAGGACGTATGGCATCCACTGTACCGAGCTGCTCTCAGTTGTGTCTTGGCAACACCAAATTGACCTTGTGAGTGACTGGTTCAAATTCTCCATGGGTCTACCTGGACGAGTAAAAAGATGTGCCGTTCAAAGTGTTTACCTTATCGCTACATACAACACGATTCAAAGATCCTGATGTTTACTTATACAAGACTAAAATATTTGGGTGGTATATTCATATTTAAAACATGTGAAGGGTCATGGCCTGGTTTTTAGATGAGGGATGAAAACAGAGACACCCCAGCTGCATTATTATTGAATGTACAGACGTTTTCATCCCATGACTTATTTTACCCGCCATAGTGGCACATTTCTTCGAATTTCAAGAAAAGAAGTCATCAGACGTGGGCTTGGTTTTTTTCTTCTTTTTGGGGGGGAGGTGTAGGCAGAGAGGGAAATATAAAAAGCTGGAGAACTTGGCTTTCACAATTATGTCATTCTCTTGTCCATGTCAGTCAATACTTTCTTTCCCATATAGGAGGCCAGTGATATAGCACAACTTTCCCTATTCAGCTCTGAAGCTATTCGTATACTGAAATAGTCTTTGAAAACTTATGCCATAATTTGTCCTTAAAGTGTCATAAGATGCTGTGTTGTTTTCATGTGATCATGTAGTCATGAAGAGCCTTGGTGCCATAAAGCTTTCTGAAGTCTGATTTAATCTCTACCCGAAAAGTCTATTTAATGCAAAAGAGATTTTTGTCCCTGCAGAAACTGCTGAGCTATATTTGGCCAAAGACTCACTTCTTCACCCCAGAGTTAAAAATAGGCAGCTAGATACCTATAAATGCTCAAAAAGATGATAGCTTTTCCCTTGGTCTTAGGGAATTTGGAAAAAAGATGCATTTGGACTTTAGTTGATCCTGACTCCAAGCAGCGGATTTTTGGCTGATTTAGAAATAGTTTTAGAGAAATATTGGGTCCCTGCATATACACAGAGAGACAAACACATTCATGTTGAAAGAACCTAAGACACTTCCGGATTGAAAGGATTATCTGATGACATCACTGTTGCCCGGAGATGCCCAACTGGGGGGTCCTTTCATGTCCTCATGAATATGCCCACCACAGTAGTACCTATCTACCTATTTGTGATTACACACTTTCAAACTGTGGCAGTAGCTGACAGTAGTTGGCAGGAGCTAGAGTGAATAACGGAAGCTCACCCCACCACGTAAGAGAACTTGGTTCTCAAACGTGGGCTTGCTGGTTGTCCACCCAGTATCCTAATCATGTGAGCCACCGCACTCATACCAACTCTTGGTGAAATCAAGTGAAATCAACTCTTGGTTTGATTTAACCACAAACTCGTAGGACTGAATTGGATGCCCCTGGATTAAACACTAGACTTCTTATTCATAGAATAGTCATAATTCCCATTGCCACTCAAAGTATCTACAGGGCTTCAAAGGGGGCTGCACAGAAACTGGTGAGATCATCAGAGCAAAGGGATTTAAGGTGTTTAAAATCATGCCTAGAAAGTATTTATGGCTTTAACATATATCAGAGTTATTTTGCAATCTGTACCTATTTTGCAAGACAACTCTGCCTTGGCAATTCCATTCTACCAGCATTATATTTTTCTGCATGTCTCCCCTTGTCTTAGAAGATCAAACCAGCCCCTTGGGATAGAACTAAACTGAGTGGAAGGAAAGTGAAGACACTCTAGCTGTAAGTAATTCTCTTGGAGATTTTCTGCAACGGGGAAGCAAGCTACTCTTCCTGAATTAAGTGCACTGACATTCTGGTGACATACCACATGCTAAGTTTGCTGAAGAATAATTAAAGTTAAGTGCCTGATGTGTTCAAATATTTTCCACATGCTTCGGAGAGAATGCTTCTGGGTTTATGAGAAATGCCTCACGTTTTGAAGGTGAAAAACTTCAAGTATCTCCTTCACCAACCATGAGAGAATCAAGGCCAAGGTGGGCCCTCAATCTGTTTCCACGAGGACTTGTATGAAGCTTCCATAAACATATAAAAGGCCGATCGGTAAATCACACCCTTTGGTTTCAAGTAGACTATAGTTATATGTGCTACAGTTCTTTTGCTTCAATAAACCTGCATACAAGTAAATAGACACAAGGCAGACATTGAGATGAATCTTTAAAAAGAAATATGGCACAAAAAAAACAAAACCCTTCATTGAAATTGAAGATATGTAAGTGGAGACTAACAAAAGTTTTGACACTTTAGTTTGCTGTATCAGTCTAAGCACTTTCAAGGATATCTGCTTCACCAAGGGTCTTTTTTCATAAAATATTGGATGCATAGAATATAGAAAGCTGCTTTCACCAACTGAGGCAAGATCCTCAGACCTTTCCCTAACCATTTCTGGACCTTATTCATGGAAAACAGATGTTGCACCACTGAAGTTCTCTCTCACTTGCTTTGACTTGGATATATGATGAATTTTGTCAGGATATCTACGGTATTTTCATCCCAAATCCCCTCCCCTCCGTTCTTACCAGCGCTAATCACAGTCATTAGTACAACTAGTCCTTGACTTAGCAACTGCTCATTTAGTGACTATTTTAAGTTACAATGAGCGGTCCTTGCATGTATCACTCCAGTAGCATCAGTCACAAGATCAAAATTACAACAGTTGCCTTGTCTAGCAACAGAAATTCTGATTGTAAGTCGAGGACTGCTTTCATGGCCTAGTGTAAGATAAAACGTTTTCCTTACATTATTACTACTTGTGCTAGTACAGCTTACACATTGTGTTGGATTATTACGTCCACTGAAGTCAATCCAAAGCTCCTCTAACAGGGGAATGTTTTGTACCTTGCCCAAAAAAAAAAAAATACCATTATCTTCCAAGAATGTGAGGACATACAGGTTGTATTCACACAAAATGAAACTATTTTGTTGCTAGCTCCTCCTTGACTCTTTTTATCAGGCACAGAAGTTCTTATTTTGACTTGTTCAATATAATCAGCATTTCTGAACTGTGGTTTGTTTCTCTCCTGAGGAGGTGTAAAGGAAGTCACATCTACTTCTTTAATTATCCCTGGCTTGTGTGGGGTAGCAGGTGGGGGAGACAAACTAGGAATGGTGGTCCACATGTATGAAATAAGCACTTGCCTATTATGTAATTTAGATGGTTCCCCCAAATAGAAGGAATCAAACTGGTTTGATTAAAGAGAGAACTCTGTAAAGTAACTTATTTTTAAAGACATGTCAACACAGCCATAATGCGTTAGACTAGCTTTTCATCTTAATGTAGCCTGATATATTTTGATGAAGAGAGGGAAAACCATGAAAATGTTATCTATCCAAGGAGAACTGTATGAATTTCAAAAACTCAGACTCTTAGGACAATAAAATAGGAAATATTTCTTTCTACCTTTTGCGGTTGAGTAACTGCAAATAATGAAAAATACATAAAATGTATGACTGGCCTTATAAGCTCCCTTTTTCTCTTTCTCCTTAACCATCTAGCTCAGAAGAAGAATAAATAATAAAGATTTAGGTGAGCCAGTCCTTCTCTCATATATTGTTCCAAGTTCCCTGTTTCCAGTGAACTTGAATATATTGTCAAACGAGGCAATTTCAAAACATTTCCATCAGGTTTTTTTGGGGAAAAATGAGAACTTATTTCAAACTTGGGTTTGTTTGCAGTGCAAGTTGGTTAACTAAAGAGGAAATAGTCATGGTTGATTCTGCCATTGGCTGGAAGAACTGACATGTAATCCTTTCTGTTATCATGTTTTTGTATAAGGTGCTCATTCAGTCATCATGTGAGCAAATAGCGAGCATTTTACGCCTGTATTCCTGATCATCTATTGACCCACATTGCTAATCAAAAGTGATTTCCAGTGCTCCTTGCTTCCTGTTTCAACAAATTGTGATTGCACCTTCAGTTGCATCAATTGCTGGTCTTTAAACAAGGAAGCCGTTGCCTCCTTGTAGAACCATGGCTTGCTGCTTAAGCTTACTGCAAGCCTTTACTTCAGAAAATCTTAAGCTTACTGCAAGCCTTTACTTCAGAAAATCTGCTCTCAAAAAGTGAATTAAAATGCAGATTGCAAGTCAAGACATATTCCGACCTAGTTATGCTATTAGCTGAATTTAAGACACTTAAGCATTCTTGGACATGACCTCTCCTCCTTCAGAAAATGAAAGCATTAATATCAAACAAGTATCTGGGCCATCAGCCTAATCAAAACAGAGCTACCCACTAGAAGACAGCTGTATCAAGGACTATCTGTAGTTCTATTTTTGTAATGTGATTGCTGTTCATATAGCAATCCAAAACTTCATTTAGGTTTTTCTGTGACTCTGTACAAGCTCGTGTGAAGCCCTTTGAAGAGCTAAGAGCCATTCCATGCAATCTTAATTTAAAAAAATAGGAATGTTCAATCGTTCAAGGGTTGCTTATATTATTTAATAAATAAATATTCACAAGGATTTAGAGATCCCTGCTCATTCATAGAGGTGTAAAGTTCTCCTTCCAGAAATACATCTCCTTGCTCATAGTCTAAGGGCTCATTTTGTGAATTTCAATATCCTCACAGCTGCCTGTCTCTATTGAAATAAAGACAGAATCCCTATGGATGCGTTAAAGCTCTCTTGTGCCAAGGATGCTAAACAATAAAACACCTGGTTTAGTTTGATATGACTTCATAAAAATCGCCAATATATTAAATTGAAGGCCAAACCAACAAGAGGGAGAATTCATCAGATTATCTCTCAAAATTCTTCTGTCCTGTTTGTAGTGATGATTCTGAATTACTGGAAATAGACGCCATGAATTCTTTACCAGACTGAAATGAACTCCTCACTGTTTGAATTAAGCAAACAAACTGACACAAAAAGGAATCCCAGAATAGGGGGAAAATAATTTCTGTTATTTACACGTACCAGAAAGCATTTTTTTTTCCTTTCAAACAAAATCCAATTATTGTGCAATGTATAAGTGCAATTGTGAGGAATCTAGTTGGTTGTATGAAAACGTTACCTGTCCATTTCAGAGTCCTTATCTTTGCTAGACCTTATACAGGTTCTGTGACTTATCAATGGTGCAATTCTTCTAGCTGTATCAAAGCTACGGGCTGTGCATATTGTTTTCACACCATTTTATCCTATAAAAAGAAACAAACAATAGTAAATAAATTTTCAGTGTTCAAATGCTTTAACGAGATGGGGGGAAAGGTATAATCCAATGGTAGTTTTTAAAGCATTAATTTTTTTTCCCTTTTATTCTGTCAGCCTTCTAGAGATACTTTTTTAAAATTTTATTTTTAATTTCTTAAAGCAAATGAAGTCAAGTCTCTTTTTTTTCCTGTCAATAATCGTATTAAAAAAAGGTGAATATACTACCTGAAATTTTGTGCATGTTACATTGTAGTTGTAACCTTTTCTAATTCAGAAAGAATAAGAGATGGTTGTGATTGTGCAGTGTATCAATAAAGTTTGGAGACGTTTGTACCTTTTGGGAGAAAATTTTATCTAAGATTTGGTTTTATTCCCTAAATGTATGCCTTAGAGAAGTGCTTCTCAGCTTTATGAGCCACGGTGGCACAATGGGTCAGAGTGCAGTATTGCAGGCTACTTCTGCTGACTGCTGGCTGACTGCAATTTGGCAGTTCGAATCTCACCAGGCTCAAAGTTGACTCAGCCTTCCATGCCTTCTGGGTTAAATGAGGACCCAGATTGTTGGGGGCAAAAGGCTGACTCTGTAAACCACTTAGAGAAGGCTATAAGGCACTGTAAAGCGATATATAAGTCTAAGTCCTATTGCTATTGTTATTTTATTTTATTATTTATTTTATGTTATTATTTTTATTATTGTATTTCATTTATGGATGCCCATGGTCCCCTTCCTTGTTTTTCTGTGGTGCCCTCCCTCTAAGTCACAATATTATTAACAAGATAGGATTTGTAGTATAATACACTTTGCTTTTCTGTGCCCCACTGAGCACATGCCATGACCTCCATTACATGTTTTTCACCTGTGCCTCGACCATAAAATAACCCCGGGGCCCTTCCAGACTTAAATGATATAAGATTATTTGGTGATCATCCTATGCACTAAAAAGAACATATCACACACAAACAGAGAACAATCTTGTACAATCTCCAATCTCCCTTCTTGTCTACCTTGGCTGAAACTAAATTCTGGTAATTTCTCTCAAGTGTGTGTGTATGTGTGTGTGTGTGTGAATATGTGTGATTTTTAGGTTGTGATTTTTGCAAGCAGAGGTGTCACACACCTGTGAACTGAATCTTGCCAGACTCAAGCATGTTAACACCACCATAAGGTATATGCTGTGGTAACTGTTAGGGAGGAACCATCTTCACCCTCCTTCTGTCACACACATTGAATTGTCTCTTGGTAAGATACTGGGCTTATGCACTGCTGAGGTTGGCAGCTTGAGTGAATAAACCACGCAGGGACAAGGAGCCTCCCTCGAATGCCTACTGGCATTCAGGCATCCCTCGGGTAAAGGTAACACCGCCCGTAAAAAAAATCCTTTCACAGAGGTAGGAAGCCAACTCGGTGATCCCTGGCTAACATGTGACATACGCTAAATAAATGTCTCTTGCTCATCTGGAATGCACTCCCTCCCTCCTAGGAATCCAGACTACACTCCATTTTTGTGTGTATGTGACAGAGAGAGATTGTCAATCCTGAAATGAACCTCAGTGAGGCCATATTGGAACCTGGCTGAGGCCACCTTGGCCATCTTGGAGGGTTGAGAGAGAAGGAGGGAGGGAGGGAGAAAGAGAGAAAGGGGTATATATGATTATGAATAGATATACGAGTAGCAGACAATTTATACATGTGCACA